>OY998244.1:63921281-64521281 GCA_963922005.1 Cornus suecica | reverse complement strand
GGCGCCTTCAGTGGATAATGAAAATCAATATAGAATTCAATACTATACAACCGTAGTAACGTTTATTATAGCAATTATATACTACTTCCGTCCCGTTTTAATTATCTACTTTGATCAAAATTTGTAAGTATTTTTTGGTTAAACCTGAATAAGTAAATTGGGACATAATGAGTATTAAGAATTAAAACTTAAAAATTATAATTGAGAAATAGTGAAATTGGTATACAAAAATAAGAAGCCTTTAGACTATTGTAATGGTTTATATAAATATGTAGATGATATAGATACATAGATGATATATAGCTTTTAGCCTATTATATAGATGATATAATAGTAAAAAAACAAAAATATAAGAAGCATAAAGATGTTTAGGGTTAGTTTGGCTCACAAGAAAATTGTTTTCTTGTTTTACTATTCACCCATTTCAAAAATAAAAACACGTTTGGCAAACGCATTTACTGTTCACTTTTTTTTTCCCAAGAAAACTGTTTTCTGTGAATAGTGGATAAAAGTGGTGAAAACACCAAATACAACTTTTAGTTATTTTTTGAATTTTTTCACTGTTTAGGATACCACCACCGCCCCCATCGCCGCCGCCACCGACCACCACCACCCCCGCCACCGGTCGCCGCCGGCCACCACCAGTCACCCACCACCACCGCCCTCCGCCGTCGCCGGTCACCGCCGGCCACCACTGCCGTCCACCAATACCATTTTATTTTTCAATACAAATTTTGATCCAAATGTTTTTTTGTTTTTAATTTTTTGCTGAAAAAAACAAAGACAAATACAAATACAGTTTTTATATTTGAAAACAGAAAACAAATACAAAAAACAAGCTTTCCAAAAGCACCCTTAAAAAAATAAAAATTCCTCATACTTTTTATATCTGGTTTCAATTCAAGATAAAAAGGTACACAAAATTAGTAATAACCATTGTAGTTAGAATAATCGTAGTAGTAAGGGATAGAAATATGAATATGTTAAATATTGGAAAACTTCTATAGTAGTCTCTAAAGATTATTTATTTTATATATTTATGTAAGAAACTATGTTCTCATGCTATCACAACATCTCGGTTGAATTTATAACAATATTTCATTTGCTTTAATAATTCATTACAAAAATATTTACATCTCATCACTTTTGTACTTTTATATGCCATATTAGAGATTTCACCATGGGCCTACATTAAAATTTTAACGTTCCAATGGATGTACTTGATGTAAATTTCCAGAATGCATAACCATTTTATTATATTGGTATTAATCCTTTAAAGAGATTGTAACTAATATAATTATTGAGAGTATCAAAAAACATGTAATTGTTGAAAATGTTGAATTAAATGTGTATGAAAGGTCATAAGGGCCTTTATTATTAATAAATTGCAGAATCAAAACTAACATAAGATTACTTAGAATGTTTATGACATTTAAATTATTTAAAAAAATAATTAATTGATGTAACTCTTGCCAATGTTAAAGGATAGAAAATTATTACAATAAAAGCTTCAAACATTATTTGATTTTAAAAAACTCTAGGCATGTTAAAGTAGTATAGATATAGATGGATATAGATAGATATAGATTTTAAAAGCAATTTATGTATAAAATAGTTTTGGTCTCTCGTAACAGTGTTAGTTACATTTCTTTTTATATTTAACATGTGGATAAATATATAAAATTAATATGGAATCCGTATATATTATATAATGATACACTAGTTATAATTTTTTTAGTATTATAAAAAGTGATAAATGCATAAAAATAATATAAATGGCTCTTACTTTTATAAGTAGTATAGATATAGATTGGTAAAAAAAGAGGGAAAACTTTCAAATATTGAACCTTGGGTGGGATATGTTTTGGGTGGACCAATAAAAGATTTGTGAAATCTGTTTCGTGTGTTAATTTTTAACATACGTTTATTATAAAATATTTTTGTCTAGGCTTAGGCTTAAAGAAGAAGTTAGTGATTACTCTCATATAGTATTTTTTTATTTTAATATGGACTTATTTCTTTATTAATTAAATTTTTTTTTTTAAAAAAATATTTGAAAATAATCCTAACCCCTTACACTTTTAGAATAATTATAGATTATAGAGATTTTTATTTATTTTTCTTAAGTGAGGAGAGAAAGCGCCAATTTAAATTTATAATTTGAGTGAGTCAAACCTAATTCAACTATGGTTCCGTACATGCTAGTATGCGAAATATCGACTGACTTTATTATTTTCGGAAAGTATGGATACATTTATTTGATTTTGAAAATTTTCACTAGACATACTGATATATCTGTATTGCTCGATTCGTGATCAACCTAAACCTATGCTATAATATTTTTGAAATGTGTCGGTAATAAATTTATCATAATTAATAGATGTATGGACATAATATTAATTAAGTCATGTACATTATGTTTTTTTATCGAAAAAATATGTGACACATACGAGCAAAACTCTGGAGGAAACTATTCCAAAACAGAGAAGTTGTTGAACCATTAATCAAAATGTCATAGGTAATTATGACCCTACCAGGCTCTACTCTGACAACTCGCTGTCATGTGGTCACACTCAACATAGGCTGAATTGGCACCTCAACAACAGACAAAGGTTTCTTCACTCTTAAAACCATATCCCCCGTTACCCCTATTAAATTATGGCCCAAACTTGTTTGGTTTTCTGTCTTCAAATATAAAAACTGTTTTTTTATTTGTCTTTGTTTTTTCAGGAAAAAACTAAAAACAAAAAAGCGTTTGGATGAAGGTGTTTTCACCACTTTTATTTGGTGAAAATTGTATTTTATGAATTTGGTGTTTTCATTATTTTTACCACCTAAACAGTGAAAAAATTCAAAAAATAACTAAAAGTTGTATTTGGTGTTTTCATCACTTTTACACACTATTCACAGAAAACAGTTTTCTTGGAGAAAAAACAATGAATAGTAAACGCGTTTGCCAAACGTGTTTTTCTTTTTAGTCTTGTGAACAGTAAAAAAACAAAAACAAAAAATATGGTATCCAAACCAACCCTAAACATTCCTTTTATCTTTGGCCTACTGTTAGGGGAAAACTATCTACAAAAGATAAGCCATGTATGTTCCAGTCTATGCAGCCTAATATATGCCTTCTATGTATGAAAAATGCTGTGAGTCATGATTATTTTAATCATAAATACAAATATTCAAGGGAAGTCTGGCAAGGCATACAAGATAAATGTGGGTATTACACAAATCCTCACTTATGGAACTAGTTTATGATATGGGCATCATCAAATTGGAAAAAAAAAAAACTCAAGCCTAGCAAAATCTAACTTGGAAGCTAACACTAGCATGCTTTGTATACCATATATGGAAAACTAGAAATCATAAAATTTTCAGAGAGCAAATCATACCTCCTTGGAATTGTTCCATGGCCAAAACCATTGCTTTGGGCAGGGGGGAGCCAAGATTTACATATAGGGGGGCCAAAATCGAAGATGTTCAAACACTGATTAGATACATATTAAAAAAAAACTAGCTAAATTTTTTTATTTTTTTTGCTTATACCAAAATTAAAATTAGCCTATATATTATCATTAAAAAAAAAGAAGTATCAAAACACAATAGCGACTAAAAAACTTGAGCTCAAAAAACAGAATGTTACTAAAAATTTGAGCTCGATGAGTTTTTAGAGATTGAAAATAATCTTTTATAGAATTAACTAAACTCTGAGCAATTTTTAAAAAAAATAATAATGATACTTAAATAAATTACAAGAATTACTTAAAATTAAAACAAATTATTACTAAATTTGAATTAGCATGCTAATGGTACTAACAACAACTATTCATAACTCATTCAACTTACATAGCAAAAATGTGTTTGTGGTGTCATGATTTTGGAGATATTAATTGATCGAGTAGTAATTACTACAATAATATTGTGTGTGTAATGTCATAAAATTTATATTCTTAAAGATAAATAGGCAATATAATTATGTAATTCAAATTATTAAAAGAGAAAAGTCAAGTTGTAATTACACCCCGATACACCATCACAACTACAAGAATTTTTTAAAAAATCTTTCAATTAGTTATTATTTTTTACTCAGGGCATCAAAAAAACTTTTTTTATTTTATACTCCTATTTTATAAATTATTGGGCTACAAAATATATTGGGCCTTTTTCTAAATTTTTTGAGGAGGGGCCAATTACATAAATATTTTTTCTAGCCTTAAACATATAGGTATAAACTTAAAGGGTTAATTTCATTTACACATCTTGAACTTTATTCAAAAGGTATTTTGACCCCCCAACTCTGCATAAATGCAGTCAGATCCCCTAATTAGGCAAACTTTCATCAGTTTGACCCTCTTATGAACTTTTAGTATATTTTCAAATCCGACAATGTGTGAAATGACTAAAATGCCCTTGACCCTATCCCTATTTTAATATATCAATTTGACCCCCTCAATTTAGGGGGTGTAAATGAAATTAACCAAAAAAACAATTGTTTTCATATTTAACTACTACAAAGTATTCACTTAATTATTTGTATTTTTCAAAAAAAAATACTAAATTGCACACATAAATAGTAATTTTTGGTCCAAAAATAAATTTAATTTTTTTATTTATGTAAATAAAATATTTAATTTGTCCATTGTAATATTCAAAGATACAAATTTCTATTTTAATAAGGAAATAAGATATAAAAACACTTTATTTCATAGAGAATTAATAATAAATTTAAAATTTTAATACATTATTCAATTCAATTAATCTAATTTTCTCTCTCCATCACCGCAACCAACACCACCATCTACAAAAAATAAAAAATATATATTATATTTTAAATTGAAATAAAAATATAAAATATTTACATTTTCTAAAAAAATACTAAATCACACACATAAATAGTAATTTTTGGTCCAAAATAAATTTAATTTTACTGTTTATATAAATAAAATATTTAATTGGTCCATTTTAATATTCAAATATACAAATTTTTATTTTAATATGAAAATAAAATATAAAAACACATTTATTCATATAAAATTAATAATAAATTAAAAAAAATTAATACATTATTTAATTCAATTAATATATTTTTCTCTCACCACCACTACCACCGCCAATTCCAATTTCATGTGTATATATATGTATATGTATATGTATATGTGCATGGTGGTCCTCAAATTCAAGCTCATCGCAATCAATTCTCGTCGCCGGAGCAATCGGGTGTTGCTCCTAATCCTAGGCAACGTAGTTCCCGCGTTTCGGCCCAAGAACAACGTCTTCTTTGTTGTGAAGGCCTTCGTCGCCGACATGATTCTGGCCACAGGATTCCTCCATGTGTTGCCAGATGCTTTTGAGAGTTTGAATAATCCCTATTTGGGGAAAATAGTTTGTGGCCCAGGATGAAGTGGTAGCCACGCCAAACAAAGGCGCGGAGGAGGTGGGAGGTGGTGGAGGTAGAGCCGCGCTAGGAGGAGGTGGTAGTGGTAGCGGTGGTGGGTCTGTGAAAATTAGGGTTAGGGTTTGGTTTGGTTTGAAAGAGGGGTTGAAGAAGATAGGTGTTTGGGGATGGGTTTTAACCAAACCCAAAATTGGAATAAGGATATCCTTATTCCAATAATGGATAGATTTAAACTTTAACTAGAGTTGTTTGGCAAAGGGTAAAATGGTTTTTTCCTTCTAAGTCAACGCCCAAAATTGGTCAGGGTGTCCAAATGATGAAAGTTTGCCTAATTAGGGGTCTGACTGCATTTATGCAGAATTGGGGGGTCAAAATGCCTTTTGAACAAAGTTCAGGAGGAGTAAATGAAATTAACCCAAACTTAAAAAACCAAAGGTGCAAAAGCGTGAGAGAAAAGTACGGAAAAGAGGCGCCACCTATGTTTCTTACCATATTAGAGTTTTGTTTTGAATCTTTGTACATATCGTTTTATTTTCTTTCCCATTTTTGTTGCCTTTCCTTTTTTATGTATCCTCTTTTATTTCTTTTTTTATAAAATCATTTATTTACCGAAGAAAAAAAATATCCATACATTGGCTTTATTTAAAAACTGAAATTTTATAAGACCAATGTTCGCTTTCTTAAAAGTTTAATTTACTATTATAGTCAAATATCCATACATTGACTTCATTTGGATTAACTAGAAAGAAAGGAAATGAAAAGATAGCCATGTTTAAAATTCATGTTTGGATAAATTATAATGAAAAAGAAAAGAAATGATAGTATTTCTGTTTGGATAGGGAAGAGGAGAGAAAAGAAAAGAAATTGTTATAACCAATTTCCTATTATAGTCTAATAACCAAATGTCTTAAGTTTCTACTATCAAAATATTAAGGTTATATTTGGTATTATAAAAATATTAGTTAAGTGTTATCATTTGATTCATTTCTATCCAAATCTTCTCATTTTTTGGAAGATAATATTTAAGGGATTTGGAGGGATAAGGAGTGATATGTTATCCCTCCAAATCTTTTTTTTCTCTCCTCATTAACAAACCAAACATGAAAACCCCTATCATTTCTTATCTTTCCAATTGTCTCAATCCAAACGAAGCCTAAAAGAATTGTTCATTTGTAATTAAAGTTCATATATATCATCACCTATTAGTATTATTGTGATACCCCCAAATTTCTACACATGAGTTGGACAGGCTCACACATAAACATTGTGAGGCATTATACAATTGATAAACAAAAACATATAATACAATAAAAAAAAATTTGCAAAATAAAAAAAAATCATAGCGGAAACACACTAACGTCAAATCTTACAAAAGATCGTAAGATACAACTTAGGAATCCTGTTAAAGAAGGACCCCTAAATAAAAATACATTTTTAATAATCGTTCCTAAATTACAACAATTGTATAAATAATATGCATTGTACATAAAAAGTAGGAATGCAGTAGACAATCACGAACAAAACGAGTTGACTCAAATCCTTAACTCAGTGGCTGAAATTGTCTCAGACCTAAAATATCAACAACAAGGTGGATTAAACTCACGAGCAAGTTCACTACTACTACAACCCAAGAGAGGACCGATAAAGCCAACATCTCTTAACGAAACAACATAGATAGATAAACCCTATGCAATAAGATTTATCTTTCACTTTCCATAAAACCTTTAAAACGTTCTTTTCTTTTCATAATCACATAAGAGATACATAAATATATCTTTTTATAATAAATTACCAATGCACTCATGCATAAACATATTTTATAATGTATATCACATAATCGAATAGAAGATTTATAATTATATCTTTTAATGTAAATAACTAATGCACCCCATGCACAAACATATTTTATAATATGTATATCACATAATCAAATAAACGATATATACTTATACATTTAAAATAAATAACAATGCATCTCATGCACAAACATATTTTATGATATGTGTAATAACCCTAATTTATGTATTTAATTAATTTGATAATTATGATGTGTGCATGTGTACAAGTTAAAATTTTAATGTGTAATTTAATATTTTGGTGTGTAATTAGTAATTATGTTGTGTGTGATTATAGGTGTAAATGTATATATGTAATGTGTATGTGTGTGTAGTTTAATATTGATGTTATGAGTGAAGGTAAGTTAAAAGAATGAAAAAGGAAAAATAAAAGAAAGGAAAAAGATGAATGAAGTGATGGGATGAGGTGTAATGAATGAATGAGTGAGGAAAGTAGGAGGCAAGCACTCATGGAAAGGGCATAGTGTCTTTATATCTTTTTATATAAAAAAATATAAATAAAATAAAAATGGGGTCTTGCAATTATAATTACACGATTCATTTTATGGGAAGAACTTTGAGAGGGAGTTAGGAGAAGGAGAATAGAGAGAGTTCATGGAGAAGAAGTTTGGTCTTGCTTGGATTTCAGGCTTGAAGATATAAATCAAAACTAAATAATTTAAGACAAGTTAAAAGTCTATTCTATCCCTTTGGATTTATAACTTCAAGATCTTTGTGAAATAATATGCATAAATAGATATATATTATTTATACATAGTTAAATTTCTATAAAAATAAATATATAAATGTTATCATGTATATAAAATTATAAATGCATATATATGGATAGATGAATGTTTAATAATTATGATCATATATATCATATTATCTTTAAATTGTATTTTAATTATAAAATACATCTATAATTATGGATGTTTTCATCAAATACTAGTTAAGAAACTTTATTAATATTTAAAATTATTTAGATAGGCTTCTTGAATGTTTTAGGAATTATAAGAATTATTGTGACAATTTTCGGAAATTATATATATTCTGAAATATAGTGTGGGCGTATTTAATTTACTATGGTACACTCACCTTTCCTAACCATAGGATTTGGTGGATCCTTAATCTTAGCATTTGATTTAATTATGTGTATACGGAAATTTGATGTGAATGGTTGTATATTGATACAGTGCTCTCATCTTCTTGAATCATAGTAGGATTATTAGAACTTTTAATCATCACCTTTGATTTAATTATATATGTGTATTGGAATCAAGTGTAGACGGTTGTATATTAATATGGTGTACACACGTTTGTAACCATATGATAGAATGAGCTTAACCTTTAGTCCTAACCCTTGAAATAGATTATAGTTATTGGCTATAATCTAGTGTATGTGTGCACACAGTAAACATAATTTTGACTAATCAGAATCATCTATTTATATGAGAAATGATCCAGTGTAAATGCGCACACTATAGGCATCGGAACTTTACTGAAATTATATTATTATCCCAAAGGTCACTGTAATTACAGTTTGACCCCTTATGTTTATACTAAGTACAGTATGACCCATGTACTTTACAGAAATTACATATTAGCTCCGAAATGTTTATGAAGTTACATTAGAATCCCTGTACTGCACTGTAATTACATTTTAACCCCAAATCTTTCTTTAAAATGATATTTTGGATTCCTAAACTTTAAATAAATAAAATTGTTATTTTGGATCATATTATTAACCTATCATAAAATATGTCAAGGTTATAATGGTGTTAAATATATTCATTAGAATGATTTATCAATGATTATACTATGGAAGTTGGTATTTGTTGATTATTGGATATAATGGTTTAATATGTTGTTATAAATCATTATTCATGATTGTGTATATATGTGATGCGCAGTGATATATGGGATGTTTACTTTTATTATGCTAATAAACATATATGTGTGAAGTGAGGTATAGAATACTCACTTATTATATGTTCAGTGATACATATGATGCATTTTTAAATCATAAAATTTAATTTAAATAATTATGGAATGAGGATTTCTAAGGAACCACAAAGAGGCTGACTAATAAACGCAGTCTCATAAGTACCACGCGGCATAATTGTATTGTCGGGTACGTGGTTAAAATCGAATTGATAAATTCGTAAATCTTATTATTTAATTAAATAATTTTGGATGAGGTTTTTAAAGGAATTACAGGGAGGCTGACAATTAATGCAGTCTTATGAGTACCACGGGACATGATTGAGTTGTCACAATATGATTGAATTATCGGGTACGTGGTTAAAATATGGTTTGGAAGGGTTGTCTATTGGCATAAAGAAATGATAATGAATATTAATAGATTCATTTATATGTTATTGATGATGCATAAGATGCATTGGTTATTTATTTTAAAGGTATAATTATATATCTTTTATTCAATTATGTGATACATATTATAAAATATGTTTGTGCATGAGATGCATTATTATTTATTTTAAATGTATAAGTATATATCTTTTATTCGATTATGGGATATACATTATAAAATATGTTTATGCATGAGTGCATTGGTAATTTATTATAAAAATATATATTTATATATCTCTTATGTGATTATGAAAAGAAAAGAATGTTCTAAAGGTATTATGGAAAGTGAAAGATAAATCTTATTATATAGGGTCTATCTATCCATATTGTTTTGTTAAGAAATATTGGCTTTATCGGTCATCTGTTGGGTTATAGTAGTAGTAGACTTGCTCGTGGGTTTAACCCACCTTATTGTTATCATTTCAGGTTTCGGACAGTTCAACCACCGGGTTAAGGTTTTGAGTCATCTCGTTTTGTTCATGATCGTCTACTCCATTCCTACTTTCGGTTATACAACTGTTGTAACTTAGATACGGTTATTAAAAATGTAAAATTTTATTTAGGGGTCCTTCTTTAACAGGATTCACAGGTTGTATCTTAAAGTCTTTTGTAAGATTTGATGTTATTGTTGTTTCCGCTATGATTTTTTTTAGGGTTAAATTCAAGAAACCCTCATATGCTATTAAATTTAATCAATTAACCCATATTGTGTTCACTTTACCCCTTATACTATCCAATTTCATCACTATGCCCCATCCTCCTCACATTTATAGTCAAAAAATCTAAACTACCCTCATTTAATAGTATAAGGGGGTTTAGTGAAATCAACTCTTAAAAAATTATTTTTCGAAAATAAATTATATTTTTCGTAAAAACTATAAATTTCAAAAAGTATATATATATTTCGGAAAATATGATTTTTTACGAAAAATATTTTTTTTGCGAAAAATATGGGTCCGTTTGGCAAACGCGATGACAGTTTTGTTTTTTTACTGTTCACCCATTTCAAAAATAAAAACACGTTTGGCAAACGCGTTTACTACTCACTTTTTTTTTTCCCAAGAAAACTGTTTTCTATGAATAGTGGATAAAAGTGGTGAAAATACCAAATACAACTTTTAGTTATTTTTTGAGTTTTTTCATAGTTTAGGGTACAACTTCCGCCACCGCCCCCATCGCCGCCGCCACAACCACCACCACCCCCCTCCACCGGTCGCCGTCGCCGGCCCCCACCACCTCCGGTCGCCGCCGGGCCCCACCGCCGCCGCCCGCCGCCAATCACCCACCACCCACCGCCCCCCGTCGCCACCGGTCACCACTGGCCACCACCGCCGCCCACCAATACCATTTTATTTTTCAATACAAATTTTGATCCAAACGTTTTTTTGTTTTTAGTTTTTTACTGAAAAAAATAAAGACAAATACAAAAACAGTTTTTATATTTGAAGACAAAAAACAAATACAAAAAACAGGTTTTCCAAACGCACCTTATATATTATGTTCCAAAATATGATTTATTTTACCAAAAAAATATATATTATGTTCCAAAATATGATTTTTTTCTGAAAAATATTTTTTTGCAAAAAATATTTTTTTTGCGAAAAATATATATTATGTTCCAAAATATGATATTTTTCCGAAAAATATAATTTTGGCGAAAAATATATACTATTATATTCCAAAATTTGATATTTTCCAAAAAATAAATTTTTTGAGAAAAATATATACTATTATGTTCCAAAATATTATTTTTTTTTGCAAAAAATATATATTATTTTTTCTGAAATAATTCATATTTTGGAAAATAATATACTCCCTCCGAAAAGTAATATTTTTGCAAAAAATAAATAAATATATTTTTGAATTTATAATTTTTGTGAAAAATATAATTGATTTTCGAAAAATAATTTTTTTAAATGGTTGATTTCACTAAACCCCCTTATACTATTGAGGGTAGTTTAGACATTTTGACTCAAAATGTGAGATGATGGGGCATAATGATGAAATTGAATAGTATATGGGGCAAAGTGGACACATTGAAGGTTAGTTGATTAAACTGGATAGTATAGGGGGTTTCTTGAAATTAACACTTTTTTTTATTTTGCAAATTTTCAATTGTATTATATGTTTTTGTATATCAATTGCATGACCAACTCACGTGCGAAAATTGGGGGTATCACAATATGTATCACATAATTGAATAAAAGATATATAATTATACCTTTAAAATAAATAACCAATGCATCCTATGCATAATCAATAACATATAAATGAATCTATTAATATTCATCATCATTTCTTTATGCCAATAGACAACCCTTCCAAATCTTATTTTTACCATGTAGCCGACAATTCAATCATGTCTTGTGGTAATCATGAGACTGCGTTAATAGTCAGCCTCCCTTTAGTTCCTTTAAAAATCTCATCCAAAATTATTTAATTAAATAATAAGATTTACAAATTTATCAATTCTATTTTAACCACGTACCCAATAATTCAATCATGTCGTGACAACTCAGTCATATCCCGTGGTATTCATGAGACTGCGTTTATTAGTCAGACTCCTTGTAGTTCATTATGAATCTTCATTCCATAATTATTTAAATTAAATATTATGATTTAAAAGGGCATCATATGCATCATTGAACATATAATAAGTGAGTATTTTATACCTCACTTCACACATATATGCTTATTAGCATAATAAAAGTAAATATCTCATACATCACTGCGCATCCCATGATTCACATATGTACATAATCATGAATAATAATTTATAACAACATATTAAACCATTAAATCCAATAATCAACAAATACCAACTTCCATAATATAATCATTGATAAACCATTATAATGAATATATTTAACACCATTATAACCTTGACATATTTTATTATAGGTTAATAATAGGATCCGAAATGACAATATTATTTATTTAAAGTTTAGGGATCCAAAATATCAGTTTAAGAAAGATTTGGGGTCAAACTGTAATTACAGTGCAGTACAGGAATCCTATTGTAACTTCAGAAACGTTCTGAGGACTAATATATAATTTCCGTAAATTATAGGGGTCATACTATAATTATCATAAATTCAGGGTTCAAACCGTAATATGATAATGGATCAAAATGTAATTACAGTTACGGTAAGGGGTAAATCCGTAGTTATAATAATATTCAGGGGTTTTAATATAAGTTTAGTGAAGTACTCATGCTTACGGTGCGCGTACTGCACCAGATCATTTCTCATATAGGTGGATGATTCTGATTACTCAAAGTTATGCTTACTGTGTACACACATACACAAAATTATAACCAATAACAATAATCTATTCCAAGGGCTAGGATTAAAGATTCACTAAATCCTATGGTTACAAAAATGAGTATACCGTCGTATTATATAATCATCCACACTAGATCCCAGCATACTTATATAATTAAATCAAGGGTTAGGATTAAAGATTCTCCTAATCCTATGGTTCAGAAAAAGGAGTGTACCGTAGTAACGTACAACCAACCACACTAGATTTCAGAATATATATTATTTCCGGAAAAAATGTCATTAAAAATCCCTAAAAATATCTAAATATTTATAGAAAATTCAAGAAACTTATTTAAATAACTATAAATATCATTAAAGCTTCCTAACTAGTATTTGTTAATATTTTCATAATCATAGATGTATTTTACAATTAAAATATAATTTAATGATAATATGAAATATATGATAATAATTATTTAACATTCATTTATTCATATATATATGCATTTATATACATAATAACACTTCTATATTTATTTTTATAGAAAATTAACTATGTATAAATAATATATATCTATTTATACATATTATTTCATAAAGATCTTGAATTTATAAATTCAAATGAGTAGAATAGAGTTGTAACTTACCTTAAATTATCCAGTTTGGATCTATTATCTTGAAGCCCAAATCCCACCAAAATCATCACCTCATTTCCAAGAGCTCTCTCCAAGAACTCTTTCGTTCTCTTTCTCTCAATTCTCTCTTCAAGTCTTTTCCATCAAAATGAGATCCATCAATTATCATTGCAAGACACCATTTATTTATTTTTTTAATAAAATATATAAGGACACCAGGCCCTTCCCATAAGTGATTGTCCCCATCTTTTCCCACTTGCTCACTTTTTCCACCTAACACCAACACTTTTATCATTATTTCACTCTTTTACCTTTTCTTTTATTTTAGAATTAATTTCAATAAATCTCCATGTAGTTTCAAAAAAGATCACTTTAACCCCTTCTTATATAGAAAATTCCCCTGCACTTATCAAATTGTATCAGTTTACCCACTTTCCTATAATTTTGGACCAAAATACCCCTTGGATTTAATGAAAAATTATTAAAATTCAAAAAAACATATAAAATTCGTAAAAAATATGAAAAATTTGAAAAAATATAAAATTCGATAAAAACATATAAAATTTAATATATATATATATATATCGAAAAAAATTATAAAATTAAAAAATATATATAAAATTCGAAGAAAACATATAAAATTAGAAACAAATATATAAAATTCATAAAAAAATATAAAATTCAAAAAAACAATATAAAATTTGAAAAAAAGATATAAAATTCGAAACAATATATATAAAATTTGTAAAAATGATTTAAAATTTGAAAAATTATTTAATGATTTAAAATACCCCTGGGGTTTAATGAAAAATGATTTAAAATTCAAAAAATACTATATAAAATTTGAAATATATATAAAATTCAAAAATAAAATATAAAATTCGAAACAAATATATAAATTTCGAAAAAAACATATAAAATTAGAAATATATATATAATTCATAAAAATATATATAAAATTCGTAAAACAATATATAAAATTTGAAACAAATATATAAAATTTGAAATTTATATGTTTTTTATATGTGTTTTTTGAAATTTATATGTTTTTCTCTAATTTTATATTTTTTCTTCGAATTTTATATATTTTTTCGAATTTTATATATGTTTTTCGAATTTTATATGTTTTATAGAATTTTATATTTTTAAAAATTTTATATATATATTTCGAATTTTATATTTTTTTGAATTTTTAATATTTTTTACGAATTTTATACGTTTTTTTTTAATTTTAATCATTTTTTATTAAATCGAAGGGGTATTTTGGTCCAAAATTATAGAGAAGGGAGCAAGCTGGTACAATTTTATAAGTGCAGGGAAATTTTCTGTATAAGATAGGAGCAAAGTGGTCTTTTTTAAAACCGTAAGGGGTTTACTGAAATTAACTATTTATTTTAAAATTCTACACATTAACATATACCTACAAATATAAATATATATATATATATATATACAAGTCTATACTTATACATCTACTTATTCACATTACATTTATTAAATTACACATCAGAGTTATAAATTTCACACATACACTCATCATAAATACTAAATTAATTAAATACATAAATTAGAGGTATTACAATTATAGTCATATTATGAAGCATTTTGTTCATATAAAACATCATCTAGGTTTTTTTCTTTTTAAAATGTTCATAAAGAATGCTTTTCTACAAAACTGAAGCATGAATCAAAACTTTTCAGGCAATTTTGCAAATAAAAATTAGGGTAATTTGCAGCCACACCCCCTTAGGTTTGCATCTATTCCACCTAGATGCAGATTTTCGGAATTTCGACACAAACACCCCCTGAGGTTTGGTTTTGCTTGCCATGATACCCCAAATGACGAAAATACCCTTCACAAAATTCCAAAATATTAAGGGTAATGTGAAATGACCTTTATGCCACAACCCCAAATATATAAAATTTCGAAAAACATATATTTAAATTCAAAAAAATATATAAAATTTGAAAAATGTATAAAATTCGAAAACAAATATTTAAAATTTGAAAAATATATATAAAATTAGAATAAAATATATAAATTTCGAAAAATATATATAAAAAATTCAAAAAATTATATAATTTCGAAAAACATATAAAAATTTCAAAATATATATAAAAAATTCAAAAAAATATATAAAATTTGAAATATATATATAATTCGAAAATATATATATAAATTCGAATATATATATATATATTTAAAAAAAATAAAAAATTCAAAATATATATATTTTCAAAACCAAAATTAAAAAAATTATATAATTTCGAAAAACATATATAAATTTCAAAAAATATATAAAATTTGAAATATATATAATTCGAAAATATATATATATAATTTGAAAAATATATAAATTCGAATATATATATATTTCAAATTTTATATATTTTTTTGAATGTTTTATATATATTTTCAAAACCAAAATTCAAAAAATTATATAATTTTGAAAAACATATATAAATTTCAAAAAATATATAAAATTTGAAATATATATATAATTCGAATATATATATATATATATATATATTTTGAAAATTATATAAATTCGAATATATATATTTTAAAAAAAAATAAAAAATTCAAAATATATATATTTTCAAAACCAAAATTCAAAAAATTATATAATTTCGAAAAACATATATAAATTTCAAAAAATATATAAAATTTGAAATATATATATGATTCGAAAATATATATATATATAAAACAAAATATACATATTTTTTGAAATTTATATATGTTTTCCGAAATTATATAATTTTGTTTTTGAATATATATATATTTTGATTTTTTTTATTTTTTTTGAAATATATATATATATATTCAAATTTATATATTTTTCAAATTTTATATATATATTTTTGAATTATATATATATTTCAAATGTTATATATTTTTTTGAATTATATATATATATATATATATATTGAAATTTATATATGTTTTTCGAAATTATATAATTTTTTGAATTTTGTTTTTGAAAATATATATTTTTAATTTTTTTTTGAAATATATATATATATTCGAGTTTATATATTTTTCAAATTTTATATATATATTTTCGAATTATATATATATTTCAAATTTTATATATTCTTTTGAATTTTTTATATATATTTTGAAATTTATATATGTTTATCGAAATTATATAATTTTTTGAATTTTATATATATATTTTGAAATATATATATTCGAATTTAAATATTTTTCAAAAAATATATATAAATATATTCGAATTTTATATATATATTTTTATTTTATATATATATTTCGAAATTTATATATTTTATTCTAATTTTATAATTTTTTTTCAAAATTTAAATATTTGTTTTCGAATTTTATACATTTTTTTCGAATTTTATATATATATTTGAATTTATATATATGTTTTTCGAAATTTTATATATTTGGGGTTGGGGCATAAATGTCATTTCACATTACTCTTAATATTTTGGAATTTTGTGAAGGGTATTTTCGTCATTTGGGGTGTCATGGCAAACAAAACCAAACCTCAGGGGATGTTTGTGTCAAAATTCCAAGAATCTGCATCTAGGTGGAATAGATGCAAACCTCAGGGGGTGTGGCTGCAAACTACCCTAAAAATTAAGATAAAATTAGTTCTAATTTACTTTCGATTCTAATTTTAAAACCCCAAATTAAAGCTACTAAACCTAGCTCAAAACTATTCTTCTTAAGATAATGGGATTGTAATAAAATATATACGAAGGTGTTGCACTCTGAGCTTCAGTGTCGTTTTCTACTGAAGCAGGAAGAGATGATGGAGAATACACACAATCAAACCTAAAAGTATATAAATAAATATAAGCCCAATGCGTAAAATACACGTTATATCTATCGAAATATACACATCATTAATACATCGAGTGTAGCATGCTGCAGTTACTATGGTTTGATTCGTTTGACTGTCATTTTTCAAAAATATCACACGAGAGGCACGTGCAAGTATATATATGAGAAAATAAAGGGGTATTATAGGAAATCCCCGTGGTTTCAAAATTGTTCAAAAAACTCCCTCTAATTTGAAAAACTCCTTATGGTTTTACATTTGATCAAATTGCTTTATTTACTCTAATTTAAGACAAAACTGCCCCTAAAATAAGAGAGGGTTTACTGAAATATATATATATATTTTTTAAAACAAAAACAAAAATGCCCCTATTAATATATATATAAAAGTCATTTTCATTCCAATCATACGAATTGTTTTATATATATTTTACGATAATCGATTTTATTTATTTATGTTGAAATAAAAAATTAATGCCGATTTTATTTTTTGAACTATCAATTAGCGTAAAATATAAAGAGTAATTCCAAAATATAAAATAATATTTCAAACTACCAATTAGATTTTTTTTTTCATTTTTAATTTTTTATATATATTTTACTATAAACAAAAAAAAAATGATTTATGCCGAAATATATATTTTTTGAACTATCAATTAGGGTAAATATATATAAAAAATGAAGTCCGAAAGATAAAAAAAATATTTTGAACTACTAATTTAGATTGTTTTTTTGTTTTTAAATTTTATTTTTTGATTTATGCCAAAATAAAAAATTAATGGCGAAATATTTTACTTTCGAACAACCAATTAAAGTAAATATAAAATATTTTTGAAAGAATTAGATTTTTTATTATTATTATTTTCTTTTATTTTTTTTTTCAATAGACCCCCCTGATTTGAGGGACAATTTTGTCTTAAATTGGAAGGAATGGGACAAGTTAATCAAATGTGAAATCATAGGGGAGGGTTTTCAAACTATATGATTTTTTTTTTAACAATTTTGAACCTATAGGGTTCTTGATAATAGCCCTAAAATAAACAATGTCATTACATATAAAACAACCGCATAATACAGTTTATGACTTTATGTTGAGTTCAAAACGCAAAACTAATCAAGATGTTGAATAAGGCTATGGCACAAGCTGGCCACAGAAAATGCCGACTTCATCAATTACTAAAAGAAAATATATCAATATCAGCGCCAAAAAAAATTGATAGATTAATCATGATGGAAGTATATATACCTGCATAACTTATACTCCTCTGTCCCAAATTACAAGTCCCTTTTGGAGAATTCAACTTTTTTAGATGATGACTTTTATTGATGTGATAGTAAATGAAAAACCAAATTTACCTTTTGTTCCACCAAGTGATGTGATATTTGTAGTTTAGATATTTTATAACTTAAAAGATTGAATATAGCTAATAAGGTATTATATGCAGTAATGCATTAGTTTGGAAGCCTTGTTCTCCTTGCATTATTATTTTTTCTTTAATCCAGTTAAGCATGCGATGCATGTGCACGACTATCTAAATGATATCAGGTGATCTAAACACAATACTTAGATTAAAAAATGAATTAGAAAAAGATTATCTAATGCCCTCGTGAAATCTGAAGGAAGCAAACTAGTTGCCAAGATTTGAACAGAAAATTTTTCAGGAGTAAAAAAATTGCAAAGTATAGCAAAAATAGGGTCATGGCTGACGCGGGGAAACAAATGATTTTCACATTAAATGTTTGTTTTATAAGTTCAACTATATCGTTTAACCATGGTTATGTACCCAAATCATGTCAATGATTGGAAGTAATTTATGATATATATATATCCAACAATTAATGTGTTGCCATTACAATGAACTAAGAAGAGAACTCGAACTAAAAAATGGAGTGGAGTTCAGGTACACTTATTGGTTTGGGTGTTTCTTTAGCAGGTGCTCTTCTTCTGCTGCTACTCATCTGGTTAAAGGCCACGAATGGCTCTAACAAACGGCGACCACCAGGGCCACCAGGGTGGCCAGTGGTCGGCAACATGTTCGACCTTGGAGACTTGCCTCACCAGACATTGTACCAGTTCCGGAAAAAGTATGGACCTGTGGTTTGGCTGCAGCTTGGGGCAGTGAACACCATGGTTGTACAGTCGCCCTCAGCTGCTGCCGAACTTTTCAAGAAGCATGACGTTCCTTTCAGTGACCGAAAAGTACCCGATGCACTGACAGCCTTCAACTTCAATGAAGGATCATTGGGCATGAATACTTTTGGCGGCCACTGGCGTGTACTGCGACGACTGTGTTCCATGGAGTTCCTAGTCAACAAACGAATGAATGAGACAACTGACCTAAGACGGAGGTGCACTGACAACATGATCCGGTGGATTGAGGAAGACGCAGCAGCTTCACGAGCACAGGGAGGATCAGGCGCTGTGCAGCTGAGCCGCTTCCTCTTCCTCATGGCTTTTAACCTGGTTGGCAACCTCATGCTGTCACGAGATCTCTTGGACGCATCATCCAAGGACGGGGGCGAGTTCTTTGACTGCATGAACAAGATCCTGGAGTTGGCTGGGACGCCTAACGTGGCAGACTTCCTTCCGTTCCTGAAATGGGTGGACCCACTGGGGATCAAGAGGACTATGGTAAGCAACATGACGAGAACCATGAGGATCGCATCCAGCTTTGTGAATGAGAGGCTTCAAGACAGGAAGAAGGGTAAGGAGAGGGTCAAGAAAGACTTCCTGGATGTGTTGCTAGAGTATGAAGGTGATGGAAAAGATGGGCCTGATAGGATTACAGAAAAGAACGTGAACATTGTCATAATGGTAATCCTATCTCTACTTATTCGTTGGCTGTGTATCTGAACATGTGTATGTACACATGCACAAATACTATATACCCATGTCGATTTACATAAATATAAATATACATATATTGCTTAAAATTTTGCAAACTGTTAACATTTGGTTCATTGCAAGAGTAATGAATGCAGTAATGGTGCAGGAAATGTTCTTTGCTGGCTCAGAAACTACGAGCATCAGCATCGAATGGGGCTTTGCAGAGCTGCTACGCCACCCTGACAAACTGAAAAGGGTTAGGGAAGAGATTGACAGAGTTGTTGGACTAAAGAGGAAAGTAGAAGAGAGTGACATGGACAACCTGCCATATTTGCAGGCTGTGGTGAAGGAGGCACTCCGATTACACCCTGCACTTCCTCTACTTCTCCCACGGAACACCATGGAAGATACTGAATACATGGGGTATCTCATTCCCAAAAGTACACAAGTTTTTGTGAATGCTTGGGCAATTGGAAGGGACCCAGATTCTTGGGATGATCCTTTATCCTTCAAGCCTGAGAGATTTATAGACTCGAGCATTGAATATAAGGGGCAACATTTTGAGTTGATTCCATTTGGATCCGGGAGACGTATTTGCGTAGGCTTTCCTTTGGCTCATCGAGTGGTTCACCTTGCTCTGGCCACCCTAGTACAGACTTTTGACTGGGAGTTCAGTGGTGGGGTCACTCCCGAGAATATGGACATGGAAGAGAGACTAGGACTAACACTGCGGAAGAAGGTACCCGTAAAAGTAATACCCAAAAGAAGAATCATGAAAGGATGAAGTGATCATTGAGGATGGGAACTTGCTCAGGCTGGTCGGGTAAATAAATCAGTTTTCCTGCTCTCTAACAACTTGAACTTCTAGAGTGATTGGTTGTTAGTAGATGGAAAGATATGAATAGTATGTACTACTGTATATTCTACGTAAGTAATATAAGTCAAGTGTTGTATGGTGTTGTTCCAGTTAATTGTTGCAATCTTTTTTAATCTACCTTGTATTCTTGAGGAAGAAAAGAAAAAAGAAAGAAAGAAAGGAAAAACCTTTGTTGCTAACTGCAAATTGAGCTCTCTTTAGTGTAACATTTTGTCGAAGCGAATAAACATTCTCACAGCTTATCTGAATTATAGTTCTGCTAATTATCTACAGAGAGATAACTAGAACACGATGATCTGTTTTCTATACTTAATATGTGAAATTATCTAAATGTAATTCAAGAGGAAAGTTTCAGAATCTGATTTTAGGGTAAAAATGTGGCAAGATAAACTAAAGAATGCCACTAAACAGGTCATCTCAATCCATACAGCAACATTTCTTCCTTGAGATTCATTTATATTAAAAAAACTTTTCTATGTAAGGAACCACCTTTCTTCAGTTTTCGAGAGTCTGCATCCTAATTTTAATTCCTAGAGCTTCTAATCCAAAATTGTAAGCCATCATCTGCTGTCAAATTGAGACAATCTGTACTCTAATTTTATTTCCAAGATTTTTTAATTTAAACTTTTAAATAAATTGTCCTATGTCATATAGAGGCAATTAAATAACTGAAACTACATTATTGATTTTGCCTTTCAACATAAAAGGGGGACAACAATTGTGTCTACTTAGTATTAATGTGCGCCTATTTAAGCAACTTGTCAACCACCCACTCATATTATGTTACATGATCGCTTCAACAGTAATAGAAGTGCTTGTGTCTGACACGCAATATTTGGTCAAGGAAATATGCAAATTGCCCCGACAATTTCGGTTGGGCACAAACCTTAAAGCAATCCAATGAATTAATTTTATCATACTGGTACTCAGAACGATTGAAAACCTATATTGAATACTATTTTACATAAAACCATAATTCAAGTCTAAAAACTAAAGTGAAAAATAAAAAATGGAAATATATAGCAAATAAAAGTGCCTCTGTGTTATTATGGGAGGATTTGATACGTCCAAGTTTGGATACGTAACACACCTAACATAAGTACTCAAGTTCATTTTCCATCCTCTTTTATAGAAGAAAGTTGGAATCCCAACTTTTTAATTCTTTTTTAGAGTATTTGGTGAAGATCAGTCCATTATCTTTGCACAGCTAGGTAAAAGCTAATATCTTCTTATTGAGATTAAAAGGGGAGAAAAAGGTCAAAGATGTGCATTTTGGAATGGTTTGCTTTCAAAAGGCTATAGAGATCTTTGGTATAAGATAAAGCATGCTTAACAAGGTACATGAAGTGACTGTAAGTCTACAAAACCTCATATTTATCTATTATATATATACACATACACAAAATTTGAGGACTGGATCAAAACAATCCTAACTGAACAAGGCTGAAAAGGAGAGAAGAAATAGAATCTATTTGAGTTCTCAAAATAGTACCTTATGGATGCTGGAAGAATACTTTCACACTAACAAAGATTCCAGAATCCCAAAAGAGTGAAAAACTGCGGTATTGACCAAGCATATGCGGCGTATATGCACAACTATTGTGATCAATCATACACATGCAATGTTCTCTCTTTGAAGCAAAAAATCATCACAAGCTCTACTACAGGCGGACTCCAAAAAAACCTTTTCATTAAGTTCTCTTCCAAACCTTGAAAGGTAATTTAGACCCATGACAAGTTCCGTAATTGCAGCTTCTGTCTTTAGTTGATTTGCGAAGTAGAGGGCCTGGACAAGAAGCACATTCACCCCAGAAACCATATGCTGCTTCTCGAAATTCCGTTCAGAATGCCACCTTATCATGTTATGAGCAAGTGGAGCCAGCCACTCCAATATCCTTGCCAATGCCAAACTCCATTCCGCTGCAAGGGCAGCATCATGGACAGATGAAGCTGCAGTTTTGGCAAATAACTTTAGCTTTACTCGCAAAGAGGTTCTGACACTGGTGGGTAACATATTATATAAGTCATCTCTTGCATCAAGGCTGATCAAGTGAGGAGCCGAAGCTAGCTTCTCAATTAGTATTATAACATTTGCATAATGGAGAGCCAAACCAGCATAACCAAGAGTAGACGCTGGGGCATTCAACAACTTGTGCTTGGAATTGACAACGAAAACTTTAGAATGAAATATGCTGCCGCAGGAAAGAGAATCCATATGAGCATCTTTCCTTTTATCAATGGCATTAGAAAAAACACTTGACCTCAAATAGCCACTGCTTGTCAACACACAGCTTTTAACAACAGGAGAATCACCGGCCCCCGTAATGCATCCTTTAAAAGGTCCAGTACGACCAGATTGCCTGGTTTTCAACTGGGAGGACTTTCCACAAATGGTAGATGGCAGATGAGAAGATTGCCTGTGCTTGTAGTTTGTTCTAATTTTATCAGTAGTCGGCCCCAAATTTGAAATTGACCTCCCAAGCCGTCCAGAATAGAACCCGTCTGGGTTATTATCAGATGGATGAACTGAAGACTGCATAAAAAGGGAAATGGAATTGCTGCGAAGAAGACAGTCACCATTTACACCTTCAGGATTACTGTTTCCTCCAACAGATGTCGCCATATGATTAATATCAAAGACGTGTTTGATCCTACTAATAATTGTGAAAAGGGATCTAAGTAGAAGCCTAACGGTGTAATCGTATGTCCTGACCCATGGAGACATCTCTCGTAGATGTCTCACCTCCTGCTGCTGCCACATAACCTTCTGATGGAACTCGAGCAACTTCACCCGACTCAAATCAACATTGCCCTGCATTCTCCTGAGAGTCTGCTCAAGCTCAGCCAGCACCTCCATCTCTTGACTCAATTGTGCAGTATTTGCAACGAATCTCTCCATTTTCCTGACTTTCCTCTCCATCTTCTTCAACCTATATTCCCACCCACACCAATTAAGACCTATCTTAAATGGGTCATCAAAAACATCTTCTAAATGGTGATACACAGGGTCCACACACTTCTTCCCAAACCTAGCCACTGCTTTCGCCACGCCTCGCAAATTATCAATTATCTCAGCAAGAGCAAGATCCATAAGATAATCATCATCGTCCGATACAAGCCTTCGGATTCCAAGTGAATTCGAAATATTTTCTCTCAACCCATTAATCTGCTTATCACTCAAACATTGCCATAAATGAACCACCTTATACATCAAAGTCACAACTTCAAACGCTAAAATTCCAATCACTGCCTTTTGAGGCTCCGAAACTCGGCTCTTCCGCGAATTTTTCCACAAATTACTAAACCACGAGTCTGTCAATGTCTCACCCCCCATTTTCCTATAACAAACATAAACCAAAATTTGAACAAAAATCTCAATTTTGATTGCAAGTTCTACATCAAAGATTTAATCATACAACCTCAACTATATAATTGCATAAGCAGCATAACTACATACTGAAATGATCGATATTTATGTAGACATGAGCTGTATATATATGCGGGAGTAATATTATGAGGACTACTTAGCATATGAATGAGATAGAGGAAATCAAAGAAGTTGAAACCTAATTCTAAATCTCAACCTCTAAATTCCGATCACGAGTAACGAGAAAAAAACTTCGGAAAAATTAACCCTAGCGCTAACCGTTTGGTTAGCGAGAAAATGTAGGAAAATAACGGAAGAAAACTAACCTCAACTGAAGAAAGTAGTTTAATTACAGCTCAATTGTGCTGTTTCGTTGTCATGTACCATTTCCCGAAACACATAGCATTCAAATTTTCTTCTACTTTCTCGACTACCAAACAGAGCACATTGTCGAAACTTGTTCCGATCTCGAACACAAAGCAAATGTTGATCAGATCAGAGAAAATGCAGAGATTTAAAGAGAGATATTTGGGGGTGACCTAGGAGCTATGGAGGAGGAGGCGTAGGTTTATAATGTGTACACCGCCGGCGTATGGTAGCGCTAGCCCGAATAAGATAATAAATGGTATAAAACTAAAATGCGCCGAGATTCGGTGTGACCGAGGTGAGTACTGAGTAGTCTCGGATTATTTTTGGTTTATGCTTAAGGATATTATTATATGGTGGTTTTATAAGTAGTTAAGTGAGTTCTTTCGACTATTATTAATTCTAGAATTTTTTTAGTTAATATATAAGACAATTATTGTTTTGCTTCAACAATTTTTGTCATGTTTGAATTTGGCTCATTTTGATAGATTAAATTTATTGGAAATTTTGTTTTATATATTTTGATTAAACTTGTTTCACCTCCCCTTATTGTTTTTTCATAAAAAAATGTAATTATTTTCAAGCTATATTGTACGGTGGAGATAAAACTTGATAAAATTTCTCATAAATCCTACTTTTCTCACCACCTTGACAAATAAGTCCTAATATTAGTTTTAGGACTAGAAAGCCCCACTTTTGATATTCTTTTTTCATATAAATTCTAAATCACTAAATAATCCATTTACACTCTTATCAAATTAGATAGAAGATATTTTAAATTAAATGTAATTTTTTAATTCAACTTTTGCTCGGACACTTAATTAAACTATAAAAATTGAGTGAAAATTTATTTATTATTTTTCATTTAGCAATTATAATTTTTACTAAAGTTGTTATGCATTCAAATTTATTAAACTAATTTTTTAATAGATCAATTATATTTTAATTCATAATACAATATTATCACTAACTAAAACTTATAAAAATATTAATTGTGTATCAACTATTGAATACATTTATCACCCAGAACAATTTTACTAAGCGTATAGATAAAAATATTAGAAATTTAGGACTTAAATAAAAAGAATTTCAAAAGTAAAACTTATTGATTCTAAAAAAAAAAAATTTAGGATTTCAAAATATGACTTAATAAGAATTTTTCCATAAAACTTTTGGTGTTTATGCATGTGTGATTATGTACACAGATTTTGAGTAACATTATGAATTTATGAGTATGAACAAAAGATTATTTGTAAAACCGCCTATTGATTAACGTTAACAAGAACAATAGATCTTAAAAAAGAGACACAACTTAATTAACCGTATATAGGCATCTTAGGACAAAATTATGAACAAGAGAGGTTTGCACAAATGACAATATTTACTATATGGAGAGGACTGTGACATATTAATTAAAAAATCAATTTAACTTAAGGTAGACATCAAAATCTAACAAGAAAAAACCAATAATTTTAATCAACTAATTTTAAAACTAAACAAGAAATCTACACGGGTCTTCTTGACCTAGTTTTGAACTAAACAAGTTTGAAGTTTGAACTCGGTTTATTCGTTTGTTTTGTATTATGAACAATTACGAATTGAGGAGTATTTATGAACATAGTTCACCGTTGCAGTTTTAATTTTGGTAATTTAAAAATAAATATTAAAGGAGTATCGATATTAAATAATAGTATTGACACTTTTCAAAAATGATACATGTTCATGAGCAACTTAGTCTTCTTGACAACCATGTATTTCAAATGAAACTATAAATTTATACTGATACTCGAGTATAATACTATAATATAGGGATGATGTTACCATGTCCTTTCGATAATGTCCAACTTATATATATATATAGATAAAAAAAAGCTTATCCAATCCAAGTATATGGAATTATGTGATTTCGTTAACTGTTATGAGTTCAACATTTTCTATGGTTGCACCACAAATTTTCACGTAATTAATATATGAAGGTCAAGTGACTCATAACCGTTAATCTCAATATTGGTTGTGGTTAACAAGTAGGTATTTGCATGTTTTGTTGTGGTTCAGCCGGAGGGCTCAGAATTTGATGGAGCATATGCTTCACGCGTCATCATAAACAACTGTACCGACCCTTCTTTGTTCAAGGTTTTGATATGGTCCTACGCAGGGGTGGCAATATTTGCTCCTAGGTGTTCGTGGTGTTGGGTTGAAATCATATTAGATCGTATTAAAAAAAATCTGGTTAATATATATATTAAGTATGTTTAATATTAATTTAATTTATTATTTAAATAGGTAGTTCGACTCAATCCATATAATCCGTTTAACCTATTTATCATAAATTTTAAATTGAATTTGATACAACCCAACATAAAACGAACTATTTAATTTGTTTATTAGTAAAATCAAATTGAATTTGACACGATCCATTTACAACATTTTGATATATTTCAAGTTTCAACACATGATCAATTAGAAAAGAGAAAAATATAAATATAATCGGGTCAATAGGTTGTTCGGGTTACTCGAGTTTGACCCAAAGTATTTGGGTCGACCCTTATTACAGTTTGAACCCTAACCATTTTAATTCATGTCGTATTACCTTGTTCTGTCTCATTTTGTCAGTTCTAGTCCTATGGAACTTCTTGTTGTGAATTTTCTACTTCAACCTTTAACCTAGTTTTATATTCACTCTGTCCCAAATTATATGTCCACTTTACTCTTTTTAGTTGTTCCAAAATAAATGTCCAAGTTAGAATCCCAATACAATATATCTTCCAATATTCTCATATTACCCTTTTTATATTTTTCAAAACATTTGCGCCTACAATATACTCTTACACATCAACAAGGGCAAAGTTGGTATAAAATAACATAAAACCAACTCTCTTAAAGAGTTCATTTCTCAAAGATGGGCCTATAAAATGGGACAGAGGGAATATTTTCTATTTTCTTCATTAATTTTTTTCAATTACGTTTAGGGTCCGTTCGATTACACCGTTTTGGGCCTTAGATTTGGGATTACATTCTAATTCCAAATATTTCATTGTTCACTTGCTCAAAAATTATTTGGATTTGAAATTGCATTCCAATTCTAAATCCACCAATTTTACAATTTGAATTTCATATGAGAAGTTGTGATTTTCAATTCCAAATTTTCTCCAAGTCTTCAACCCAATAAATTCTTCCTCTAACAACTAACTTTTCACAACTACAAAATTACATATATATTCACAAAATCCTATATATATATACAAATATATACATATATACACACGCCTATATATATAAACATATATACACTCATGTATATATTGGTCATACTGATGCATTTTACATTCAAAATTTTATATATATATTTATAATTGTAAATCAATTTATAATTTCTTGGAACAATGATGATATGGCAAAGTATGTTGTTCCTTACTCGGAGGATCAGTATTTTATTTTATATATATATGGATTAATTTCAAAAAATTTCCTTATGTTATTCAATTTAATCAAGTAACCTCTATGTCTACTTTGCCCCCTATACTATCTAATTTCATCACTATGCCCCCTCCTCCTCACATTTTGAGGCAAAATGTCTAAACTACCCTCCCTTAATAGTATAAGGGGGTTTAGTGAAATCAACCCTTAAAAAAATTATTTTTTGAAAATATATTATATTTTTCGTAAAAACTATAAATTCCAAATATATATATATTTCCGAAAATATGATTTTTTCCGAAAAATATATATTATGTTCCAAAATATGATTTTTTTTCTGAAAAATATTTTTTTGCTAAAAAGTATATGTTATATTCCAAAATATGAATTTTTTCCAAAAAATATATATTATGTTTCAAAATATGATTTTTTATCCGAAATTTTTTTTTTGCGAAAAAGTATATATTATGTTTCAAAATATGATTTTCTTTTCCGAAAAATATTTTTTTTGCGAAAAAGTATATGTTATGTTCCAAAATATGAATTTTTTCCGAAAAATATATATTATGTTTCAAAATATGATTTTTTATCCGAATTTTTTTTTTTTGCGAAAAAGTATATATTATGTTCCAAAATATGAATTTTTTGCGAAAAATATATATTATGTTCCAAAATATGATTTTTTTTTGAAAAATATTTTTTTTTGCGAAAAAGTATTTATTATGTTCCAAAATATGAATTTTTTTCCGAAAAATATTTTTTTATGAAAAATATATATTATGTTCCAAAATATGATCTTTTCCGAAAAATAATTTTTTTGCGAAAAATATATACTATTATGTTTCAAAATATGTTTTTTTTTGCAAAAAAGATATATTATTTTTTCTGAAATAATTCATATTTTGGAAAATAATATGCTCCCTCCAAAAAATATTTTTTTTGCAAAAAATATATATATATTTTTGAATTTTTAATTTTTGCGAAAAATATAATTGATTTTCGAAAAATAATCTTTTTAAATGGTTAATTTCACTAAACCCCCTTATACTATTGATGGTAGTTTAGGCATTTTGACTCAAAATGTGAGATGAGGGGGCATAATGATGAAATTGAATAGTATAGGGGGCAAAGTGAACATAGTGAGGATTAGTTGATTAAACTGGATAGTATAAGGGGGTTTCTTGAAATTAACCCTATATATATATACAAAAAAGCTAGCAACGGACTTTCTTGACACACTAATGCATTTATTATATATATATATATAAATTATGAATACACACAAGTTCACACATACTTACATATCCACATACATAGGATCTCGATTAATCTTTGGAACCCTGAAATTAATGACCGAATAAACCTCCAGTAGTCAAAATGAAAACGTAGTTGGGAAGATTTGAACATAGAATCTCGTGGTGAATGACCACTTCTATTTGTTTATTAGATAAAAGTCTAATTTTGAGTGCATCATATTTAAATGTCATATGTGTAACATATTGATATGCATTATGATTTATTGACACTGGATCAAGCTATATTTCTAATATCAAGGGATCATATATTCACGATTGAATTCAGAAACTTAAACTATTAGATGAAAATAATATTCATTCTATTATAACAATTAATATAGACTGCGCATACGTTTTAAGTCTATTTCAGCATTCTAAATCTTCTGATGGCCACCAAATTTCAGTTCACTTCAGAACCCGTGCTTTTCTAGTGAGTTTTAGAAGCCAATTAATATAAAACACATCTCTCTCATCTAACTTTGTGTTTTAATGTCATAAAGTACTAACCTATTTTACAAATGGTCCAAGACTGAGCTCAAACCGCTCTTTTTCATTTGAATTCCTTAATCAGTCCTGTAATTACACCATTTTGAATTTTTTTATCAGTCCCATAATAATTGAGTGCTAGCGGTTAGTATTTTTAATATCATATTATCCCATTTAATTTTTTCCAAGACTTATTCGGATTGAATTTGTGCAATTGTCTCACATTATATAGTTATAAATACATGTATGAATAGTAATGCATTAACTGTGAGCTAATCAAGGGGCAGATTTTTTTATTTACTAATTTTTATATATGTTTAAGAATTAGGAGAAAGATAAATAAATTAATTAAATTAAAGTTATGGGGCGTGATTATTAGGCTATTAGCATAATCATTTCACGTGAAAAGAAGCCGAAAAATGTAGATTCTGTATATATTAATCTAGTTTTATTACCTATAAATCTTTACATTTTACTATTTATTTAGTTTCAACCTTCATCGCTCTTTTAACAAAGTCTTATAAGTCATTATGGTTCTTATAATTTTGGTAATTTGAATTGACATCCATGAGATATTGATCAACACACTATTTTACAGAGACACCATCCGAGGTTTGCAAAGTGTTGTAATAACACTTATTGGAAATATAAAATGACTTTAGTGTCATTGATTACATTAATTTTCATGTGAAATCTCTAAATTACCTTCATGCCTAAACCCTACACTTTACTCCTTACATCAACCACATTTATCATTACACTTTTATTATTAAAAAATCTACAATAAATAAATAAGATATATAATATATTGTTTTATTTTAAATATAAAAATTCAAAAACATCAAAAATATTTTAAAATATATATTTAAAAGTAAATTCTACCACTAAAAAAATTCATCAATAATAATACTAAGAAAATCATATTATTTAATTACTACTATTACTATATAAATATTTCTCATAAACAGAGGGTCATATCTAATAATCATTATAGATATTACATATCTAATAAAATGTATTTAAATTTTTATGTACGAATATAATTTTTTTTTATTTTTTTTATACAATTGTCAATCAATAATTTTAATGAAATTTGATAATATAATGGTAGAATTTCTTAGATATGTAATACTTATAATGAAATATCTTATTTAGATATGTAATATCAAACAAATATTCATTCTATTATGAAATTTGATAATATAATGGTAGAATTTTTTAGATATGTAATACCTACAATGGGTAAAATGTAAGATATTTCAATATATTTTTAAATTTTATTAAAATTATTGATTGACAATAGTATAAAAATTTATATAAAAAAAAATTCTATTCATATATAAAAATTTATATATTTTTTATTAGATATGTAACATTATTAATATAACCCTTTGAAAAATATTTATATACTAATATATTAAAAATTAAGAACAATAATTGAATAATGAGATTTTTTTAGTCTTATTATTGATGAATTTTTTTTAGTGATAGAATTTATATTTAAATATATTTTTTAACATATTTTTGATGTTTTTGAATTTTTATATTTAAAATAAAATTATATATATTGTATATCTTATTTATTTATTATAAATTTTTTAATAATAAGAATGTAATGACAAAGGTGGTTGGTATAATGGGTAAACCATTTTATACCTTCAAGTGATGTAATGGTAACATTTTACAGAATTCAGAGAATATCTGTGTACGCATGAATCATCATCTTGTTAAAGAAACCTTTTTTCCCTTTTTTAAAATTATTTTATCACGTTTATCAAGGCATGTGTTGGAAAACCCAATTGTTTAAATTAATTTATGATCTCATAGAATGTTTGTGGTTGCTTAATTTCTGGTAAAGCCTAACAACAACAAGAACGCTTCGGCTTTGGTAGGTGGTCTAGTCCCAGGTGGTCTGGTCTGGTCTTGCGTTTTATGGGACCAGACCGTATTTGGTAGTATTGGTCCCAAATTTTTGGTTAGACCAAGTAAGACCAAAATGGCCTCATTTCAGACAAAAAAAAAGGTGGTTCCTGGTGATCCGGTCTGGTCTTATTAATAAAATATATTTATAAATTATTAAAAATGAATAAATAATAATAATAATAAATTAAATAAAACATATTTTAAAAATAAAATATAAATAATAAATAATAAACAAAATGAAATAAATAATACCTAATAATAATAAAAAATGAATATAATAATAATAAATAAATGAATAAATAATTAAATATATTTATAAATAATTAAAAATGAATAATTAATAATATAAATAATAAATTAAATAAAACATAATAATAATAATAAAATGAATACAATAATAATAAATAAATATAATAATAATAAATTACATAAAACATATTTAAAAATATAATAAAAATAATAAATAATAAACAAAATGAAATAAATAATAATAATAAATAAATATAATAAAAAATAATAAATAGATATAATAATAAATAAATATAATAATAAGTAATAAGTAAATATAATAATGAATAAATACTTCATAATAATAATAAAAAATGAGTATAATAATAATAAATTAATATTAAATTAATAAAATATATTTTTAAATAATTCAAAATGAATAAATAATTTATAAATAAAATGAATTAAATAATAAAATAATAATAAATAAATAGAATATATTTATAAATTAATATATAAAATAATAAAATATATTATAAAGTGAAGAAATAATAAATAAAGAAATAAATATTATAATAAATAAATAGTAAGACCAGACCGCTTACCAAACAGACTTTTTGAGATCAGATTAGACCAGACCAGACCGGACCAGACCAGACCAGACCAGAAAGACCACCTACCAAACATGGCCTTCATTCCGCTTTGCTAACGCTGGGGTGCTATACCAATACAGATAAGTTTTATTTAATTTTTTTAATTAATTAAAAGCCACGATATATTCAAGTTATTATTATGAAAAAAAATTCATAATTTTTTTTTTCATAATGTAGCACCACTCTTTATAAAATGACAATGTTGACCCTTAATGAAGCACGGACACGACAAATTTTAAAAAAGTAAGACACGACATTACTGGGACACGTCTATAAAAAAATATAATTTTTTATATATACATATTACATGACACAAATATTTCATTTATCACTTAAACAGCAGGAACCAAATAAAGTTATAAACAAAAATAAAGAATTAGGTTAAAAGAAATATCTAACATATTCAAAATTCTCCATTCCAATAAACAAAAATTAAAAGTTGAATAACAAAGAAACTTAAGACTTGTTTGATAACTATTTATGTTTGTCGTTTATTGTATATGATAAACATAAGTAGTGTTTATACATTATCCTCATTTTGTTCCAAATTGTAATCTCTAATGAAAAATATAGTTCCACGAGCAAAGGCTCCTGTCATGATGAATCTTGCGATGTATTGGTGATGAGTATATAATGTAGCTTGAGTTAAAGTATTATGCTATGAATGCATAAGTAGGTAAAGAATTCTAGGCGTTGTGCGTATCAATCTATGCAGTGTTGTAGCTAATGCGTTAAGTATCCCGCATGGGGAGTACGTTCGCAAGAATGAAACTCAAAGGAATTGACAGGCCATGAAAGAGGGATTAAGCGGAACAGAATTGACTGGGTGGTAGGGTCGTCGAAACACTTGTTTCTTCCATATTTTGGATCTTAGCTCTGTGGAACAATATGTTACTATTGAAACATGGAAGAATTGAAATCTTATATCAAAACGCTATTTATGGATGGTATCAACTGCCTAAACAAGAATTCATGTAGCATTAAGACCGAATGACTATGAAATTACATCGATACTTTCACATATTATGGGTAATGTATGAGACATCTCTATTTTTCCCGGGTCAAATCATGGATTTTGGAATTGATAGAGATCAAGAATTCTCACAATTTTTTAGATTCATGGACCCAAATCAATTCAACGAGACAATTGCCCTATGAAGACTCGCTTTCGCTATGGCTTCGGTGGGTTCCCTTAGCCAAGCCAATCTCACAATTTTTCGGTGGATGACAGAAAAACCCGCCTCGCCGGGGAACTGCCCCATCCTCATTTAAAAATGGGGTGGTTATGGGGGTTAAAAAACAAAAACCGACGGTTATGGGACGGGGGGCGGTTTGAGGTGGGTCCCCCCATTGGGGAACCGCCCCGCCCCAGACCGCATAATTAATATTTAATTTTTTATATTAAAATTACATGGTTATATATTTAGTTACATATTTTTATATTAAAATTACATTAATATCCTTAAATAAAATAACTGTTTCCTTATCTACCCTTTATATGTATATATGGAAAACCCTAATTTCTAAACCTAGTCCAAAGATCTCTGATTAATATTTTATGATTTTAATGGGGATTATTATTTTATGTTGTTTGACTTATGTTGTTATAATTGGAGACTTTTATTTAAGGTTTTTTTTTATCTAGATTTGAATTACTTGTGAATTTTGAATTATTAAATTTGTTATTGTATTAGAAAATTGTTGCGATTAAATTAATTGGATAATTATTTATTTTGGTTTTATTTTAAAAATTATTCCAATTAAATTAATTGAATAATTGGTTGTTTCTTATATAAATTTTAATATTATATTAATGTATTCATATTTTGTTTGTTCTTAGAAAATATTTTGGTTTAATGGGGCGGTTATGGGGGCTGGGGTGACTGTTTGAGACTGTTATGGGAGTAAGTGTAAGGTTTTTAAATGGTTATGGGACGGTTATGGAGGATGAGAATTTTCGCGGTTATGGTTATGATGATTGAGAAAATCGCTCTGAAATTACCTAAATGATGGTGAAAATAACCTAAGGGGGGTGGTGAATAGGCTTTCTGTGGATTTATTGACAAATTAATATTTAATTGTGGAAAATCCAATTTTAATCCAATCACAAACCCTAATTCTCAAATCACATCATTCAAACAATATCAAACAAACATTAATATAGTGCAGAAAATAAAACAAGAGACGACACAGAGAATTATACGTGGAAAAACTAAGAAAACGTTCCAAGGAAAAAACCACGGGTACACTCAGGTACCGATGCACTATGAATCAACAAGTACAGACTCTATGAGATTTTTAGACTTACAATCACTCCTGATATGCCTTCCTCTACTCGAGGTCTGAAACCCTTGAATCACTTGTACTTCATGAAACACGCTTGCTCTGCCAGACACTATGAGAGACTCACAAATCACGCATGATTTGTCTTTCTCTACTCGTGGTCTGAAATCCTCAAATCGCTCCGTACTCGGACGAATCAAATCAACCTCGTTGCAATAGACAGTGTTATGATTTTTCAACAATCACTCATCCAATTGTACATAGAGAACTTCGGTGTAAAAGCATGATTGGAGAAATCCAACACAAGAGAGAACACCTATATGTATGATCACTCAATAATCACCTCTCTATGTGTATCACTCTATTGAATAATAAGAACGATAGAATATTGTAGAGCTATCACCAAAAACCCTCTTAAAAATCGTCATACAAAACATTAGCCTTTTCTTTTGTAGAACCTTGGTATTTATAGACCAAGTTATAGAAAACCCTAACCTCGCTCTCTTACGTAATTTCACAATACATTGATAAATTCTCTAAAATTTGATGTAAATATGTGTATATGCCAATATATAGAGGTCTGAAGTCGTCGATCACTTAAAAACTCGAAGTGGGCACCAAACTGGAAAAATCCGAAAGTACCCCGAAACAAATCCTACATAACAAGTGATCACGTGACCAAGAATTGGGACCTACGCTTGGGCATAGGGTCCCCTCCCAACTCCAAAACCACAACGTAGGTCAGAGCCAATTTGTCATGTTTCAGCCTCTGTCAACGTAGGTATGTTGCATATTTTACAGTTTTTTCATATTTGAGATAGACTGGTCATCTTGAACTCCCGATGCTTTTGATTAAAGTCATAATGTATGGAAATGACATTTTTGCCCTCCGGTGAAGTGACGATGTCTGGAAATGACGATTTTGCCCTCCGGTAGCTTTCTTTGCTTTAACACATTCCTTGACTTCTTTCTCGAAATAAAAACAAATATACTAACAACTCGATTGCAAAGACACAAAACTCTCAACATGAAAATTCACTCAACATGTTTATTGTCTAGAACATGCCAAACACAAATAATACTATAAATGTTCTTACAATCTCCCCATTGGCATTTCTGAGACAAAACCATGTTATACAATATAGCCTCATAAATAACACCATAACATCTATACCTATAAGCACACACCGACAAACATAGATATAAATTGTCACCTTGCTTTCATGACGATCTACCAATCATGTAACCACAACACTAAACAAACCATTAAACCCAAGTGTGGAAAACAAACATAAAATGATCATAAGAAAATCATAACAACAATGCACACATAATGATGATCATTCTCCCCCTGAGAATAAACTCCCCCTTGGTAAATACTTTTCCCTCTGAATCAATCAAACAGTCTTAACCAAACAATCTCTCCCCCTCACTTAATACTTCTCCTCCCTTTTGTCACTGAAATGTCAAGCAAAGAGAGTATATGTTATTGATGGGCGTCAGGTGTGTGCAAAATATGTGGTTAAAAACGACACCTTAACGACATTTTATGTTTTACACTTCTATAAGCACACAGATCAATTGTATATAGTTTTGCTTGAGTAGGGGAATATCGATCTCACAGAGACGAGGATTGTTCACTTTAATAATCTAAAAACACTAAATTATAGTTTTCCAAAAATAGTTTGATTTTGTGAATTATCTAATAATAATAAAAATAAAGCAGAAAATAATGATAAATATTGGTTGTAATTTAGAGGGAGAGAAAACTAAGTTTTCCTCACTCCACCACTAACCGCATAATATAGTCCAAATTCTATTTCAATTGTATGAGGGCGATCTATTGACTATGAATCAGGTCGCACCGTGCCAGCAGTTTGACCCCAAAAAGGATTACTCTCAACCGGATTGCGACAACCCATCTCAAGACTAAAATGATTAGTACATACCAACTACTAACAAAAAAGTAAATTAAAGCATGAAAATAAACTAAGGCATGTATATATCAGTTTGTCAGGGCATGACCTATGTCAACCTAGGGTTTCGAGTTTTATGACCACCATTGTGTAGAAAATCACAGATTAAGCATCCGAGTTCCAGCCCATAGTGAATAATTGTGATTGTGTAAGATAAATATATTTGAAAAGTCCAAGACAATAATCAATTTAAATATATCAACTTGTATCATGAATAAAAACGATCTCTTATCTAACACAATCATCACAGTATAGTCACAGTTCCCCTCTCTACAATTGAATATAAAATCAGAACTACATTACTTGGCTGGGGTTTTACGAGAAAACCCTAGATATCAAATTAGTTGATTATGGCTGAGAGAATCTACATTGTCGGTGTAGAAACACTTTCCATGGCCTTCTTCTCCGGATCTCTAAGTCTTTAATGATGGTTCTCTTCAATGGAAGAACTCTATGAATGAACGTGCATGAACCAACCTTCAAAAATTATATTAAAACTAGAACTAAAAACATAACCCTAAACTAAACCTAACCTTAACCTTCTAGTATTTATAGACAAGTGAGGGAAACCCTAATGGTTGCTCTTTTTTGTAATTTCATAATACACAAATAATCTCCTAAAATCATATATAAATATGTGTATAGGCCTGTATGTATAGATCTGGAATCACCGATCACTTGAAATATCGAAGTAGGGACAAAACTGAAAAATTCTGAAACAACTTCAAAACAACTTCAGCATGTCGAGGGATCACGTGACCACAAGGTGGGACCTACACTCCTGACCTACGCTTGGGTGTAGGGTCCAAAACCACAGCGTAGCTTAGGAGCGTAGGTCGGGTCCAATCTGCCTTTTTTCTCTCCGACAACGTAAGGTATAATGCATTTTTGCTGTAAAAACTCGTCTTTTCATATTTGAGCTAGACTGGTAACCTTTGAATCCCGATATTTTTCGGTGAAGTAATAATGTCTGAAAATGACATTTTTGCCCTTCGATGTAATAACAATGTCAGGAAATGACCATTTTACCCTATGGTAGCTCTTCTTCTCTCTAGCGCACCTCTTAATTCCTTTCTCGAGATAGAAATGAACACGAACTCAGTTAATTCACCGAGATTAGCTCTGTTTCTTCATGAAGCTCTTGAAACATGCTTACACACACAAACGAGATAAAAATACCAAGTAACGGAATGTAAAAACATAACAAACGCAAGATAGGAGCGAAAAATGACTAATATTGAGCACCTATCAGCTATAGCAACAATGTAGAGAGATGCAAGGAAATACTCAATGAAAAACACCAAGATATAGAACTCTTATCAGATCATATTCAAATTCTCAAGGTAACAGACATCTCTACTATGCATGACCCTAATACTAATGCATGAATGCAAAATGTCATGAATAAAAAATAAAATAAAATATTTTTGGTTTTTAGAAATCTGTGAGCACGACAGTAGAGACAACAAACAAATCATTTATACATCATATTCTTATATTTAACTCGACCATTATACACATGGTATAGAAGAAAATCAGCACACATACCTTGTAAACTCCAGAATGCATAAGTCAAGTTTTGCAAATAAAGATATATATGAAGATTATCATGTGCAAGCACTAAGGCAAGATGAAACAATACATACTAAAGTTGATAATCTCCGTATCAACCGTGATGATAATTCAATCCAATATCCAAACTAGAAGGCAAAAATAAAAGATATTTTCTCTTTGTCACACAATTTCCTTCTTTCCATCTTTTCAACTTTCTCACCATATCCCTTTATGTCTTTCTAAGCTCCGGACTTTCCAGCGAGGATTTTTAGTCCCGACCAACTAGATCCGAGCTTCTTCCATGAGATTTATGCTCATTAGTCTTCTCCCTTTTTTACACGAACACTGAATGCTTACTGAGGCAAGAGACCCGATTACTCAAATTGAAGAACTACTTTTTGCATTTTTATATTTTAAACATCTCATTTTTTTCAACATTACTACAATATTCATACACATGCAAAAAAATATTTCATGCATAGACCAATCTAGCATAGCTCATGAACCTTCATACCACTTCGGGTTAAATAAAACAATTAACAGATTCTGCATGCATTATAATCATCACCGAAGCAACTAGCACCTAAGATTAAAGTTTTGTAACATAAAATAATCATGCCAAGTGATCATCTAAAAATCTTAGGTCAGATTGATACCTCTATTTCACATATGTATAATGAGATAATTAAATGTGAAAATATAGTAAAATATGATAAATTTTGTACTCTAGCCAAGCTCAACAGTCTCAAAATTTTTATTATCATTTATTTCAAAATAAAATGCATGCATGAATAAAAATAATACAAATACATGATTACTTATCAATTCTAGGAAAATAATGTAATGTGCTCCTAGAATGATAGATAAGAAGATACATATTCTAAAGAAATCATACCAATAGATTTTCTAAGACTAGCATGCTTTTGAAAATCTAATGGTTTTGTAAAGATATCTGCTAACTGAGAATCTGTGGATATGAACTTTACAGACACTATACCATTTTCAACAAGATCACAAATGAAATGATGTCGAATATCTATATGTTTTGTCCTAGAGTGTTGAACATGATTTTTAGAAATATTTATTGCATTCATGTTATCACAGAACACAATCATTGTACCTTGAGAAAAACCATAATCTTGCAACATCTGACGCATTCACAAAACCTGAGTACAACAACTACTAACTGCTATATACTCAGCCTCAACAGTGGAAAAGGAAACATAATTTTGCTTCTTGCTATGCCAAACAACTAAGCAATTTCCAACATAAAAACACCCTCCACTGGTACTTTTTCTATCATCAACATTATCGGTCCAATCAACGTTAGAAAATGATGCGATATCAGTATTAGTACCCGATGGATATCACAGTCAATAATTCACTGTCCCTTTAACATACTTGATAATCCTTTTCACAACAGTAATACGAGACTCCTTAGGACTTGCCTGATAACGTGCACACAAATCAACACTAAAAGCTATATCAGGTCTACTGGCAGTCAAATACAACAAACTCCCAATCATACTCCTATAAAGTGTAGGATCTATATCTTTTCCTTTAGTATCTAAGCTAAGCTTAACACTTGTACTCATAGGAGTGCGAGCATCTTTAACCTTTTCCAAACCAAACTTCTTCACCAATCCTAAGGCATAACGAGTTTGAGAAACAAAAATCCCATCATTTAATTTCCTAACTTGAAGCCCTAAAAAGAAGTTCAATTCACCAATCATGCTCATCTCAAATTCATGTTTCATTTGATCTCCAAAATAATGAGCAAACTTATCAGAAGTGGATCCAAACACAATGTCATCAACATAGATTTGAGCAACAATTGTATCACTCTCAATTTTCTGAATAAACAGTGTTTTGTCCACTCCCCCTAGAGTAAAACCTGTCCCCAACAGGTAATCAGTCAACCTTTCATGCCAAGCTCTAAGAGCTTACTTTAGCCCATACAAAGCCTTTTTCAGCCTATAAACATAATCCGGACAATAAGGATCTTCAAATCCTTTGGGCTGCTCCACATATACTTCCTCATGAAAAACACCATTCAAAAATGCACTATTCACATCCATTTGATACAACTTGAATCCAAGATGACAAGCGATATCAAACAAAATCCGAATAGATTCAAGCCTAGCCACTGGAGCAAAAGTCTCATCAAAATCAATACCTTTAATCTGAGTATATCATTGAGCAACAAACCTAGCCTTATTCCTAACCACTATACAATTTTCATCTTTTTTATTCTTGAAAATTTACTTGGTACCAATCACATTTATCTCTTTCGGTCTAGGCACAAGATATCATACATCATTCTTAACAAACTGCTGAAGTTCTTTTTGCATAACATTTATCCACTCACTATCTTGAAGAGCTTATTTGATATTTTTAGGTTCCAAAGAAGATGTACAACATGCATACGAAACCTCATTCCTAGCTTTTCTCCGTGTCACCATCATCTGATCAACAGATCCTATAACATTATCCAAAGGATGGTACAACTTTACCCTTGCAGATGGTTCCTTAGACGGTGTAGGCTGGACATTACCAATTGAATCATATGATTCTGCAGGACTTGAAGTATCATCACTAACCACATTGTCCTCTTTTTCAACCTTAGAAGAATCATTATCCAATATAAAGAATGGCTCACCATCTTCCTCCTCAGCAGACGTTGGGGACTCAATACATGAGTCATCAATCATTACATTAACAGATTCCATCATCGTTTGAGTTCTAAGGTTAAAAACCCTATATGCTCGACTAGTCAATGAATAACCCAAAAATATTTCTTCATCACTTTTAGACTCGAATTTCCCAATAGATTCACGATCTCTAAGAATATAACATTTTTCTCCAAAAACTTTGAAATATTTTACATTGGGTTTCTTGTCATTCCACAGTTCATAAGGAGTTTTTAAGGTGTCAGACCTAAGATAAACTCTGTTCGAGGTGTAACATGTTGTGTTCACCGCCTCGACCCAAAAATATCTAGGAACATTCCTACCCTTTAACATAACATTGGCCATTTCCTGAATAACCATATTCTTCCTCTCAACTACTCTATTTTGTTGAGGAGTTTTAGGTACTGAAAAATTCATATTTATTCCTCTATTTTCACAAAACACTTCAATTTCTGAATTTTCAAACTTCCTTCCATAATTACTCCTTATTCTAGAAATTGAACAATTCTTCTCAGTCTGAATTTTTAAACAAATTCTCTTAAAACTTTCAGGAGCTTCAGACTTTTCACTTAGAAATCCAACCTATGCAAATCTTGAATAATCATCCACCATGACAAAAATATACTTCTTTCCTCCTTTGCTCATGGTCCTAGTGGGACCCATTAAATCAATATGCAACAACTCTAAATGTCTAGAAGTACCAATGACATTTATCTTTTTGTACTAACATCTGACTTGTTTACCTTTCTGACATGATCCACGCATAACTCCTTTTGCATAACCAAGCTTAGGGACTCCCTTAACAATTTCACTCTTAGTAATTTTTGTTAATTCACGAAAATTAACATGTCCCATCCGCTGATGTCATATTTCAACTTCATCAAGTTTAACTCTATTGCATAACAATTCAGAATTAGGAACAATGCAGTAATAATTATCAGTTGAACGCATACTTTCCATTACGCAATTCCCAAAAGAGTCAATGATCGAACACTTATCAGGAGAAAAAGTGATATTATGATTGTTATCACATATCTGACTTATGCTCAACAAATTTGCTTTAAGACCCTCTACATAAAACACATCTTATAGTTTAGGTAGACCAAAAACCACAATGGTACATTTGCCTAGAACATTCGACTTCTCTCCATCACCAAAAGTGAATATCCCACCATGACATTCCTCAAGAAATCCAAACAATGACTTATCTTTAGTCATATGCCTCGAACATCCACTATCCATGTAACACCCCGTGTTATTTTCCTTTTTCCTGAAATTATATTTAATTTAATTACGGTTATGACGTCACTTGTTCATGACGTTCATATTATTCTTGGTATTTCGCCTGTAAATTTTTCGCGTTTAGTTTTAAAGTCGACTGTATGACTTTACATTTTCTCTTTGACGACTACGCGAATTCTTGTTATCGATTACGCGACATCGTCTCGACATTTAATGTTTAGTACTTCGACTGGGCAACGACGCATTTTAATTGGATCGGGTCTGTTAGGTGTTCCGACATTTGGGTTTCTACCCCGATGTATTTAATTGGGCGTCCCGTTATTAATTCGGGCTTACGAGATTATGTTGGGCGTTCTCAATAATTATTATACATATATATATATATATATATTTAATTATATATATATTGTAGTGGGGGTTATTTTATGATTTTGGAGAAATGGAGAGTTGCTTTTGTAATTAGGACATATATATAGATATGTATATGCACGTCTGTATAGCTTCTCCTACACGACCGAGTCTCTTTCTTCTTCTTCTTCTCCACGACTGAAGCAACTCTCCTTCACACGACGACCTTGTTTTCTCCTTCACCATGGTCGGCCGATTGAGAGAGAGGGAGAGAGAGTCGGCTGAGGAACGGGTCGCCAGAACGGGCGGCTGCGCAGCAGGGCAACGACGACGGTCCAGGATGATGGCGGCAGCTGCTGGGCTGTGGACGGCGGCGGCGCTGGTGGCGTCGGCGAGGCGCGCTGGTGGTCGCGCAGGTGGTGCGGCGGCAGCAGCCTCGGTGGAGCAGCTCGTGCGGCAGAGGCGCAGCAGTGCAGGTTCGGCCAGAACCTTCGGCCATTTTTTCGGTCGACTTCCCGAGCTCGGTTTGGGCTGATTTTCTGAGGGTAACTTCGCCTATATGTCAGGTACGACGTGTAAAAATTTCGTAATTTTACGTTGAACGGTTTGTCGGGAAATTCGATTTGAAGTTTCGAATTTTCGTTTAGGTTAATTTAGATTTACTCAAATTAATTAACCTATTATTAATGGGCTTCGTATATATCGTATAGGTTGTCGAGACGGACATTTCGATATATTCGAAATATTTTTCAGACGACTTTGGTCGGCGGACGTCATATTCGGGCGCCGGTATTGTTCACTGTGGGACCGAAACGGCTGTTCTGTAAGCGTATTTCAGGTGGAAAATTTTATTTCTCACTCCGCATTATTGAAGTAGTTTAGGGGTGCAAAACCCTTATTTAATTTAATATAGATATATTAAATCGTTAATTTAAATATCTATAATTCGTTTAGAATCGGAATTGGACTTAGGAATTAATTTAAGAAAATTAATTAAATTATTTCCTATGTAATTAAATAATTTCCTATATGAATCGAATAGGAATAGATGGCTTAGAATTTCCCTTGAGAATTAAATGAGTTAGTAGAGATTCGTGGAAACTTAGACGTTGTGCTAGGTTCCTTTGCGATACGTGAATTAATTGCTTTAATTTATTTTAAAGGAATGATAAAGGAATTTGAAATATTTTCTAAAGAGTTAAAGAAAATATATATTTTGAAAACATGAATGGTATATGAAATTGTTTTCATATGATTTACTTGCTTTATTGTATTTTAAAGCATGAAAGGAGATTTTGAGATTTATATATTACCATGTGGGTATTTACATAAATATGATGTATTACATATTTATGTTGAGGCATGATTGTCATTTGGACCTGGATGCATATTGAGAATATCGTGTAGTGTTAAATCATGGTATTGGTATATGTGGGTTGTGAAATCATGTGGGGTGTCTTTGTGTCGAATCGTCGCAACAACTGGCCAGGGGGTGTTCCCATCCTGCGGAATAATGAGCCGTGAATAGGGTATAGGGTGAGTCGTCTCATTCTCGAAGTCGCGGGTCGTCTCGTGCATCTGTTATACGGATTTTTTGGTCACGGGTCGTCTCGTGCCAACCGCCTTCCTTGTTGAAAGTGTAGTGTCAAAAACACTTGGGAAGAATCGGTGCGGTACTCTTTCTCCTTGTAAATGGGTGGAGTGCGTATTCGTTAACCACGTGATGTGGGCAAAGGGTGGTGTATGAGTCACATTGTATATGCATGGCATTTATGTGATTTCATTTGACATGTATACGTGATATTATTACATGTGATGTTGGAGCAGGTTTAATATGTGTTATTATTGCCTGTTGGATTTTGGAGCATGTTATGTATGAATATTGTGAAATTAAATTCATATCTTTATAAAATGCTCAGTTGAAAGTGATAAATGCGAAAACATGAATTAAATGAGAAAATAAGTATAAATGAAAAGTGTATCTTTATACTTGTGATTATTTACCTTGTGCCCTTGGGGGAGGTTAGGTATATTGGCATAGTGACCTCTGTGGTTAGTTATGTGTTATCTGTAAAGAATTGAGGTTAGGGATTGATTGAGTATCAATTGTGATTTGAGGTCTTAGAGAAGGCGGTAATAGTTTTGTGGTTTCGGTTGGTTGTATATTACTGACCCTGGATGTTCCTTTCCCACTTAGGGGGAGGTATCCTTTATTGTGCTTTTGATGTTTGAGTGCGGTTAGAAGTGGTTGTGATTGAACCTGTCTAGTTGAGTGGAAATGGCCTATTGATTATATTAATTATCAATTGTGAAATTGAGGTCATAATGAATTGGAAGAGGTATTGATTGATACTAGTTATTCCCGTGGTATCGGCTACTAGTTTTCCCTTTTCGTGATATTAGGGAGTTTAAGTGATTTTATTAAGTACTTGGTGTACTGTGGTGTCGTAGCGTTGTTCTAGTGCTTAGTTCATTCCCCTAAGCATTTCTTTTACTGTACTCTGTATACTAGTACATGTCTATGACTTACACGTCATTCCTTGAGTTGTCGGTTACGGCGTGGTGCCGAACCTTTTCCAGGTGTTGTCATTTGATCTCGTGAGGTTGGGAACGGATAGTTGTGTTCCGTGAACCCAATGTAGTACTCTTCCTTCCTTGTCATCTTGGACATTATAGGAATCCGTGGAGTTGTGTTTACCCTTATTTGGCTGTCCTTCGGAAACGGTGTTTTCTAAACTCTTTGTATTTAAAAGGAAAAACCCGTTTTCGCCTACCCCCGTAGCAATGAAAAGTTTTAGTATTTTATAAATGATCTTAGGATCTTCTTTAAAAAGATTTTCAACTTTTAAAAGCCGGTGATGGCAACTGACGGAGACCGGGGGCAAGACGGTCATTTTTACTATGTGGTTTCTTGAAAGGAAAACTATTTTATTACTTTTCTTGGGATTCTGAGATTTCGAGACTTCTTTCTCAATATCTCATCCTGTAGAGTTTTGAAAGGTGTTCCATTGTTTCACATTTGCTTCATATCATTTCTAGGTCTCTGTATGAGGCTTTGTGCTGTTCAGTGCACACATATAGTGTTGCCTTTCACTTTCTTTATTGTTGATGTCACCACTTAGGTGATTTGAGTCGTCACACATGTTAGGGGCATGGATACCGAGTGGATTGGTTTCTTTTGTCCGGGTGTTCTCACTAAACACTTGTGGTGTTCTTTAACCTTGACATTGTTGTTTCGGTTATCTGTTGGTTTAGCATTGTGAAGCCTTTTCCTTCGCCTTGCTTTGGTGACCCTGGGGTGGTCGTTCTTGTGAGTTGAGTTCGTGTACTCTTAGTGATTTGATTGAGTGGTTTTCCTCGCCTACAGTAAGAGTGTTAGTGATGTGATTGACCCTATTGATGATAGTATTATGAGGTCGATATGGTTTATGGCATGGTGATATGATTGAGGTGATCTAGCCTTTGAGAGGTAGATTTTCCTTAGGAATGGGATGAGGTTTGTTATATATATATATTGTACATTTACAATATATATATATATAGATGACAGTTGTGTTAGTACGCAAGGACGTGAGTACTTTTCCTCCTGTGTTATCGGGGAGTGAGTTATGAGTATTCCTTGGTACTAGTGGTGGATTATGATCCTTGTGGATATTAGAGGTGAGTGTGTTTTCCCTCTGTTGAATTTTCTGAATTGTGTTGTGAGTAATTGAGGAATTGTTAGATTGGATCCTCGTATCGTGTACCTAGCGTACGCTGGTGAGAGTAGTGTAGACTACTGGTGTTGGTACTTGGAGTACGAGTCTTAGTTGTACATTACAGACTCATGCTGTGTATTTATTCTTATATATATATATGTGTATATGTATGTATATCCCCGTTATATACTTACGTACGGTAGTATATGAACGTGTGCCTTGGGTTTTGCGTGGATGGGATTAGTTGGGCTATTTATATCTTATTAGACGGTTTAGCTTTACCTAAACTATCAAAGGATGTGGTAGTTAGAGTATCCTTTCCCACTGAGCTTATTTGCTCACAGGGGTATTTCATTTGCCCCCTGGTATTCCCACGCCAGGTTGCAGGAAATATACGGCTATGAGCAGGATGCAGTGCAACGACAACTTTCCTTTGTTTCCTTGTTACAGGTTTTGGAGTTGCGTTGGGTGATGCGGTTACGGTTGCAGCACGACTGGGTTTGGGGACGATAGGTATCCGCTTTCAGCTTCTTTACCCATTGTTATGGGATTATTAAGTATCTCTTTTGGGAGCCAGTCTGTTGGCATATCCCTATTGATGTATTCTTTATTTCCTCTACTTATTGTTTCAGGATGTATTGTATCTATTCCGCACAGTTAGGTGCTTTTCTGTATTTTTATTCGAGCAATTGTGGCTCTGTTGATTTTAGAGGGTTTGGAGGGGTTTTGGTTTCTTTCCACTACCTCGGCCCTATTAGGATTGATGAATGTGGGGCTTGGAAGCCATTGTGATTATTGAATTGCTTTGGGCAGGTTATTGTGTTGTGGTTGTGTATCCGGATGTTCCATTTACAAACGGAACTCTACCGGATTTTTGTTAGATTCCGCTGCTTTGTTTATTATTCATTTAGGTATGAAATATACCATTTCCATCACTAATCCATACGTTTCCATGGTTAGTGATGTCTTAGTTGGTCATTTGTATTAAGGATCACATCCTGGATTCCTCGGATGTCCCTGTTCGGGAGTCTTAGGAATTTAGGAGCGTGTTAGTTGGTATTGGTAGACGCTAGTGAGTTTCTAGCATTCTACTTGACATGGAGTATATTTTTATTGTTATTCCATGTGTCTCTTTATTGTTGTTGACTCTAGTAGTCGCTTGACTAGCGTCATCCCTTGGAGATTCGCTGATTCTCTAGATTTGAGTTTCGGGAATCTTAGGGGTGTGACAGCGTGGTATCAGATCATTTTCCCCTTTCGTGGATATTTGATGATTGAATGTCGTTGGTTCTCATTTCTTTTTACTTCCGCAATCACTCCCTTAGTTCTTAGGCTCGGGTTTCGGAGTCCTAGGAATTCGGGGCGTGACAATCCAAATACCAAGAAATAGACTTTCGTGCTCTAAGTGTAGTGTGAATTACAAGACAATGTAGCTCACGTTTTCTCACCCAAGCCTTCTTCATCTTCGAAGCTCTTTTTATCAATCTTGACAAATTCTTCATTTCTTCATTCAACATTCGAATTTGATCTTAAACACGATCTCCATATTGAACTCTTAGTTCCTTGACCGATTGCAGAGTCTTCCTTTTCAACTTCGAGCACCTTGGTCGAATGTGACCATTGACACCACAATGATGAAAAATAGGAACAAACCTCCGGACTCCATCAGTTGACTTCCTAGGATATCTAGGGGTAAGGAAAGGCTTGTTTTCAATAGGTATTTTGACATAGGATTGAACCCTAGGATTCCAATTTGAATTTCCTTTTGAAGAACTCGATGCTACTTGGGAGACTTTTACAAAAGTGGGTTTTGCAGCAACATTCGAATTTTGAAATACTCCAACAAAACCTAGTCCTTTTGTGTTTCCTACGGACTTTCCTACACTCAACATATGATTAAGCTTAAGAGTTCCACTAGATTACTTCTGAACAGTTGAGTTAGCATCTTCGAGCTCTTTTTCCAAATTTTTAATCTTAGTAGATTTCTCAACCAATTCCTTATTGAGACCATCTATTAACTTCAAAACCTCAATTTTTTTAAGTTCATACTTATTCAAATCCTCAATCAACTTTGCCTTTTGGGTCTGTAGAAGATTTAGAGTTTGAGAACTATTGGTTAATTCGTCTTTTAAATAATGTAGTTCTTTGTTCATGTTAATACTTTTAGTCAACAATTTCATGTGATTTTTGTGTAGTTGTGTGGTCTTATCAAGTAATTTATTATAACTCTTAAAGCGTCTCATCACAATCTTCATCAATATTAGAACCTTCCTCTCCAGACATCGCCAAACTTAAAGCAGCTTTGTTAACCTCCTTGCTCTGTACAACAAACACAGTAAAATTCTTAGAATCATCACCTACTTCTAATTTTGTCGCATCACTAGCTGATCCATTGTCAGAGTCATCATCCCAACTGACAGCTAATCCTTTGGATTTCTTCAGAGTATTTGCACACTCTGCAGCTATATGACCATATCCTTGACATTTAAAATATTTGGGTTTCTTCCTTTTAGGATCAGACTTGTCCTTTTTAATTTGAGTCTTATTTCTACTTCTAGACTCACCCAACTTATCTCTAAATTTTTGTCCATGGCCATTCTATTTAGCCATAAAAAATTTGTTCAACCTCTTAGCAAATATGACAATATCATTCAGACTCAACTCACTTTCTTCATCAAGTTCAACCCGATCCTCCCTAGTGGTTTTGAAAGCTATGCTCTTCTTTTTTGTGCCACTCACCTTTTTAGGAGAATTTTTGAACATCTCCATCTCATAAGATTTTAAATTTTCAGCAAATTCTTCAACCTTAATTTCTTTAAGACTCATGACCTCAGAGATGACAGTGACCTTAGATCGAAAACGTTCAAGAAGAGACCTAAGGATTTTCTTTATTATGGTAGTCTCATGAATATGCTTACCTAGGTTATGACAACCTGGCCTCAAAGTCTGCGAATACCTCATCCTCTTCCATCTTCAGCTGTTCAAATTGAGAATTCAAAATTTGAAGCTTTAATTGTTTCACCTTCGACGTTCCTTCATGAGTGACTTGGAGAATGTCCCAAGCTTCCTTGGCAATTACGTATGTAATAATCCTCTTGAACTCACTCAGAGTTACAATATTGTATAATGCCTTCGAGTTCCAATTCACGCTATTCATCTCGGCAGTAGTCCATTCGTTTGACGGTTTTGGTGTTGATTCATTGGTCGCGTCGTCTTTCATATTAGGAGGTGAATATCCTACTTCAACAACATTCCACGCTCTCTCATCTAAAGATTTTAAAAATGTTCTCATTCTCGCTTTCCAATATGTGTAATTCGACCCATCAAACAAAGGGGATCTAGATATGGAACCTCCTTCACGAGGCATCTCCATCGTCTAAGTTCACGATCTAACCCTAGGTAGTTAACCTAAATCGGGGCAACCACGCTCTGATACCAAACAACCCCATTGCCATCCCTACCTATGAGTCGCCGACTCATTCTTCAACAGGAACGCGGTTAGAGCCCTGGGCTCCTCCCATTACTTGGGAGTTTACGATTTTATGTTCTATTTCACTCCCCGATATGAGTTCTTTTCACCCTTCCCTCTCGGTACCCCTTCCCCAACCTATACAAGTAGAATAGGGCGGAAGATAACGAAGGGAGATAAAGTCCTAACTAAATCCTAACACAAGTGTAATTTTTATTTATGAACAAAAATGTGTATCGTTTGATAATTGTTTATGTTTTTGACATTTTTATAAATAATAAATACGAAATCATGTTTACTACAAAATTTTGTTTATGTTTATGATAATGGATATCAGCGGCAAGATGTGGAAGCGATGGCCGGTGGAGGTGGGTGATGAAGATGGTGGCCAATAGTGGTGGTTGACGGTGGCGAGTGGTGGAGTCGGTGGTTAACGGTGGTCGGTGGCTGGTAGAGGATATGGTCAATGGTGATGGAAGAGGCAGTGGTGGTGATCGGTGGTCGATACTGGTGGTTGTTAGTAGCCGGTGGTGGTGGCCGGTGGAGGAGATGATCAGTGATGGTGGACGGTGACCGATAGTGGTGTTGGTCGGTGGCCAGTGGAGGAGGTGGTCGATAATGGTGGTTGGTGGTGGTGGGTGGTGACCGATAGTGGTGGTTGACGGTGGCCGGTGGTGATCATCAATGGTGGTGGGTGATGAAAGTGATTGACGGTTGAAGTGGAAGATTATGATAGATAAAATAAATAATGATAATATTTGATAAACATAAACAGAAAATTATAAACATCGTTTTGGTATTTATCTTGTTTAAAAAGTTTGTTGAACACGTATTTTTGGTGTGTTCACATATTCGACACGAGTACGATAACCCTAATAATTGACCCTAGATTGTCCAATCTTCCTTTGAAATTACAAAACAAAAAAAAGAGCTTTTACTTACTGTCAGGCACGAACCCACTGGAATTTTTTTTATTTGTATTATCTACCTTTAAATATTTAAGAATATCACTTATGCCTCCACTGAATGTTTTTAAAAAAACCTGAAGCCCCCACTGGATTAAGAATAATAACAATTACACCCTCACTCATCTAAAACTCTAGGTTCGTGTTTTAATTGCCTGTGCATTTATACTCTTTACAATTACTTAAACTTTAAATACCTAAAGTTAACATATTTACTCCTCTTTTCTGTATTTGCATTGTAATAATCTTTTTTTTTTCTAAAAAAAAAAAGTAAAAAATTCTTGAAATTCATTAATGCATCACCTCTTATTTTATAGTAATGTAAACTATCCTTAAACTATCCTTTGTTAAACTTTAATCCCTTATAGGAGTACTACTTTTGAAATAGCTGAGTAGATATTGGATAAGGAGAAGAGGAAAATAAATAAATAATAAATTATTGAATACTTTATTGCTAATTAATATTGGATACTTTTACTGAATTAAAATATCACATTACAGATTAGTGAAAGGGGCATAATTGGCCTTTCGTTAGTGCCATCCGTGTAGTAAAGCAATAAAATTAAAGGAGTCAGTGTCACGGTAACTAATCAATAACTTAAAATATTGTGAAATAATTATTGCAACTACTAAAATAAATATACTGATTTGAATTAAGTTCAGTAACGTAATTTTGGGATTTGAACTTTTCTTGAGAAAGTACACAATTATTTATATTTTATGGGCAGTAGTGACTTATCCAGCACAATTTGACTGGTCTTTAGGCTTTTTGTAGAATATTAAAAAGTGCTCTTTAGTCAACCAAAATAATGAGTTACTACTTTTGGAGAAAAATAAAAAATAATATTAGAAAATGAGTTTGTTTGAATTTGTCCTTTTAAAGGTAAGAAGTCATTAATGAGTCCCTTGGACCCTGACCCATAAAATAATATTCCATCTGTTAAAATAATAGTTTTAGTTGATTTTTTAAATTTTTTTAAAAATATATTTGATTGTATTGATATTAAGTAATTTTTTACTTTTATCCCTATTGTAATTTTTTTTTAAAATTAATAGGGCCGATACTTATTTGAAATTTGTAGAAAAGAGTAAATGGAGAATGTGAAAAATTATATTATATTAAAATTCAAAATTATACAAGTATTTTGAACAATTAAAATTGAGAAAGTAGACTCTTAATTTAGGATAAAAATGAGTAATCAATTTCTCTAAATTGGGGAACACTTTTAGTCCTAACACAGTTTTTTTTTTTTGTTTGGGTAAGTCAGGTTTAAATGTTTTTCCATCCAGACTCACATAGTTAATATTTATGTAATATTTTACACATGATGTTTAGGGAATATTACAGTAATCATAAATTTATATCTATTACAACTTAATTTTGAAAAAGAAAATTGAAAAACAGTGTTCTCAGTTCAAGGACAGATCACTACATTAAATCAAGGGTAATTTGTGTAAATCGCACAGGAACTATCTCTAGCTATCCTAAATTTTGTCGAGAAAAAAAAAAACCAAAAAGGAAGGAAAACTAATATTAATTTATTATTTATTATAATATTTATTTATGTATTATTTATCTCTTTATTTATTATTTCTTCACTTTATAATATATTTTATTAATTTATTATTTATATTATTAATTATTTATTTATATATTAATTTATAAATATATTTGATTTATTAATTATTATTTCATGATTTAATTAATTTTATTTATAAATTATTTATTCATTTTTAATTATTTAAAAATATAATTTATTAATTTATTAATATTATACTAATTTTTATTTTTATTATGAAGTATTTATTTATTATTATATTTACTTATTATTTATTATGTATTATTTATTTATTATTATATTTATTTATTTCATTTTGTTTATTATTTATTATTTTTATTATATTTTTAAATATGTTTTATGTAATTTATTATTTATTATTTAATATTTAATTCTATTTTTTATTATTTTTAAATATGTTTTATTTAATTTATTATTAATTATTAATTATTTATAAATATATTTTATTATTTATTCATTTATTTATTATTATTATATTCATTTTTTATTATTATTATTAGGTATTATTTAATTCATTTTTTTTATTTATTATTTATATTTTGTTTTTTAAATATGTTTTATTTAATTTATTAATATTATTATTATTTATTATTTATAAATATATTTTATTAATAAGACCAGACCGGATCAGGTTGAACCATCAAAAAATATGGTTCCAAAAACACCCCCTTTGGTTCAATTTGGTCTGATTCCAAATTTTGAGACCAAGTCCAAACAAACATAGTTTGGTCCCTGAAAACAAAGACCAGACCAGACCAGGTGGATCAAAACAGCCTACCAAACAGGGCCTAAGAGATTATTATTTAAAATTAGGTTTTGTAGGATAAGTGGACACCAAAAACCTAAAGAAAAATATTAAATACGATTTGACTTTACAATAATCAGCCAAGAAAAATGAATCATTATTTTAACTTAACTTTTAAGGCCTAAATGATTATTTCTCTTCTATTAAAGCCAATAAATTCAATTGTAAAGCTATATATATATATATATTAACATAAACCCTCCTATAAATTCAAAATCTTAACAAACACTCTGAGGTGTCATTTGCCCCTGTACTTTTTATTGGTTGCACATAGTTCTCTTTTAAGCCCATAAAAGGGGTTTATGAAAGATTTTAAAGTAGAAGGGGCAATATGGTACCTCATGGGTATTTGTTAAAAAATTAAAATTATAGGTGTTTTTAAGTTAATAACCCTTATTTATTTAACACTAGATAAAAAAAGAATAAATTATAGTTTGACCCTTTCGAGATATAATGACCTGCTTGGTTTGTACGTCTGAAAACTGTTATAGAGAATTCTGAGAATGAAAAATAATTTTCTGAGAACAATAAAAACGAGTTATTTGAAAACAGACATTTTTATAGCTGAATTTTCTAAAAACAGTTTTTAAAAAACTAAACCAAGCAGACTTTTGTACAATTTTCTGATTTTCAATTTTAAGAAAACATGAAACTATTTTCATAAATACAAACCAAGCATACCCTAATATATTATACTTGCATCATCTATTTTTTAAATATTTACAAGGTCATCTCTTATAATTGATTGGGCCCTATGAAATTACTTATGTACTCTGTCAATTTATTCATTTAAAAAGATGTATTTATAAATAAGTGGGGGTATTATAGTCAATTCATCCCTAATCAATTGCTAACGTAAGCGTTGCCCATACCGAAAGTTCGCCAAAGGGGGATTTTTGGTACTACTAACAAACTAGAGGGGTCAAACTATAATCTATTAAACAAAAGAGGGTGAGAATATAGTATATTATATATTCAGGGGTCAAACTGTAATTTACCCTAAATAAAAAAGTAACTCTTACAAGAAAGAGTACACAAGACATACAAAATGACAAAAGAAATATCTTGGAAGTGGTGGTGTCATCTAGATCCTTTAAAAAAAAAATAAAAAAAAAAATTCATCAAGCCATTCCTATAAATCAGAAGGGCAAAATAGGTAATTAACAATCATAGTAGAATCCAGGCAAGACAAAAATCAAATATTATTGGAGTCAAATTTTGTTGCCATCACTTAACTCAACCCCCAACAAATCATTACTGGCGCCATTGCACAAACACAAAAATACCTCTTTTCAAATCCTTTCCCCCTTTTTGTTTCTCTCCCCTAAATTAATTTTTTTGTTGCAGAAATGGAAGAGAAAGAGATTTCTCTATCTGGGTCACCGGAAGGTAACCCAGAAACCCATTCACCGCCGGAGAACGGAGGCCGAGGTGGCGGCGGCGGCGGAGTAGTGCCGCAGGAGTTGAACATTTTTGTGAACATGGGTGTGGAAAAAAGTGAAGGAATCGCCGCCGTAGAAGGCGGTGCCGGAGGTGGCGGTGGTGGAGGAGACGGTGGTGATGTGGTGGTGGGAAAAAAGAAGAGAGGGAGGCCGAGGAAGTATGACTCGGAACGGAAGTTGAGGGTTCCATATGTGAAGCAAACCACCTTCACAGGGTTTTCTTTGTCACATTCTTCTGATTCCTCTGCCAAAAAGGGTCGTGGGAGGATACCTGGCTCTGGTAACGGCCACCCACTTGCTTCATTGGGTAACTTCTATCTATATACAAACACACACACCCCTATATCTATATATATGTGTGTGTGTGTGTGCGCGCAAATATGCAAGCTTGGAATTTATCGCTTTTTGCTCTACAAATCAGTTTGATTTAGGGTGAACAAATTATTATAAATCTTTTGTGGGGTGTAATTTTTGGAGAAAGGGAAAATTAGAAGGTTGCAATTTGAGTTGAACATTTTAGTTAACATAGTATTAGGGTTTATTAAATTTTTTTCTCTTAATTTTTTGTTAAAAATATTTGAGATGATTTTATTTTTGAGAATGATGGTACAAGTACAAAGCACAATGTAGTGTTTTTTTTTTTCTTTTTTTCAATATATATATATTTATTTATTGGTGATGATTTATTTATTTTTTGGGAAAATGGTTGGGTTTATTTTGGATCTATGAACTTTTACATTTGATACTCTGCTATCTGTGAAGGTGGTTTGCTTGCCAGCACGGCCGGAGGTGACTTCACGCCACACATCGTGACTGTAAATACAGGAGAGGTAATAGTAATACACATCTTAAAGCATCTTTTTATTTGTTCCTGATATAAATTGTAGGAAATAGTTTGGTCTGCCTCATAATGCAAAGGACAGATTGCATAAAATAGTATTGAAATATAAATTTCATTTTGGACTTTTAGTTTTTTTTTTTGTTGCACAAAATCCCCCTAAAAAACTTTTCTTGACATACTGGTTCCATCAACCATAGTGGCTTTTAAGTTTTAACTAATGTAATGCTTTCCTAACTCGTTAGAAAATTTAGGTGAAAAAATGGACTTTGTTAAAAGAGTTAAACAACCATATATTGTGGCTCAAGTATTGGGTGGTTTATTCAACTTTGGTGTTGTAAACTGCAGGATGTGCCAACAAAGGTGCTTTCGCTTTCTGAAAAAGGTCCTCGGGGATTCTGCATCCTTTCTGCCAATGGATCTGTTTCTAATGTTACTATTCGACAGCCAGGGTCTTCCGGGGGCATCTTGACATATGAGGCATGGCTTCAGACTGGTTTTATCTCTTTTTCAATGGCGAATTATTCTTCTTAATTTGCACATATATGTGATCTCCTAAATCAATGTTTTATTTTTCACAATTTATGCACTCGCACCACGTTTGTTTTTTTTTTTTTTTTTTTTTTTGTGTATGATTACAATGAATATTATTCCTACATTACTTATATGGGTTGCATAGCATGCTAATTTAGAAATCCTCACTGTGCACTGGTCGTTTTGCTAGTTAATATCCTTTGCTACTGTAGGCACCAAAGGCACATGATCATCCGATTGTGAATAAAATTCTTTTTTACTGTTGCTACCAAATGCACATTTGTTGTGGGGGTTCTCACTTTTATAATTGAAGTACCTTCAACTCAGTTAATTTGACTCGGAAAAGTTTGGAACTTTTAATAATTTTGGCAAGAAACGATGGAGATCACATTTTTATGAACAATATAACCAGTAGGTGATTCAAATGCCCCAGCAACAAAAACAACAGGAATGTCTAAAGGTAAATTTTTCTCCTTTACACATTTTAACAGCTGTTTCTGAACATTTGGGAGTATATTGAATTGGGAGAGAGTTTGCATGGCTAGATAGATTATCTTTACCAAAAGATCATGTAATTTCTCTTTTGCAAAAACTCCCATTCTACTTGAGTTTTAAGAGGATTTCAGATATGTAAAATGATTTGCAAGTAGGCGACAATAATGATAAGAGGTAATTTTGACATGATATTAAACTTAATCACTAGGACCTGATCGCTATAGAGACTAAAGGCAGATTCTTGGTACTGGAGTTCCAATGTATTCTTATCTTGTAGACACATAAAACTTCGATGTTACTCAAGCCACCTTTAGGTCATTGATTTTCATCTAGACAACAGTTTGTAGTTTCTTAAGGTCCAAAGTAATTATTGCCTTCCTACTTGTTGCATATCTTATCTGTACTCACTAATGAATACATTTCCATGGTTTTAACTTGTTGTAGCCCTCTATCTTGTATTTTACATGTTCATGTCATGCAGGGCCGCTTTGAGATATTATCCTTAACCGGGTCATTCGCGATTTCTGAAAATGGCGGCATGAGAAGTAGGACTGGGGGATTAAGCGTGTTATTGGCTGGCCCAGATGGTCGTGTGGTTGGTGGCAGTGTTGCTGGGTTGTTAATGGCAGCTAGTCCAATCCAAGTAAGAACCTTGTATTTTTCTCCTTCGTCCATCCATACAGGGTACTAAAATAGTGAGCTCTAACTTTGAACTATGAGTTGCATAAGTTGCTTAGAGGCCATTTCGCTGTGCGTTGATATACATCTTGACTTGTTATCTCAAGAGATGGTATATCTCTTACAATGTATTTCATATTTGACGGCTTCATACAATGCTGGGAGTTTCTCAAGTGCTTAAATTACCTTATGAAATATTGTACGCAGTTGTTACCTCATAATGTGCAACGCATGCGACTCTTGTGGCTTAGACCTCATTCCCATTTTCAATCCTGGATGCTGAAAAATAGAATACATATTAGTGAAGTATAAGAATCATATGGTCTTCAATAATCCTAAGCCAGAAAATCTGCTTTCTCTTGCTTCTCTTGACCATTAAGCATATGAGACGAGTCTCACTAGACTTAGTTACCATGCCAACAGCATATATAATTTGAAACTTGTGAATGTGCTAAACTTCAAGGGAATGATCTTTTATTTATTTATTTTTATTATTTTATCCTTTATAATTGTCATTCAACATGTGGCTAAGAAGCTGTGTCAAACTGATTAGTAGCACATGCTAAGAAGCTGTGTCAAACTGATTAGTAGCGCATGTAATGTACTAATGATCCTTTACCAATTTCTACCATGCTAAGAAGCTGTGTCAAACTGATTAGTAGCACATGTAATGTACTATTGAACATACCTGAGTACAAGCAAGCATACAAACACGCTAGATTAGTAGCCAAATGTCCAAAATTTCCCTTTTGTGGTTCTTTTATCCAATCTTGATTGAAAAGCCCTCATGACATATTCCACTTACCCCCGAGCCTGTTTCAGTTTTTTTGTCCACGAGTCCCTTTTGGATTGCCCACACGTTAGCTGTAGGTTGGCTCAACATTGGTGGTGTCTTTTGTGCGCTTTACAAATGGCAAATGCATGGAGTTTTCTATAATGAACTGATCAATGATTACTTCGACTGGATGATGGCTCTGCTTTATGGCATGATATTTGTATGAAAAGCTATAAGCTTATTCAGTCAAACCATTATCCCACCAGAACATCTGCTAATGTAATATTCATGTGGCTTCTCTCTGATATGTCAGATAGTGGTGGGAAGCTTCTTGTCAGCCGGTTATAAAGCACATAAAATAAAGCAGCACTATGAACCTCGAATGTCTCCCGTTACTCCAGCTGCTCCAGATACAGTGACAGCAGTAAGACCAGTCTCGCAAACAGCACCCAGAGGTATCATCAGTCCGACTCCAACGCCTCAATTAGCAGTTCAAAGCCATGGAACAGCAGATAACGGCACAAGCGGTAAAGAGAATCCGAATGTATTATCTAACTATGGCTCTGGTTGGACTGGACTGGTGCCCCCCTCAGCTCAGAGACCAGGTCCTGACATTAATGTGCCTGTGACTGTTGAATATAACTGAAGGTATGGTTATCTATGTTGTTCTTTTATACCTTTTAGTTAAACTTTCAGATGTAATGCTTCTAATTATAAAATTAAATTTAGGTCTAGCTTAGAGAGAGACTGATATGAGTACTTTAGGAGGCTGACTTCATATCCATTAATGTTGGAACCAAAATATTACCAAAAAATATATACAATTTCTTCCATTGTTGTTATCTTCGTTTTGCCTTACAAGCGATCGAGCGAAAGAATGGTCACATCTGATGATTGCCATTCTTTTACAACACTGGTCTTGTATGTATCATCGAGGGATGTTAAGTTATCCACTTGATCATGTGATGCTTGAAATGGTAGGGTTGAATTCTTATCAAGTTAGATTGCATCTTCTAGGATAATTGACAAGCTCTTGTCCCACATCGACTCGGCTGGGAAAGTGATTCGGGTATGTTAGCTTCATCTATTAGTTTAAAAGATTTAATTTTTGTATCGAACCGCAAAGCATTTGACCTGTTATAATTGGTATGAGTAAGCATTTGGTCGGGATGTTAACAACCCCCACAATTATCATGGGTAGGGCATGCTTATGCGAGAGATGGTCCCAAAATACCTTGGGCAAGCATTCTTTTCGATCTTGTACTAAAATATAGTTTTGACTTAACTAACTATATAAACAAATATAACAAGCGTGCCATATTTAAAATTTATTGATTTTGTTTGGGTTCTTGTTTTCCCAAGTCCTGCATATGAATGGTTCATGCATGCATAAAGTGCTATTAGTGGAATGCTTGTCTTAATAGTATATCTTCTTGTTTGGAGTAATTGTACTCTGCGGAAATATGCTTGGTAACTTCTGAAGAAGTATGAGAATAGAAAATTATTTTCTGAAAACAAGAGAAGAGAGTTCACTGAAAATTGACATTTTTATAACTTATTAATATTTCGGAAACAGTTTGCGGAATACTCAACCAAATAGGATTTTGGTATAGTTTTTTAATTTTCAATTTTTAAAAAACAAAAAACGTTTTTTTAGAAGTGCATACCAAACAGGTCTAAAGTTTTCTTGATTGTTTATATCCAAAATTTAAGTTGGGTTTGGTGGATACATGCTGTCAAATTTATACAAACAAATAATTTAAGTCATGCTCTTTTTCAAGTGGAATAAAGTATTGCGATATTAATATTGTTATTCTGCTTAGGTCTTTTTTCAATTGGAACCAGACAGGGTCATGATATGCATCTTATAAAATGTAAATTTCTATCATTATTAATATAAAGACAAAATTTAATTATTCTTCTGCTTTTGCTATTTGATTAAATATTGGTTATTCTACATCTTTGCAAGCTCTCCCTTCATATATATATATAATTAATTATAATTGACTACTTCTACCTTCTTTGGGAATAAAAATATAAATTTCTAATCCAATTAAAAGAAATTTTAAACATGAAAATTCGAACTATTTTAGAATTTTTTTTTGAGTTGTATATTCGCCTGACAGTTCAGAGTTCACCAACCCGTATGTAGGTTTCAATGTATAATTTTAAAAATATATATTTTTTGGTTGGAATCAAATCAACTAACAGATGCATTTCATGAGATGTAACAAACATAAAAGTTATGATCTATATTGCTCAACGGATAAGTAGAAAGTTCATACTCACATGTCACGATAATTGTTAAATATTAATTTTAATTTTTTTATTCATCGGTGAGCAAGAGAATACTTTCAAACAAGCATGAGTAAATAGTACACAATCAATCATACAAACACCCATATTATACCATTCCAAAAATATAATCCAAAGCAAAACAAATCATGACTGAGACTGATATAAGAAATTAAAGCATAAAAGAGAAACCCTAACCGGACTAGGGACAATCTTAAATTTTTTTTGTCGGAACGGAATTTTGATTTGAGAAATAAAAATTTAATTAAAGCTCTAGATTAAACACAAAAAGGAAGAATACTATTTTCGATCGTGTAATTAGAAAATATTATGAATGAGGAAGAAAACTCAAACTCAATAACTGAAATTAACCTTTAATTTTCATTATAATAAAATTAATTCGATCTCACTTGATAAGATTTGAATTCGCAACTAAAAATGAATAAACAATTCTAGATCCAACACGAATGAGGAAGAAAGGTGTAGAACTGTAGATGTATTTTTTTGCACTCTCAATTCTCAAAGATGATTTTTATAGAAATTTCATGCTCATATTTATACATGAAGGGATGGGCTTTTTGATCCATTAAGATGAGATTGGGATCAATTTAAGATCCATCTTCTCTTAAATGATGAGATTACATTATCAATCTAAAAGCCCCCTTTAATCATACGAGTAATGTATACTGAAATTATGGGCTAATGGGCTTGTCTTCTCAATTACAGAAATATTCTCTTTATTGGGCCAGAAATTCGAGCCCCTCAACGTACACCGTGTACTTCACATTCGAATCAAACTCATATGTATCAAATTGGTCTGATCCGAAGGGCCGGACCCAAAATTAAGGTCCAACAACAAGATCATTCAACCTATATGTAGTGGAACGATCCAAGATCCATGCGGCCCAACCCACGCAAGAAGATCACATTAGAGCCCAAGAATCAAGGGATAGATCCAATTAATTTCCTTGATTCAAGGAAGACCAGCCCAATATCAAGACCCAATAATCATGGGAAGATCTTTATTCACTCCCGGGGATTAGATTAGATTCTAAATTTGATTATTATCATTTAAGAGAATAATTGATTATGATCCCATTTTTAACGGGCCTAGAGCCCATTCACTCTTGTATAAATATGAGCCTCAATAAAATTCAATTGAGTGTGTGCAATTTTCGGTATTTACAAAGGGGATTCACAAAAGTGTAATTATTAATTAAAAAAGTTTACGAATTTCAAGAATCAAAATTGAAATAAACCTCTAATCACATTTTTAATGGAAAAAAAAAGTTAATTTCCCTTTCTTGATCTAAAATATGATAGTGTTTAGTGCTTATTGTTTTGATATTAAAGTCATAAGAAAAAAAATTCTAATTTTAGAAATCAATAGTGTAAATTTTGGTTTAAGAGTCTTGTTCTTAGTTTTGAAATTGACATGATTGTTTTTCTTAATTTATATTAATGTATGTTATATATATTTTGAAAGAACAGATTTACGGAACCGTGGTTCAGAACCGAACCAAACCGTTATTTTATGATTTGGTTCCTTAACTAATAGTTCAGGTTCTTGTTCATGTGTTCAAGGAACCGTTGATAATGATTTGGTTCCAAATTTTTCTGAAATCGTTTCAAACCAACCCTAATCCCAATTATTTTTCAAACATTAATGGACTTATGGGACTAGACCACCACGTAGTAATAAATGAGTGGAAAAAGAATAGGCACTGCAAGGGTACTATAATCACATATTATATTTATGTTAATTAAATAAAAAATAAAAAAAGGTCCACACCCCCTCAACCATGTAGATTTTTTCCAACATTGACTCATTTGATAATAATAATTTACTCAACTATGATTGGTCGAATCATATCATAGGGATTTAACTCCGTTCGGGTTTTTTTGTTTAAAGTGATTTGGAAATAGTATCTACACACTCTAATACTCAATAAGAAAATGATATCTTTTATTGAATGCGAAGTGATTTACAGAAATATTGAAAGAGAAGGGAAGATAAGAGCAATTATATAGCCAAAAGATCTAAGAATCGCTCTTTCTCTCTCTAAGAATTTGAAGTCCACCGAATTGAATCATTGACCCCTTATTTATAGGTACTGGTTCAGGCATAAGTTATTGTTACGTCATCATAATTATCCGCGATGTAGATTCGCGGTTAGCCTCCATGATTTAACCCAAATTGCGGTGTTCAATCCGCGGCAATACCAATCCACGACATTTATCGATCCGCGATCAAGGATGTTACCAATCCGCGGATTCCTTTATTTGTTGTCATAGTTTCCTCGGTCATGTCTTTTATGCATATTTTTCATTTACATGACCCTGAGCATTATTTGACGCATTCCAGGTACTTTACTTTGAGTGATTTTGATGAATAAGGTCGCGACCTACTATTCACTATCCCAAAGTATTTCCCTAGGCTAGTCAAATAGCACTCCCTACACTAGGGTCGCGAGATTGACTTTTGGCTATGACCTCCTTTGTGAGTCCTCAACAATTGCCTCTTTGTAGAGCATTATCGCGTACCCAATCTCATCTAGAGATACCCTATTGGCCTCTTTCCAACTTTCCCTTGTCGGACCCTTGGATTTGCGGATTATATCAACGCGAATCCCCCTTTACACCCAGTTGGCATTTTTCCAACTTTTCCATTGTTGTACCTCTGGATTCGCGGATTACATCAACGCGAATCCTGTAATACCCCGTATTTAAATAATTATATTATTTATTTATTTATTTTGGATGGCATGGTGGGTATTTTAAATTATTGAGTAAGGGTACTCTAGTCATTTTATGACTACTAGGTAAGTTGGTTATTATGAGATCTGATAAGGGCATATTAGTCTTTAAGACGAGTGGCATGATGGTTATTGTGGCAGATCTAGGGGTATTATGGTCATTCTCCATAACCTAGCTTCCCCTATATAACCATAAGGATATTCAACCTATTATCTCAAGACTAAGAAGAATTCAGACTTATCTCTTATTAGTCACTCACCTATATTCGTATACATATATATATAGATAGATAGATAGAGAGAGATCTAGAGAGAGAGCAAGTACTTGGTTCAGATCTGGATCCGTGGTGTAGTAAGCTCTCCAAATCAGGCAAGACATATGTTTTACTCTTCCTCTTTGTACTAGAATTCGTAACCTTTGTTTGGTACTCCTATAAATTGTAATACATTAATTTCGTATATGTATACTTATGAGTATTAACATGTTCAAATATGTATTGATATGTAGTTATATGAACATGTATGTGTAGATCCGTAACTATATATGTAGTTATATGAACATATATGGGTAGATCCGTAGCTATATGTATGGATATGTAGTTATATGAACATGTATGTGTAGATCCGTAACTATATATGTATATATGTAGTTATACGAACATGTATGTGTAGATGCGTAGCTATATGTATGGATATGTAGTTATATGAACATGCATGCGTAGATCCGTAACTATATATGTATATATGTAGTTATATGAACATGTATGTGTAGATTCGTAGCTATATGTGTAGATATGTAGTTATATGAACATGTATGAGTAGATCCGTAGCTATATGGTTATATGTATAGATCAGTAGCCATATGAGCATATATGTATAGATCCGTAATTATGTTAAAAACATATGTATAGATCTGTTATAATATGTTGGTATTTACGTATATATATGATGATATATATTATGTTATACATATATGTATAGATCCGAAAGTATATGTATAAATCATGTGTATATGGATAGAATTGTGATATTTATAACCACTCATGTATATATCGGTTATTGTAGGTTTTGATTCATGATTACATATGATAGTATATATTCTGTTTATATGTATATATATTTATTTGTAGTCATATGTACATATCTGTTTTACCATGTTCATGTCCATGAATATATACGCAATTTATTATATTATGTGTAGACTTGTATGAATTTATATGTTATTATGATTCACCACGAATTATACTAAAATATGTATATTCGACCGTATAAATGAATAATTTTGACCGTATAAAATATCGTATTTCCTGGCACTAGGGCGCTGCCCCAGACCCCGCCAGGGGGGGGGGGGGGGCGCTCAGGAAAGCGTCGCGCTGCCCCCCCGGACCCCCCAGGCTCGACCTCATAAATTGTTATACGTTCCCGATTAAAGAATACAAGTGAATTAATAAATTCATAAAATCATAAGATTTAATTAAAAGGAATATGGTCGGGAGATTTAAAAAGGAACCACAAGTAGGCTGACTAATAAATGCAGTCTCACTAGTACCGCCGGACTTGGATGAGTTGTCGGGTGCGTGGTTATGGTTGAAAATGGAGATGATGGAAATTTGACTTATGGAAGGAATTTATGGTATTTGTTTTATATCTTCACAGTAATATCCTAGTAAATATAAATATAAGTTATGAAATTAATTATATTTTCATGGTGGTATTCTAGGGAATATAAAGTATAGTAAGGTATATTAATATTTATTAATATTTTTGGGATATGTGTCACTGGGAAAGGGGATGATTTTTAGTACTCTGTTTGGGATCATGTAGAGATGTACTTGCTCGTGGGTTTGACCCACCTTTGTTGATATTTTAGGTCCTCGGTAATTGCATCCGCAGGGTTGAGGATTTGTCTCTCCTGTATTCTCGGTCCAGCAGTTTCCTTCCACTACAGGGTAGGGATTTAGTCTTGTTGTGGTTAATATAAGTTTGTGTGGTCGAGGTGTCCATGTTATGGGATTCCCAAGTTGTATAAATTTGAAAACTTAAGTTATTTCAAAGATGTATTGGGTGTGGGATCTTTCCTGTATAAGTGGTGTCACGCCCCAAATTCCTAGAACTCAGAAAACCGAGCCTAAAAACTAAGGGAATGAACGAAAGTGAAAGAAATGAGAACCAATGACATTCAGTCATCAACACCCACAAAAGGGTTGCAATGAATGCTCAGATACCATGCTGTCACGCCCCAGAAAGGGTGACGCAAGCCAAGCGACCACTAGAGTCAACAATAACAAGAATATACATGGAGTAACAATGAAAAATATACTCCATGCCAAATAGAATACTAGAACTCAATAGTATCCTTGGATACCAACAGACACGCTCCTAAATTCCTAAGACTCCCGAACAGGGACATCCAAGGAATCTAGGATGTGATCCATAACATGAATGACCAACTAAGACATCACTAACCGTGAAAACATATGGGTTAATGATAGATATGGTATATTTCATACCCAAATGGATAATAAACTAAGCATCGGAATCTAACGAAAATCCGGTAGAGTTCCGTTTGTAAATGGAACATCCGGACAACCAAACACAACACAATAACCTGCCCAAAGCAATTCAATAATTACAATGGCTTCCAAGCCCCATATTCATCAATCCTAATAGGGCCGAGATAGTGGAAAGAAACCAAAACCCCTCCAAACCCTCTAACATCAACAGAGCCACAAATGCTCGAATAGGAATACAAGAAATGCACCTAGCTATGCAAAATAGATACAATAACCTCTTGAAAGAATAAATACAGGAAATAAATGATACATCAACAGGGATATGCCAACAGACTGGCTCCCAAAAGAAAATACATAACAATCCCATAACAATGGGGAGAGAAGCTAACAGTAAATACCTATCGTCCCCAAACCAGTCGTACTGCAACTGTAACTGCATCACCAGCGTGACTCCAAACCTGTAACACGGAAACAAGAGAAAACTGTCGTTGCACTGCATCCTTCTCATAGCCGTATATTTCCTGCAACCTGGCGTGGGAATACCAGGGGGAAAATGAAATACCCCTTTGAGCAAATAAGCTCAGTGGGAAAAGATACTCTAACTACCACATTCTCTGGTAGTTTAGGTAATGCCAAACTATCTAGCAAGATACATATATAGCCTAACTAATCCCATCCACGCAAAACCCAAGGCACGCTCATATACCGTACGTAAGTATATAACGGGGATACATATATATACATATATATATATACAAGTATACATGTATAAGTATGCAACCTGAGTCTACAAGGTACAACTACGGCTCATACTCCAAGTTCCAAAACCGGTAGTCTACACTACTCTCACCAACATATACTAAGTACACAACACCTGAGTCAAACCTCACAAATCATCAATTACTCACAACACAAATAAGAAGATCCAACAGAGTAGATCACACTTATCTCTAATATCCACAGGAAACAAAATCCACCACTAGTACTAAGGAAGGCTCAAATCCCACACCCCGATAACACAGGAAGGAAAACACCCACGTCCTTGCGTACTAACACAACCATCATCAATATATATATATATATATATATATATATATATATATATATATATAACAAACCTCATTCCATTCCTAGAGAAAGTCTACCTCTCAAGTACTGGGTCACCTCAATCATATCATCACATAAACACCTCAATTGTTATCTCCAACAATGTCAATAAATCACCAACACTCTCACTAAGGATAAGAAAAACCCCGTAAGAGTCAAGAACCCAAGCAAGGGGAAAAAAAGTCCCAATGCCAAACCAAAAGATGACCGAGACAACAACGTCAAGGTTAAGAACACTCCAAGTGTTTAAGCAAAACACTCGAACAAGGAAACCAAAACAAGATAAAGAAATACCAATGCTAACCAACAGATAACCGAGACAACAATGTCAAGGTTAAAACACCACAAATGTTTAGGGAAACAACCGAACAAGGAAACCAGAAATAAATGACCGAGAATAAAGGTTATAAAAAAATGAATCCAGGGATTCAATAGTTTTTAAGAAAAAATGTTTTGAAAACTCGAACCAACCCATTTGGCATCCATGCCCCTAACGTAAGTAAACTCAAATCACCTAGGTGGTGTCACCAACAACCAAGAAAAGTGAAAGGCAACACTATATGTGTGCACTGAACAATACCAAGCCTCAAACCCGAGACTTAAATTGATCAAAGCAAAGGTGAACAAGAAACCACCTTTCAAAACACTACGAGTCGAGATTTTGAGAAAGAAGTCTCAAAATCTCAAAATCACGAGACAAGTAATAAAATAGTTTTCTTTTAGGAAATCACACAGTAAAAATGACCGTCTTGCCCCCGGTCTCCGTCAATTGCCATCACTGGCTTTTAAAAGTTAAAAATCTTTTTAAGAAGATCCTAAGATCATTTTATAAGGTGTTAAAACTTTTAGTTGTTACGGGGGTAGGCGAAAACGGGTTTTTCCCTTTAAATATAAAGAGTTTATTTCAAAACTTAGAAAACACTGTTTTCGAAATGACAGCCAAATAAGAGAAAACACAACTCTATGGATTCCTATAATGTCCGAGAGGACAAGGAAAGGGAGAACAACACGTTGGACTCACGGAAGACAAATATCCGTTCCAACTCCACCAACTCAATGACACCACAAGGAAGAGGTTCGACACCACACCGTAACCAAGGACTCAAGGATTGACATACAAGTCAACGACTACTTACTGGCATACAAAACACAGTACATGGAATGCTTAGGGGAATGAACTAAGCACTAGAACCAAGACTGTCAAGCTACAGTACCTCGAGTACTTAATAAAGTCACTCAACCATAACCTCTACTCACCAATCAAAATCTCAACTATAGTTGATAGCCTATTCCTCAAAAGTGAAAGACACCTAAAGGTCCACACTACAACTCACAATCTCATCACCCGCCTTCTCGAAGGCCCCAATTCATTACTGATACAAAAATCAATCTCTAACCTCCAATCTCTAACAAGGTCACACAACTGACCACGACTACAAATCTACTAACCATAGTCACGAGACTACTAACCACAATCACAAGAGTACTAACTGCCTCCTCTAAGGCCTCAACCTTAAAATCAACTCTACGGTCTCCACTAGCCTCAACCAACCACAGAAATCACAACGTCAATATACCTAACCTCCCCTAAAGGCATAAATGTATATGACAACAAGTATAAAGATTATAATCCATTATACCTTTTAAATTACCACATTTACTTCGTGTTTCACATTATTCATTTCCGGTTGAGCATTTATAAAATATGAATTTAATTTACAATATTCATAAATTAACATGCTCCAACATAAATATATACATATCAATAGATCACATGATGATATGCAACGCACCGTACTCACAGACCGCCTGTAGTACACACACACAAAAACACACCCTTCCCAAGGGTACTGGATCATTCTCCACCATTCCCCTGAGGATACAAACTCACTAAAGAAGGTAGACTCATTGAACCGTACATCCCAAGTGCTTTTGACACTTACACTTTTAATCGGGAAGACGTGTTCCACGACCTAGTCGCGCACTAGGGCCTTGGACGATATGTCCTCCCCCTATCGTCTGCGTTTCTCAGCTTTTTAGTTCTGTGGGAGCAAGAAACACCCCCTGGCCAGTTCTTTCGACAATCTAAACATAAACGTCTACTCGTGTCTCACGCACAAAGGAAGTAGACCACACCAAATGAATATCTCTGCAAATGGTGAAATCATGCACTAACACCCATGTCTCACAATACATGGTGTACGCAATAAAATCATGTCCAACATAAATATGTCATGCATCATATTTATGAAAATACCCATATAGTAATATATAGATAAATCTCAAAAATCTCTTTACATGATTTAAAATATAAACAATCATTTAAATCGTAACAAAACATATTTATATTTTAAATAATACCATTTCTTTAATTCTTTAAGAAATATTCCAATCCCATTTTAACATGCTTATAAATAATTAAACAAGTAAACCCCGTATAATGAGAGGAACCTAACATAGCGTCTATGTTTCTCACGTCCAACATTTACAAAATTCTCTAGTCCATTTAATTCACAAGGGAAATTCTAAGCCATCTATTCCTATTCGATTCATATAGGAAATTATTTAATTACATAGGAAATAATTTAATAAATTTTATTAAATTAATTCCTAAGTCCAATTCCGATTCTAAACGAATTATAGATATTTAATTTAACGATTTAATATATCTATATTAAATTAAATAAGGGTTTGCACCCTTAAACTACTTCAATAATGCGGAGTGAGAAATATAATTTCCCACCTAATTATACGTTACCGAACAGTCCGAAACAGTACAGTATCGGCGCCCGAATATGAAGCCTGCCGACCAAAATCGTCCAAAAACTATTTCGAATATATCGAAATGTCCGTCTCAACAACCTATACGATATATACGAAGCCCATTAATAATCGGTTAATTAATTTGGTTAAATCTAAATTAACCCAAATGAAAACTATAACCTATAAACGCGATTTTCGGGCAAATCGTTCAACGTAAAATCATGAAATTAATATATGACGAATACTACGTATATACGGAGCTACTCACCAAAAATTGGCTCAAACCGATCATCGGAGGTCGACCGAAAAAATGGCCGAAGCTCAGCCGAGTTTGCCCCTGTCGAACGACTGCTCCGCCCCTGCTGTGTGAACCAGTCGCAGCTACTCGCTCCTCCGTGCAAGCCGCCGCCAGCCACGGTCGCCGCCGCCTCAACCACCGTGATCCGCCATCGCCACCTGTCTTAGCCGCACCCACAGTCCGGCGAAACCATCGCTTCTCTCTCTCAATCGTGGTCAGCCTCACACGGTCTCTCTCTCAACTGCAGTCCCTCTCTCTCTCTGTTGCCGACGACGAGAATGGTGAATGAGAGGAAGGCAGGTTCGGTCATGAAGGAGAGGTAGCGTGGAGAAGAGAAATGAAGCAGGTCTGTGTGTAGCAGAAGAAACGTGAAGCAGAGAAGGAGTGGTTGCGTATACATGTGTATATACATATACATATATATGACCTAATTGCAAAAGCAACCCTCCAGTTATCCTTAATTGCGAAATAACCCCACTTCAATGATATATATATAATTACATATATATATATATATATATATATATATATATAATGAATCCTAACAATTACCGGAAGCCTCCAAATAATATTGCATCCACCCTTAAGTCCACAGGACGCCAAATAACAAAATTAGTCTGAAAGAAATACACCGGGTTAGGAACCCAACAACCGGAACACCGAGAAAGTAATTTAATACGCTTCATACCGGATCCGTAAAAGCACTAATACCGTAACCGAAATAATCGAAACGATATCGTGTAGTCGAGAATAAGAACTCGCGTAGTCATCAAAGAGAAACCGTAAAGTCATCCAGTCGACTTTAAACTAAACGCGAAAAATTTACATGTATCAAATACCAAGAATAAATAATACGTCATGAACAAGTGACGTCATTACTGAAATTAAAATTATAAATAATTTCAGTAAAAAGAATAATAACACGGGGTGTTACAAGTGGTATCATCAACTCTTATTATCTTATCTCTATTTTATGTCTTATCATCTGTGCTTATTTTTGTCAATTGAAGATACTCCTAGTTTTTGTGTATGGGCCTGACCAACCTATGCATGAAAATTGTGGGTGTTACAAATCCCCCTTTACAAATTCTTTAGAATTTAGGTCTGGAAAAATCATCATTGGGGTTAGACCTTTAAAATTTTTCCATTTGGGGTGAAACTATCCCTATAAAATCAAACATGCACACACATCCAAATTAACATATCAATATCATATATATATATATATACTCGAGTGACAAGTTTGTCCCAAAGCACAAGGAGTGTTTTGTTGCTCATATGCTTGGTCTTGCTTGCTCAACTGAGTTATGCAAGAGACTTAGGATATGATGTCCTGAGACCCAGCGCGTCATGATGCTTACCTTCTCGATCAAATCCGCCCGGAGGAGGCTGTTCCCCTATCGAGCATTGTCAATAGATTGACATGGAGTTAAAAGCATAGGAATTAACTCCCTACCACACAACACATATTAGTGGGAAAAGAGTTTTGGGCAAGAGGATGAAGTATTGGAGGAAGTCACGATGACCAGACTAAAGGATATAATTTCTTTATTAACCCACTATCTCGAGTTACCTTAATTCGAATTAAATTCAAGTCTCTCTCACTCATTTATTCCCAAATTCATTTCATTTTGAACAAACCCAATTTTAATTTAAATTTCAATTTCAACCCATCAACTAATTCACTCACTCATTTTCTCTCTCTAATATCTCTATATATCACTATATATATAATTATATATGCATTAAAGTTTTATATATATACACTGAATTTTTATATATTCATATATATGTATATTTATATATATTAAATTTAAAGGGTTTTCATGGTGTGGATTTAGAAAAATGGAAGTGGAATTTAGGGTTTGTTTTTAGGGTATGGAATGATGCTAGATGTAGGAGACAATGATATTTTGGTTTTTAAAAAATTTGAGTGTAATTTGGTCATTTCACAGAATTTTAAGGGTAATTTTGCAATCTTATAACAGACATGGGGTATTTGATCAAATTGAAAACCATAAGAGAATTTTTTAAATCATATGGGATTTTTTGAACAATTTTGAAATCATATGGGGGTTTTATGATCAATGCCCTTAATTATTAAAAGAGAGAAAAAAGACTAAATAATACTAAAACTAGGTTATTAATAAGGCAAAAGGGCACAATGGTCATATTTTGGAGTAATTTGGTCATATTAAAAATTAATCAAATCAATTGCATAAAAGTCAACCAAAAAAATGGAGTAAAAAATATCAAAGGGTAGTTTGCTAGCTTTTATAAAGGTGAGAATAATTTACAAAGGTGAGGGGATATTATGCACTTTTGCCTTTTCAAGCAAACATGAGTAGGGCTGCAACTTGGGCGGGCTAGCCCAGCCCAACCCGAGCCCAGCTCATAAAATCTTAAATTCGGACTCAATTGGAATGAGCCCGTCTCATTTGGGTTGGGTTTGGGCGGAACACGTCCCATGTTAGGTTAGGTCGGGCGGGTTCGGGCTAAGCCTAAATTGACATATACATATATATAATTTGCTTGCCATGTGCATGGATCATGATTCTCTCCTTTTTACTTAAAACCCTAACCCTTCTTTTGCCGCTTGTTGCCACCACCACACCTTGACGCCGCCGCATCCTTCTCTTGCAGCCGCCGCCGCCCCGTTCGTCCCCCCTCTCTTTGCATCCTCTCTTTTTTTTTTTGATTTTTTTCATCAAAATATATTTATACACACACATGTATATATATAAATATATAACTGGTTGATTTTTTGTTATAAGAGAAAAAAATTATATATTGTATCATATTTTTTCATCAGATAAATATATATTGATTTTCTTATAGATAAACACACACACACACACATATATATATAGATATATAAAATTATAGAGAAAGTAGATCTGGGTTCCTTCATATATGTCTATATTATAATACACAACCAATCAACCAAAATTATAATATTTTCCTTTCTTATTTTTCTTTTTGTGAAGTAATTTTTTTTTCTTTTACCAACAATTTTCTCTCTCTTTTTCATCTTCAGTTTCAGAATCTCATAAAAATATTATGTTTTGGGAAGAATAAAAAACAACCCGACCCGACCCGAGATTATATATATAATAGATATGCATGGATGGAGAAAATTCTTTGTTTTAGGTTAGGATTACCATTTTCCTTTTCATTCTTTTGTAGTTTTTTTTTTTTATATATATATAAAAGAAAACCTGGTTGACCCGTCCGACCCGACCATGTCAGATTGGACTCGACACGAATTAGAAGTCGACCGGGTTGGCCGGGCTACAGTCTACCTCGGGTTCGGGTTGGGCTGACCCAACTTGCACCTCTAAGCATAAGTAGATAATGCACAATCAATCATGCAAGCACATCCTCTCATATTACACTATTCTAAAAATATAATCCAAGCAAAACAAATCACAACTAAATTAAAGCGTAAAAGAGAAAACCTAACCGGAGTAGGAACAATCTTAAATTGTTTTTCTTGGAATGGAATTTTGATTTAGAAATGAAAATTTAATAAAATGAATTAAAGCTATAGATCGAACATAAATTGGAAGAATACTATTTTCTATCGTGTAGTTAGAAATATTACGAATTAATATGAAAACTCAATAACTGAACATGAAAACTCAATAACTGAAATTAACCTTTAGTTTCCCTTCTAATAAAATTAATTCGATTTCACTTAAAGAGATTTGAATTCGCAACTGAAAATAAATAAAAAAAATCCTAGATCCAACACGAATGAGGAAGAAGGGTATTCAGAAAAGTGTAATTAAAAAAGTTTATGAATTTCAAGAAGCAAAATTGAAATAAACCTCTAATCACATTTTATTGGAAAAATAATTAATTCCCCTTTCTTGATCTAATATTTGAAAAAGTGTTTACTGATATTAAAGAAGAAATCAGACTTTTATAGCAGGTAATAAATAACAATTAATGAGATGAGATTTGGATTGGATTGAGATCTGAAAACAGAATGAAACTCTAATAAACATTAAATAACACTTTAAATGAATACGTTTAATTTCCTTTTTTGGCTTAAAATATATATATATATATATGTGTGTATATATACAAATATTAAAGGGTCCTCAAAGAAGTATAAGAATAGACAAGTATAAGGAGGTTTATAGATAGAGATTTGATACTAAGGAGATAATATGAATTTGTAAGAAATATGACAGTGGAGCATTTATGCCACTTGATACGTTCAGTTGATTGAGAACTTCAAATTTCAATTACAAGAATAAAATAAAATCAACCTTAAAAAGAAATTTAAAAATTAATTTTGATTGATTGGATCACTTAACCTAATAAGCATATTTAGAATCAATTTAAAACATCATGGTCCACAATTTGTTTTTTTTTTTTTAAACTTTCCATTTGTGGCTAAATTATCCCTATAAATTCAAGCGTGCACACACACATCCAAATAACATATCAACATCATATATATATATATATATATATATATATATATATATATATATATAACTTGAGTGACAAATATGTCCTAAAGCACAAGCAGGGTTTTGTTGCTCATCTGCTTGGTCTTGGTTGCTCAACTGAGTGATGCAAAAAAGATAGGAAATCCTTCCTTGTCACCCGACGTGCCATCATGCTCCGGAGCAGCATGCTTACCGCCTCCTTCAAATCCGCCCGGAAGAAGCTGTTCCCCTATTGAGCATTGTCGTGGTCCTCCTCCAACACAAAATGAACATCAAATGCAAAAAACACAGTAAAATCACGCAACACAAGCTGCTGGTGTGCTTTTATCCGAAACGTGAATAAAAATGCTAGCTAAATAGTACTACCTACCTATCTATGTAGGAGTGTATTTCCATTTCTCATTATCTCATAAATTAATAAACAGTTCATGTTATGATATCTGCAACTTAAATGTTTTGGATTTTACATGTACACACATGCATATACATATATATATACATATATACATATATATATATATATATAAGTTGGTACTTTGTTGGGTATGGTTTTGTATCTATGTCAATATGCTATAGTTTTTTATTTAATATTTTTTTTTATGTAAATTTAAAATTGGAGAGGGTGAATTGTTGAGATGTATTAAAAAGTAGAAGCTCAACTAAGAATTAAATTAAGAGATTGACACATATGGAATGGAAAACCGAAATAATTCTATTTTTGATGATTAATAATTATCTTATACAAAATACGAAATTTGTGACGAGTCTTGACCACAATCCTGTGAATTTTTTTTTTATTTCAATCCAAAAAAACATATTTTGTGCACAAAATATTTTTTCTCTCATATTTACTTTTGTGGTAAAAACATTTATGTTTAAATCAAAGATTTATCGCACTTAAATATGATTAAGTACTCAAAACACCCCTCTAGTATAGATATTGTGCGTATAACACATATTAATTTTAAGAGTAGTACTTGCCTCTGGCTATGTAAGGAGGAACTTTCTATTTACACGTGGTGTGATCCAATGAAAAACATACATGTATCCTTAAACTTTAAAACTTTACCATAAGTAAATTATTTTTTAAATTTAAAAAACCAATCAAATCAATGATTATGAAAAGATTTTATAATTTATGAAAATATTTCAAAAATTCAAGACAAGTGTAAATTTTTTATTGAACCACACCACATGTAAGTAGCAGGTTTATAATTACATAGTTTGAGGCAAGTATTGCCCTAATTTTAAAATGTGTGTATTAACACCAATTTTTTTGGGACAAGTGCTTAAAACACCATTGTAATATGGATATAGTGCGTATAACACCCATTAGTTTTAAAACGTTCGTTTTGACACCTACATTTTTTGAATAAGTGCTTAAAACACCCCTATAATATATATATTGTGTTTATAAAACCTATTAGTTTAAAAATGTGTATATATTTTTTTGAAGTAAGCTTTATATATAATATCAAAAAAAATGACTAAGCCATACCAAAAAATAAATATGTGTATTGACACCTAAGTTATTATGAATCATTCAAATTGTATATATATATTTAGTTTCATGAGTTTCTAAATTAAAATTAATTATCTATTTTTTATATTCATATATTTTTATAAGGGACAATCCTTGATTTTCATTAAAAATCCAAAAAATATGATGTCAGCAATTATTTTGGTATTAATTAAACAAACCTTTTTTATTTTTGTTTTTTTTGGTAAATAAAGCCACCTAGTTTATCAAATAAGTTGGTTTTGTTTCAACAATTTAAGAATATATATATATATATATATATATATATATATATTGGAAACACGATCAAAACTAACTTCAATAAATATATATATTTTTTAAAGTTAACTTCAATAAATATTTTATTTTTACTTTTTTTTCTTTGGTAATGTATTTTTTTTGGAAGAAATCACAAAGTGGAAGCTTTATTTCAAGCTTCCAAAACTGTTAAGGAAATCACATTTTTTTGTGGCTATATTTTGAATTTTTTAAAATCTACCAAAAAAAACATAATTACCAAACACGTTTTTCACTTTGATTTTTTTTTTTAAAAAATTAAAACAGAAAACTAAAATCATAAGTGTTACCAAACAGGGACTTAGATATTTCATTTGAGAATTCAAGTGTGATGCGGCTGGTGTCACGCCCCAAATTCCTAGGACTCCGAAACCCGAGCCTAAGATCTAAGGGTGTGAATGCGGAAGTAAAAAAAAAAGAGAACCAACAACATTCAGTCAACAAACAGCCACAAAAAGGGTGAAAATGCTCTAATACAATGTTGTCGTGCCCCTAAAACTCCCGAATCTCTAATCTAGAGAATAATCGAATCTCCAAAGGGTGACGTAAGTCAAGCAACCACTAGAGTCAACAATAATAAATGAAATACATGGAATAACAATGAAAACTATACTCCATGCCAAACCGAAAACTAGAAACTCACTAGTATCCTCAGATACCAAGAGACACACTCCTAAATTCCTAAGACTCCCGAACTGGGACATCCAAGGAATCTAGGATGTGATCCTTAACACGAATGACCAACTAAGATATCATTAACCATGAAAACATATGGATTAATGATAGGAATGGTATATTCCATACCCAAATGAATGACAAAACTAAGCAGCAGAATTTAACGAAAATCCGACATAATTCCATTTGTAAATGGAACATCCGGACAACCAACCACAACACAAAGACCTGCCAATAACAGTTGATAATAATAATGGCTTCCAAGCCCCACATTCATCAATCCTACTAGGGCCGAGGTAGAGGAAAGAAACCAAGACCTCTCCAAACCCTCTAAAATCAACAGAGCCACAATTGCTCGAATAAGAATACAGAACGCACATAGCAGTGCCGAATAAATACAACGACATCCTGAAATAATAAATACAGGAAATAAAAGATACATCAACAGGGATATGCCAACAGGCTGGCTCCCAAAAGAAATATATAACAATCTCATAACCAATGGGTAAGGAAATTGACAGAAGACAACTATCGTCCCCAAAACCAGTCGTGTTGCATCCGTAACCGCATCACCCAACGCAACTCCAAAACCTGTAACAAGAAACTAAAGAAAACTGCCGTTGCACTACATCCTGCTCATAGCCGTATATTTCCTACAACCTGGCGTGGAATACCAGGGGGCAAATGAAATTCCCCTGTGAGCAAATAAGCTCAGTGGGAAAAGATACTCTAACTACCACATCCTCTGGCAGTTTAAGTGATGCTAACTATCTATCAAGATATATATAGCCCAACTAATCCCATCCACGCAAAACCCAAGGCACACGCTCATATACTACCGTACGTAAGTATATAACGGGGATATATATATATATACACACATATATATATAAGTATAAATACACAACACGAGCTTATAAGATACGACTAAGACTCGTACGTACCCACACCGGTAGTCTACATTACTCTCACCAACGTACATTAAGTCCCCGACACTCAGGTCAAATCTAACCAAGTCATAAAGTGCTCACAACACAAATCAGAAAATCCAACAGATGGAAAACACACTCACCTCTAATATCCACAAGGATAAAATCCACCACTAGTACCAAGGAATACTCATAACTCACTCCCCGAGAACACAAGAGGAAAAACACTCACGTCCTTACGTACTAACTCAATCATCATCTATATATATATATATATATGTACAATATATACATATTACAAACCTCATCCCGTACCTAAGGAAAATCTACCTCTCGAAGGCTAGATCACCTAAATCATATCACCATACCATAAATCGTATCGACCTCATAATACTATCATCGATAGGGTCAATCACATCACTAACACTCTCACTGTAGGCGAGGAAAACCACTCAATCAAATCACTAAGAGTACACGAACTCAACTCACTAGAACGACCACCTCAGGGTCACCAAAGCAAAGCGAAGGAAAAGACTTTTCAATGCTAAACCAACGGATAACCGAGACAACAATGTCAAGGCTAAAACACCACAAGTGTTTAGTGAGAACACCCGGACAAAAGAAGCCAATCCCCTCGGTATCCATGCCCCTAACACGTGTGGCAACTCAAATCACCTAAGTGGTGACATCAACAATAAAGAAAGTGAAATACAACACTATATGTGTGCACTGAATAACACAAAGCCTCATATAGAGACCTAGAAATGATAGGAAGCAAAGGTGAAACAATGGAACACCTTTCAAAACTCCACAGGATGAGATATCGAGAAAGAAGTCTCGAAATCTCAGAATCCCAAGAAAAGTAATAAAATAGTTTTCCTCTTAAGAAACCACATAGTAAAAATGACCGTCTTGCCCCCGGTCTCCGTCAATTGCCATCACCGGCTTTTAGAGTTAAAAATCTTTCCAAAAAGTTAAAACTTTTCATTTCTACGGGGGTAGGCGAAAACGGGTTTTTCCTTTTAAATACAAAGAGTTTATTTTAAAACTTAGAAAACACCATTTTCGAAACAGTCAAATAAGAGTGAATACAATTCTACAGATTCCTATAATGCCCAAAAGGACAGTAAAGGAAGAACAACACGTTGGAATCACGGAAGACAACCATCCGTTTCCAACTCCACAAAATCAAATGAAAACACGAGGAAGAGGCTCGACACCACGCCGTAACCGAAGACTCAAGGAATGACATATAAGTCAACACTCACTTACCTTTTCCAATTCATTATAACCTCAATTGATACTAGAATCAATCCCTAACCACAAATCTCCAAAGAGGTCACACAATTAATCACAGTCACAAAACTGGGTTGTGCATCCGTCTCCAAAGAATATATTTTTCTTTATACTTTATTAATTACCGCATGTAATTATATTCCTTCACATTAATCACTTTCAACTAAGCATTTATAAAATATGAATTTAATTTGCAATAATTCATAAATAACATGCTCCAACATCATATATACATATCACGTATACATGTCAAATAAAATCACATAAATGCCATGCAAATTGTCACGCCCCGAATTCCTAGGACTCCGAAAACCCGAGCCTAAGAGCTAGGGGAGTGAATGCGGAAGTAAAAAGAAACAAGATCCAAAAGACATTCAGTCATCGAACACCCATAAAGGGTTACAATGAATGCCCAGATACCATGCTGTCATGCCCCTAAGGGGTGACGCAATCAAAGCGACTACTAGAGTCAACAATAACAAAGAAGTACATGGAATAACAATAAGAATATACTCCATGCCAACACGAATACTAAAAACACAAGAGTATCCTCAGATACCAACAGACACGCTCCTAAATCCCTAAAACTCCCGAAATGGGACATCCAAGGAATCCAAGATGTGATCCTTAATACGAATGACCAACTAAGACATCATTAACCAAGAAAACACATGGGTTAATGATAGAAATGGTATATTCCATAACCAAATGACTAATAAAACTAAGCAGCGGAATCTAACGAAAATCCGGCAGAGTTCCGTTTGTAAATGGAACATCCGGACAACCAATCACAACACAAGAACCTGCCAATAGCAATTCAATAATCACAATGGCTTCCAAGCCCCACATTCATCAATTCTACTAGGGCCGAGGTAGTGGAAAGAAACCAAAACCCCTCCAAACCCTCTAACATCAACAGAGCCACAAATGCTCGAATAAGAATACAGAAAAGCGTCTAACTGTACAGAATAGATACAATACATCCTGAAAGAATAAGTACAGGAAATAAAAGATACATCAACAGGGATAGGCCAACAGACTGGCTCCCAAAAGAGAATACATAACAATCCCATAACAATGGGTAGAGAAACTGAAAGAAGAATACTACCGTCCCCAAACCCAGTCGCGCTGCAACCGTAACCGCATCACCCAACGCAACTCCAAAACCTGTAACAAGGAAATAAAAGAAGCTGCCGTTGCACTGCATCCTGCCCATAGCCGTATAATTCCTGCAACCTGGCGTGGAATACCAGGGGGGCCAATGAAATTCCCTCCGTGAGCAAATAAGCTCAGTGGGAAAAGATATCCTAACTACCACATCCTCTGATAGTTTAGGTAAAGCTAAACCGTCTAATAAGATATAAATATAGCCCAACTAGTCCCATCCACGCAAACCCAAGTCACACGCTCATATACTATCGTAAACGAGTATACATAAGTATATAGGGAAGATATATATATATATATATATATATCTACACGTATATATATATAAATACACAACATGAGTCTCTAAAACTCGTACTCCAAGTACCCAACACCAGTAGTCTACACTACTCTCATCAACGTACACTAAGTACACGATACTAAGATCCAGTCTAACAAATCGCCAATTACTCACAACACAATTCAGAAGATCCAACCGAGGAGATCACACTCACCTCTAATATCCACAAGGAAACAAAATCCACCAATAGTACCAAGGAAGGCTCAAATCCTACACCCCGATAACACAGGAAGGAAAACACTCACGTCCTTGCGTACTAACACAACCATCCTCAATATATATATATATATGTACAATATATATATACGACAAACCTCATCCCAGTCCTAGGGAAAATCTACCCCTCAAAGGCTAGATCACCTCAATCATATCTCTTACTCAATGCCATAAATCACATCATCATATTTACCTCATAACACTATCATCAATATATATATATATATATATACAATATATATATAACAAACCTCAATTTCTATCTCCAACAATATTAATAAATCACCAACACTCTCACTAAGGATAAGAAAAACCACGTAAGAGCCAAGAACCCAAGCAAGGGAAAAGGAGTCCCAATGCTACACCAACAGATAACCGAGACACAATGTCAAGGTTAAGAATACCCAAACAAGGAAAGAACATCACGAATGAACCAGAAAGGAACACCACAAGTGGACAAGGGAACCAAAAGCGAATGGCCGAGTATGAAAGTAAATAAAAGAGGAATCCCAAGGATTTCCATAGTTTTTAAGAAAAAGGTTTTTAAAACTCAAACCATTTCATTCGGCATCCATGCCCCTAACAAGTGAAAAACCCCAATCACCTAGATGGTGACATCAACAACCCAAAGAAAAGGAAAGGCAACACTATAAGTGTGCACTGAACAACACCAAGCCTCCTAACCGAGACTTAAAACGATCCGAAGAAAAGGTGAAACAAGAAACCACCTTTCAAAATACTACAAGTCGAGATTTTGAGAAAGAAGTCTCAAAATCTCAGAATCTCTAGACAAGTGATAAAATAGTTTTCTTTTTAGAAATCACACAGTAAAAATGACCGTCTTGCCCCCGGTCTCCGTCAGTCGCCATCACAGGCTTTTAAAAGTTGAAAATCATTTCAAAGAAGATCTCAAGATCATTTTATAAGTATTAAAACTGTTCGTTTATTCAGGGGTAGGCGAAAACGGGTTTTTCCTTTTAAATACAAAAGTTTACTTTCAAAACTTAGAAAGCACCGTTTTCGAAATGACAGCCACATAAGAATTGAACAACTCCACGGATTCCTATAATGCCCAAAAGGACAATAAAGGAAGAACAACACGTTGGACTCACGGAAGACCACCATCCGTTTCCAACTCCACCAAATCAAATGATACCACGAGGAAGAGGTTCGGCACCACGCCGTAACCAAGGAATCTAGGAATGACATACAAGTCAACGACCACGTACTAGTGTACAAAACACCGTACAAGGAATGCTTAGGGGAATGAACTAAGCACAAGAACCGAGACTGTCAAGCTACGGTACCTCGAGTACTAAATAAATCCCTAATCATAACCCCTTCTCATCAATCAAAATCTCACACAACTCATCACTCGCCTTCTCTAAGGCCTCAATTATCAATTGATACAAAAATCATCCCTAACCTCACATCTTCAAAAGAGTTCACACAACTAACCACGATCACCAAACTACTAACCACAATCACAGGGCTACTAACCACAATCTCTAAGGCTACTAACCACAATCTCTAAGGCCTCAACTCAAGTCAAGCCTACGGTCCACCACTAGCCTCCGCTAGCCACATGAATCACTATGCCAACACGCATAACCTCCCCCAAGGGTACTAAGGTATACAACAACAAGTATAAATATATTCGTTTCATTTATACTTATTTATAATGGCATAGTATCATTTTCTTCCACATTAATTACTTTCAACTGAGCATTTATAAAATATGAATTTAATTTACAATATTCATAAATAGCATGCCCCAACAACACATGTAATATAGCACATATACATGTTAAACGAGATCACATAAATAATAGGCAGTGTAATGTGACTCAACACTCCCCGTGATACTCACACACAACACACCCTTCCCAAGGGTAACGGATACAAACTCTGTCCACTCATCATAGTGTAGAGTTACCACACCGACCTTTCCCAAGTGATTTTTCTCTTTATCACTTCAACAGGGAAGACGGTTGTACGAGAGCCCAACATGCAACTCCGTACGCCATGACTACCCTTGAGTCAAGAACATGAGCCTCTACCTGGACTCCTAACTCACATTTGTCGACTTTTTAGTTCCGTAGGCGTGATACCTCCTGGCCAGTTGTTGTGATGATCCGACACAATCCCTCTCATATACCACACGAAATGAGGTAAACCACACCAAAAGACCTTTTTCTGCAAATGGTGAAACCCGTGCACTACGTGCACCCACACCCATGTGCTCACACGACATGGTGTACAATCAAATCATATCTCAACATAAATATATCATGCATCATATTTATGTAATTATCCACATGATAATATCAACAAAATTCTCAAATCTCTTTACATGCTTTTAAAAGTATATTAAAGCATTTAGATCACATGAAAATAATTTCATATACCATTCATATTCTCCAAAAACATATTTTCTTTAATTCTTTAGAAAATATCTCATTTTTAATTAATATGCCTTTTCAAAATAATTTAAACAATTAATTCACGTATTCCAAAAAGAACCTAGCACATCGTCTAAGCTTTACGAATCTATACTAACCCATTTAAATTCGTAAGGGTTTTCTAAGCCGTCTATTCTTATTTAATTTAAATAAGAATATTATTTAATCACATAGGAATATTTTAATAAATTTTCTTAAATTAATTCCTAAGTCTCATTCTGATCCTAAACAATTTATAGATATTTAAACTAGCAATTTAATATATCTATAATAAATTAAATAAGGGTTTTACACCCCTAAACTACTTCAATAATGCGGAGTGAGAAATAAAGTTTCCCACCTGAGATTACGCTTACAGAACAGCCGTTTCGGGCCCACCGTGAACAGTACCGGCGCCCGAATATAACGCCCACCGACCAAAGTCGTTCGAAAAATATTTCGAATATATCGAAATGTCCGCCTCGACAACCTATACGATATATACGAAGCCCGTTAACAATAGGTTAAATAATTGGGTTAAATCTAAAATAACCCAAACGAAATCTATAACCTAAAAATGCGATTTCCGGGCAAATCGTTCATCCTAAATTCACGAAATTAATATATAACGAATACCATGTATATACGGAGCTACTCACCGAAAATCGGCTCAAACCGATCACCAGAAGGTTGCCGAAAAAATGGCCAAAGTCCAGCTGGACTCCCCTGTCGCGCGAACAGCGCTGGCCGTCCCTGGCGCCACCACCTGCGCGACCACGACCCAGCTCGCCGACCCTTGCCTTGCGCCACCAGCCGCCGTCGACCACAGCCACTGCGAACCGCCGCCGAACCGCCGCTGCTACGCACTGCAACCAGTCGCGCAGCTCAGCCGACTCTTACTCTCTCCCGATCGTCTCTCTCTCTCTCTCTCACCCTCTCGCCGGCGACCATGGTGGCCGCCGCCCATGGAGAAGACGAAGTCCGTGTGAAGGAGAGGAGGAAGAGTAGCAGTTGAAGAAATGGGCTCAGTCGTGTAGAAGAGGAAGCAGATACGGGTCAGTCGTGTATACATATACATATATATCTAACCTAATTGCAAAACTAACCCTTCAAGTATCCGTAATTGCAAAAGCAACCCTTTAATTATCCTAAATTACGAAATGAACCCACTTTATTATATATATATATAATTAATTATATATATATAATAAGTCCCAACAATTACCGGAAGTCTCCAAATAATATCGTGTAACCCCGAAAGTCCACGGGACACCCAATAACCAAATTAGTCCGAAAGAAATATACCGGTTTAGGAATCCAACAACCGGAACACCAAGAAGGTAATTTAATACGCTTCACCCCCGATTCGTAAAAGTACTAACACCGTAACCGAAATAATCGAAACGATACCGTGTAGTCGAGAATAAGAATTCGCGTAGTCGTCAAAGAGAAACCGTAAAGTCATCCAGTCGACTTTAAAAGTAAACGCGAAAAAATTTACAGGTATTAAATACCAAGAATAAATAATACGTCATGAACAAGTGACGTCATTACCGAAATTAAATCAAAAATAATTTCAGTAAAAAGGATAATAACACGGGGTGTTACACAAATACAATGTGATTCATACACCTCATGGCAGAAACCTCATAAACACAATGCATAACCCAGTTGCCACTTTATTTGCACAACCTCGTTGCGACTTCGAATACGAAATCCGAAATGGATGCACAGCCCAATTGCGACTTATAAGCCAAAGACGGATGCACAACCCAGTTGCGGCTTCATATGCACAACCCAGTTGCGACTTCCAATACGAAATCCGAAATGGATGCACAACCCAGTTGCGACTTATAAGCCAAAGACGGATGCACAACCAAGTTGCGACTTCATTACCCGCACATAATTCACACGGCGCCCAATCACAGGTTAACGAATACAATCCGACACAAAACCGTCCCTACATGATACATACTCCTGTACTCAACATAGATATTTATGCATCATATTTAAGCAAATACCCACATGGTAATATCAACATAAATCTCAAAATCTCTTTATATGCTTTAAAATACCATAAAACATTTAAATCATATGAAAACAATTTCATATACAATTCATGTTCTCAAAAATATATATTTTTTAATTCCTTAGAAAATATTTTCAATTTCCCTTATCATGCCTTTAAAATAATTTGAATCAATCAATTTACGTATCGTAGGGGAAACCTAGCATAGCGTCTAAGTATTCGCGCCCCTTACGTCCACACATCCACTAGTCCATTTAATTATCGAGGGAAATTCTAAGCCATCTATTCTTATTCAATTTAAATAAGAATTTAAGTAATCTCGTAGGAATTAATTTAATTAATTTTCTTAAATTAATCCCTAAGTCTCATTTGATTCTAAGCAATTTAACATATCTATATTAAATTAAATAAGAGTTTGCACCCCTAAACCACTTCAATAATGCGGAGTGAGAAATATAATTTCCCACCTGAAATACGCTTACAGAACAGTCGTTTCGGGCCCATCGTGAACAATACCGGCGCCCGAATATGATGCCCGCCGACCAAAGTCGCATGAAAAATATTTTGAATATATCGAAATGTCCGTCTTGATAACCTATACGATATATACAAAGCCCGTTAACAATAGGTCAATTAATTTGGGTAAATCTAAAATACCCCAAACGAAAACTATAACCTATAAATACGATTTCCGGGCAAATCGTTCAACGTAAAATCACGAAATTAAAGTATGATGAATACTACGTAGATACGGAGCTACTCACCAAAAATTGGCCCAAACCGATCACCGGAAGGTCGCCGAAAAAATAGCCAAAGCTCCGGCCTGACTCCCCTGTCGCGCGGACAACACCACCCCTGCGCGAACCAGCTGTTGCGACCCACCTCCAGCCGCGTCGTCCACCGTCGCGCCACTAGCGCCGCCGAGCCCTGCCATAGCCGTCGTTCCTCAGTCGTCGTCACAGCTCCGGACTGCCGCCTGCAGACGCCGCCAGTCACACAGCTTCCCTTCCCATGGCCTGCTCTCTCTCTCTCGATCGGTCGATCGCCAATGATGAAGAGGAGTTTAGTCGTGGAGAAGAGGGGATGAATAGGTGGTTGGGCGTGGAGGAAGAAGCAGTGTCTCTCTCTGAGTCTCTATACACAGATATACATATACGTATACATATATATATATATTCAAATTTACATAACTAACCCTCAAGTTATCCTTAATTGCAAAATGACCCCAACACAATATATATATATATATATATATATATATAATTACAATTATATATATATATACAGTAAACCCCAATAATTATCGGGAACGTCCAAACATAATCCCGTAAGCCCAAAATAATAACGGGACGTCCAATTAATTATACCATATTAGAAACCCAAACGTCGGAACACTAAACGCCCGATCCAATTAAAACGCGTCGTCATTCAATCGAAACACTAATCATTAAACGTCGAATAAACTAACGTCGAAACGAGACCGTGTAATTGACAACAAGAATTCGCGTAGTCGTCAAAGAGAAACCGTAAAGTCATCCAGTCGACTTTAAAAGTAAATACGAAAAATTTACACGCGAAATACCAAGAATAACATGAACGTCATGAACAAGTGACGTCATAAGAAATTAAATTAAATATAATATCAGGAAAAAGGAAAATAACACGGGGTGTTACAGCTGGTATATAAACCAATGAAGAAATCACAAAAAAACATATGTAAGTACATCCTCCGGCTGATACTTAGGTTCTCTACCGGAAATATTAGATCATCCTCCCTACCGATGAAAAATCAATAAAATGAGAAAGAATACTATTTTCTATGGTGTAGTTAAGCATATGAAAATTCAAGAACAAAATATGAAAACTCAAGAATCACACTTCATGAGATTTGGATTGGCAACTGAAACGAGAATGAAAACTAATACAAAATCCTAGAAATTAGAAAAGTTACTAATGTTAAGAATAAAAAAATTGAAATAGACCTTTAATTACATTTCCTTAATAAAGTATGAGACTTTTATAACACTTAATTAATTATAATTAATGAGATGAGATTTGGAATTGCAAAAGCCCTGCTTGGTTATGCTGTGTTTTTTTTTTGTGCAATTTTTTTTTGGATTTTTTTGAGTTAAGTCCTATAATTTTGCATCTAATTTGATATTGGTCCCCTTTTAAAAATTTATTAGAGATTGGTCCCATTAATCTTATTTTAAGTTGCGTAAATTACACTTTCACCCCTTTTGTTTCGCTAATTACACTTTGACTCCCTCAATCAAATTTTGATATGTGAAATGACTAAATTACCCATAATGTGTGGGAGGATCTATTTGTCCATCCATAAAGATGCGAAAAGACCCACAACATACGCATAGTCTAAAATGTACATGATAATGTTGTGCCCTATTTCTAGGATCTACTCAAACCATACACACACAATCACACATACACACAGATATTTACGTGGTTCCCCATAAATCGGGTACTGTCACGCCCCAAATTCCTAGAACTCAGAAAACCGAGCCTAAGAACTAAGGGAGTGAACGAAAGTGAAAGAAATGAGAACCAATGACATTCAGTCATCAACACCCACAAAAGGGTTGCAATGAATGCTCAGATACCATGCTGTCACGCCCCTAAAGGGTGACGCAAACCAAGCGACTACTAGAGTTAACAATAACAAAGAAGTACATGGAATAACAATAAGAATATACTCCATGTCAACACGAATACTAAAAACACAAGAGTATCCTCATATACCAACAGACACGCTCCTAAATCCTTAAGACTCCCGAACTGGGACATCCAAGGAATCCAAGATGTGATCCTTAATACGAATGACCAACTAAGACATCATTAACCAAGAAAACACATGGGTTAATGATAGAAATGGTATATTCCATACCCAAATGACTAATAAAACTAAGCAGCGGAATCTAACGAAAATCCGGCAGAATTCCGTTTGTAAATGGAACATCCGGACAACCAAACACAACACAATAACCTGCCCAAAGCAATTCAATAATCACAATGGCTTCCAAGCCCCACATTCATCAATCCTACTAGGGCCGAGGTAGTGGAAAGAAACCATAACCCCTCCAAACCCTCTATAAACAACAGAGCCACAAATGCTCGAATAAGAATACAGTAAAGCACCTAACTGTGCAGAAAAAATAAATACAGGAACTAAAGGATACATCAACAGGGATATGCCAACAGACTGACTCCCAAAAGAAAATACATAACAATCCCATAACAATGGGTAGAGAAACTGAAAGTGGATACCTATCGTCCCCAAACCCAGTCGTGTTGCAACCGTAACCGCATCACCCAACGCAACTCCAAACCTGTAACAAGAAAACCAAGGAAAACTGCCGTTGCACCGCATCCTGCCCATAGTCGTATATTTCCTGCAACCTGGCGTGGGAATACCAGGGGGCAAATGAAATACCCCTATGAGCAAATAAGCTCAGTGGGAAAAGATACTCTAACTACCACATCCTCTGGTAGTTTAGGTAATGCCAAACTATCTAGCAAGATACATATATAGCCCAACTAATCCCATCCACGTAAAACCCAAGGCACGCTCATATACTACCGTACATAAGTATATAACGGGAATACATATATATACATATATATATATATACAAGTATACATGTATAAGTATGCAACCTGAGTCTACAAGGTACAACTACGACTCATACTCCAAGAACCCATACCGGTAGTCTACACTACTCTCACCAGCATACACTAGGTACACGATACTAAGGTTCAATCTAACAAATCCTCAATTTCTCACAACACGAATCAGAAAATCCAACAGGAGAGATCACACTCACCTCTAATATCCACAAGAATCAAAATCCACCACTAGTACCAAGGAATACTCATAACTCACTCCCCAATAACACAGGAGGAAAAGTACTCACAACACAAATCAGAAAATCCAGCAGAGAAAGAACACACTCACCTCTAATATCCACAAGGATCAAAATCCACCACTAAAACCAAGGAAGGCTCAAATCCCACACCCCGATAACACAGGAAGGAAAACACCCACATCCTTGCGTACTAACACAACCATCATCAATATATATATGTGCAATATATATATATATATATATATATATATATATATATATATATAACAAACCTCATCCCATTCCTAGAGAAAGTCTACCTCTCAAGGGCTAGATCACCTCAATCATGTCATCACATAAACACCTCAATTGCTATCTCCAACAATGTCAATAATTCACCAACACTCTCACTAAGGATAAGAAAAACCACGCAAGAGTCAAGAACCCAAGCAAGGGAAAAGAAGTCCCAATGCCAAACCAAAAGATAACCGAGACCATAACGTCAAGGTTAAGAATACCCGAGCAAGGAAAGAACACCCAAAAGTGAACAAGGAAACCAAAAGCGAATGGCCGAGAATGAAAGTAATAAAAAGATGTATCCCAGAGATTCAATAGTTTTTAAGAAAAATGTTTTTAAACTCGAACCAACCCATTTGGTATCCATGCCCCTAACGTAAGAAAAACTCATATCACCTAGGTAGTGACACCAACAATCAAGAAAAGTGAAAGGCAACACTATATGTGTGCACTGAACAACACCAAGCCTCAAAACCGAGACTTAAAAATGATAGGAAGCAAGGGTGAACAAGAAGACACATTTCAAAACACCACAGGTTGAGATTTTGAGAAATAAGTCTAAAAATCTCAAAACCTCGAGACAAGTAATGAAATAGTTTTCTTTTAGGAAACCACACAGTAAAAATGACCGTCTTGCCCCCGGTCTCCGTCAATTGCCATCACTGGCTTTTAAAAGTTAAAAATCTTTTTAAGAAGATCCTAAGATCATTTTATAAGGTGTTTAAACTTTTAGTGGTTACGGGGGTAGGCGAAAACGGGTTTTTCCCCTTAAATATAAAGAGTTTATTTCAAAACTTAGAAAACACCGTTTTCGAAATGACAGCCAAATAAGAGAAAACACAACTCTACGGATTCCTATAATGTCCGAGAGGACAAGGGAAAGGGAGAACAACAAGTTGGACTCACGGAAGACAAATATCCGTTCCAACTCCACCAAATCAATGACACCACAAGGAAGAGGTTCGGCACCACACCGTAACCAAGGACTCAAGGATTGACATACAAGTCAACGACTACTTACTAGCGTACAAAACACAGTACAAGAAATGCTTAGGGGAATGAACTAAGCACTAGAAACCACGCTACAGTACCCTAAGTACTTAATAGAACTCACCTCAACCGTAACCTCTTCTCACCCAATCAAAATCTCAAACTACAGTTGATAACCTATTTCCTCAAAAGGCGAAAGACACCTAAAGGTCCCTACTGCAACTCACCATCTCATCACCCGCCTTACCGAAGGCCTCAATTCTTAACTGATACTAAAATCAATCTCGGATCTCAAATCTCTAACAATGTCACACAACTGACCACGACTACAAAACTACTGACCATAGTCACGAGACTACTAACCACAATCACAAGACTACTAACCGCCTCCTCTAAGGCCTCAACCTTAAAATCAACTCTACGGTCTCCACTAGCCTCAACCAACCACAGAAATCACAACGTCAATATTCCTAACCTCCCCTAAAGGCATAAATGTATATGACAACAAGTATAAAGATTATAATCCATTATACCTTTTAAATTACCACATTTACTTCGTGTTTCACATTATTCATTTTCGGTTGAGCATTTATAAAATATGAATTAAATTTACAATATTCATAAATTAACATGCTCCAACATAAATATGCACATATCAATAGATCACATGATGATATGCAACGCACCGTACTCACAGACCGCCTGTAGTACACACACACAAAAACACACCCTTCCCAAGGGTACTGGATCATTCTCCACCATTCCCCTGAGGATATAAGCTCACTAAGGAAGGTAGACTCATTGAACCGTACATCCCAAGTGCTTTTGACACTTACACTTTTAATCGGGAAGACGTGCTCCACGACCTAGTCGCGCACTAGGGCCTTGGACGATATGTCCTCCCCCTATTGTCTGCGTTTCTCAGCTTTTTAGTTCTGTGAGAGCAAAAAGCACCCCCTGGCCAGTTGTTTCGACGATCCAAACACAAACGTCTACTCGTGTCTCACGCACAAAGGAAGTAGACCACACCAAATGAATCTCTCTACAAATGGTGAAATCATGCACTAACACCCATGTCTCACAATACATGGTGTACGCAATAAAATCATGTCCAACATAAATATGTCATGCATCATATTTATGAAAATACCCACATGGTAATATCAACATAAATCTCAAATCTCTGTACATGCTTTTAAAAATATATTAAAGCATTTAAATCGTGAGAAAATAAATTCATATTCTAAACAACATATTTTCTTTAATTCTTTAGAAAATATTTCAATTTCAATTAACATGTCTTTTTAAAATAATTTAAACAATTATTTCACGTATACCAAAAGGATCCTAGCATATTGTCTAAGCTTTTCAAATCTTTAATAACCCATTTAAATTCGTAAGGGTTTCTAAGCCCTCTATTCTTATTTAATTTAAATAAGAATATTATTTAATCACATAGGAATAATTTAATAAATTTTCTTAAATTAATCCCTAAGTCCATTCCGATTCTAAACAATTTATAGATATTTAAACTAACAATTTAATATATCTATATTAAATTAAATAAGGGTTTACACCCCTAAACTACTTCAATAATGCGGAGTGAGAAATATAATTTCCCACCTAATTATACGTTACCGAACAGTCCGAAACAACACAGTATCGGCGCCCGAATATGAAGCCCGCCGACCAAAATCGTCCGAAAACTTTTTCAAATATATCGAAATGTCCGTCTCGACAACCTATACGATATATACGAAGCCCATTAATAATAGGTTAATTAATTTGAGTAAATCTAAATTAACCCAAACGAAAACTATAACCTATAAACGCGATTTTCGGGCAAATCGTTCAACGTAAAATCACGAAATTAATGTATGACGAATACTATGTATATACGGAGCTACTCACCAAAAATTGGCTCAAACCTATCACCGGAAGGTTGCCAAAAAAATGGCCGAAGCCTGGCCGAAATCGCCCCTGCTCACGCGCGTAGCCACTGCTGTAGGTGCCGGCTCCTTGCGCCACCACAGGCGCCACCCTGTGCCACCAGCCGCCGTCGACTGCCCAGTCGGTGCCGACCCACCAGACCGCCGCTGCTCTAGGGCCATCGCCGCCTATCCCAGCCGTAACCTACAGTCCGACGAACATAGCCAAGCCGCAAAACCCCAGGTCTCGCCCAACCTGCGTGAACGAGCTTGCCTCTAGTCCCGGCGACCCACGCCGCTCGTGCCGCCGCCTCAACCACCGAGAGCCGTCGTCGGCAACCCAGTTCTTTCAACCTCCTCTCAATCTCTCGCAGCTTCTCTCTCTCTCCCTCTTTCCCGATCGTTTCTCTCTCTCTATTTCAATCGACCAACATGGAGAATGGGGAGGAGAAGAATGATGCGTGTTGTGGAGAAGATGGAGATGAAGAGTGATGCAGGTCTGTGTGTAGCAGGTGAGGAGAAAGGTAGCGTACACGCATATACATATATATATGCTAATTGCACAACTAACCCTCTAAACTTCTAAAATTGCAAAATGACCCCACCACAACATATATATATATATATAATTAAATATATATATATACAATAAATCCAAATTTATTACGGACCAAACCCCAAGTGTGATTACGAAAACTGGTAATTACACGGGACACCAATTAATTAAAATAGTCCGAAATAAATACACCGGGGTAGGAACTCAAACGTCGGAACACCGAACGAGACCGATTAATTACAACGTGTCATCGCCCAGTCGTAGTACTAAACGTTAAAATGTCAAAACGATACTGCGTAGTTGATAACGATAATTCACGAACTCGTCAAAGCGAAACCGTAATGTCGTCCAGTCGACTTTAAAATAAACGCGAAAAATTTACAGGTTTCAAATACCAAGAATAAATAATACGTCATGAACAAGTGACGTCATTACTGGAATTAAAATTTAAATAATTTCAGAAAAAAGGAAAATAACACGGGGTGTTACAGGTACGTCCACGGAGTAGCTCAATATATACTATTGGTTTCTTTCAACCCTTACACATCTCTCTCTCAGTTGTAACCATTAACCACAAAATATACAACATGTATATATTCTTATATATAGAGCTTTGATATTGAGGAAACAAAGATGAGAACCATCGCTTGCTGTCAAAAAAAGTGAACAATTTGTTCACGCATATATGAGGATGAGTTGGCTGGTTGAAAAGCTGGCCAAGAAGCTTCTTGGTGCATGCATCACATGCATGCATGCATGATCTCATCTCTTGAGTCATATTCCCACAAATATCCACTATGACGAAAGAGTCCAATGACTAAGTCCACCGACTGAATCAACTGATTGACACTACCTCAATGCGCCTTTATGCGCTCTGTGTTCTGATCCCCTGAGAGATATTTATTTATGTCGGAAACACCTTGGCATAAACCCATTTGCATTCGATAGCCTTCATTCCCTTTGGAAAGCTGGACTTGCTTCCAAGTCTGGTGAAATGACTTTATCTCGTCATTCACTGCATCCTTCCACTTCGTACCATCAATACTCTGTACTGCTTCTTTGTCCGTGTACGTGACATCATCGTATGTCACTGGAAGTGCATAAGCTATGTTGTCTCTCTTTTGGATTTGCTTAGTATCAATAGCTTATTGCTACTGACTGATCACCGGTTCTGGAGATAAATCCTCCACCTCAACCGAGTCATCTTGCCGCTGAGTCACCGATGCTGGAGACCTCTTCTGGTCAGTCTGATTACTCACTGGTCACACGGTACTAGAGATGGGACCATGGATCTTCCACCTCAACTGAGTTCTCGTACTGGAGATCTCTTCTGGTCATATTTTTACTGATTGATTACCGATACAGGAGATGGAACACTATCCACCTCAACCTGAGTTGCTGATAGATCAAACTGGAGATGGAACACCTCTTCACCTCCCCTCAGCTGGTGACTGGACTATAGATGCTTGAGATGGAACTCCTTTTCATCTCCCTCAGTTGTTGACTGATTTCCCGGTACTGGAGATGGAACACTCTTCACCTCCCTTCAGCTGCTGACTCACTCATTTCCCGGTACTGTATTCCCAGGACTGGAGATGGCACTTCTCTTCATCTCTCCTCAGCTGCTGTCTAGACTACTGGTTTTAGATATGGCACTTCTCTTCATCTCTCCTCAACTGCTGACTGGATTACCGGTACTAGAGTTCTCTCACTGAGTTCTCTCCTAACTGTCCCGTTTTGAACTGCTCTCTCTAGCTGTTCACTCTTCCTGATTTATCATTTCCACCTTCAGGATGATCAACTACTAGAATGGTTACTGGTACTAGATTTCCTAGTACTAGAGATGGAACACTCTTCATCTTTACTTCAGTTGCTGACTGGCTACCACTATTGGTACTGGAGATAACATTTGCTAGCGGTACTGGAGATGGTATTTCTCTTCACCTCTTTTTGCTGCTGATTGATTTTCCCGGTACTCGTTTTCCCGGTACTGGAGATGGAACATCCTCCACCTCTCCACAGCTTCTGACTTGTTACCGGTACTAGAAATCTCTTACAATAGACCTCTCTGAACAGTCCCTTCTTGAACTGCTTGTTGAATCTGCTCTTCTGGATACCGCTCTCTCATACAATTCGTATTGTAGAGCTGATTGAAGGCTAGGTAGTACTAGGTTTCATGGAGCTGGTATATTTGAGCAAATCTCCAACTGTCGGAACAAATATCCACCTCAGTAAAGCACTAGGTTGTACTAGTCTTTACTGACGATACCGTAGCTTCTGACTGAGTTACTACCCCAGAGATGGCACGATTGATCCTCCACCTCCCTTGAGCTCTTTATGCCGAACTTGAGTATCGTCTGATTTCACTGCAAGCTTGACGATTTATGAATTTCCAATCTGTATCCAAGAAGTCCTGGTGCTTGGTATCCAAGGCTTATCCTCCACTGTCTCTGATCTAATCACGAGAAGTACTGACGCTTGGTATCCAAGGCTTATCCTCCACATTCTTGAAGCTGTAGATCTGGAACATTCGCATTGTCACATGCCAAAGTTAATTGTACCGTACAATTTCTTCACCTTAACTTTGCATTTGACATCATGATTCTCTTCTTAGAACCACTCGTCGTGAGATTTGACAGCACTGATTCTCTGAATAGATTACTGGGTCTCCTTGTTTCAACCGTATGAAACACATGAACAATAAATTGATGACTATGGTACCTCACCAAATAGGAGCAATACTAATCATAACCATTTTTCAAACTTTGCTTTTCATACTTTGGATTGCTCGATCTCCGATGCTTCAGTCGTATGAAACACCGAAACCATAAAATTGATGAATGCACTCATCACACTGGAGCAATAGAAATTAAAACTCAGTTTTTCCAATATTTCTTTTCTCATATGAAAAAACGGAACTCACGGTTGGATCCGGAACGGTCGAATTAGCTAGAAATGACTTTTTGTTTGCTCAAATCGGACTTAAAACGGGCTCGAAATGTCCAAAACAATGAGGGAGGGCAATTATGTAATTTCACCCTTCACTGATGACGTGGCATCCTCTCATTCGTCCACGTGGCAGCATCTAGTTGGGCCACATGTCAGCCCCTGGCCATGACACGTGGCTGCCTTTGGTTGCTCCACGTGGCAGCCCTTGGCCATGCCACGTGTCAACATCTCACTGGTGCCACGTGGCAGCCCTGGCTGTGCCACATGGCAGTCACTGACTGTGCCGTGTGGCAGTGGCTGATTAGTCCCACGTGGCAGTCTGGCTCTAAAACCAACTGTACTCAGTAGATATTTCATGGTTCGACCCAAAATCTTAAGTTGATGGGTATAACTAACATCCACCGATTCCACCCATTATATATCCATTCACTTTCTCATCCTGATCCGATGTGGGACAATAAATGGACACCTCTAACACCTTGTATGAGTTTTCGGTCCGTGAATTTTATTTATTTTTTTGGTAATCGTGATGTCCGGGCCAGCTTACGTGTATCTCGACTAATTTACGGGACACGTGCAAGACGACCCCCACACGAATCGGGTATGGCGCACCGTGAATTAGTTTTGCCTCCAACACTCTTGCTATTAAAAAAAAAAACTAAACAAGAAAAGAAAAGGTCATTAATTTTCTTTTCGGGTTAATTGTGCTATTTCAACAATTCAGCTGTGAGATGCAATATAAAGGGAAGTAGTTTGTGCTTTGGCGATGACTTGTAGCCTTATTTGGCTAACATTGACGATTTATACTTATTTTATGAAAGTGTATATATGTGATAACTTAAGATTTATACCCTTATTGAAAGAATTTAAAAACCGCGTTGTCTTTAGATCGCCTCCTTACCCCTTATTTCTATTTCTAGATAATAATTTTCTAAAAAATATTTTACTTTATTATTTTGCCTATAATAGGTTGAAAAATATATATACATAATTCGTAAAAAATATATAAAAATTTAAAAAAACATATAAAATTCGAAAATATATATAAAATTCAAAAAAATATATAAAATTCGTAAAAAATATATAAAATTCAAAAAAACCATATTACCAATCAAATAAAATATCTCGAAAACATAAACATCATTTTAATTTTAATTAGGAATAAAATCATATAACTTTGTTATTAAATCACATGAATGAGTAGATTATGTTGGACCCTCCATATTAAAAAAGAGTTAGTTCAATCCGCACTTTGTTTATTGCATGAAAATGGAAAAAAACAATTGACTTCTAAAAAAGCACTTTTAACACCACAAATTATTTTAAAACTATGACTATACTCAATTGTGACATCTAATTTTGTTTGAAAAAAAAAATCAAATATAATGGAAGAACACTTTCTTGGATTGTATTATGACTTTTCCAAATATAGTGGAAGAACACTTTTAACCTATCCCTTTTTTGTTTGGATAATCTTGTTTGAATATACTATTGTAGTGTGCCAAAGGATTATATATATATATATATATATATTTGAATTTTATATATTGTTTACGAATTTTTTTTTCCCAAATTTTATATGTTTTTTTTCAAATTTTATATATTTGTTTCGAATTTTATATGATTTTTTTATTTTATATATATTTTTTATGAATTATATATATATATTACGAATTTTATATGTTTTTATTTTATTTTATATATTTTTTACGAAATTTATATATTTTCTACAAATTTTATATGTTTTTTTTTGAATTTTAAATGTTTTTTTTACTAATTATATATATATCCCTTGAAAATACCTTCCCTAAAATATCTCCTTCCTAAATTTTTTCTAATTCTTCTTTATTGTATGCTCTTCTTCCTCTTTCAATTTGTATTATTTCCAAAATTATGCATGGTTAAATCTCTCTCTTAAAAATATTTTGTTCTAGTACCTGTTTGGAGGGGCTTCTCAACTTCAAAAGTCCGTTTGTTCACAAGGATTTCATATGAGGAATTTTGAAAAAATGACTTTATAAGAAAAAAGCTGTTTGGTGGTTGCATTTTCAAAAAGCTTCTTCACCATCAAAACAACTTTTATTTGACAATATTACCCGTTTTTGTATACCCATTCAAACCCATATTGTATTATCACCATTTCCATTCATCATCTCTTATGCCACCTCAACCATGTTTTCAGATTAACTAGTCAGAAATTTGAAAACCCATTTCCTTCCTGATTTCAGTTATAGCAGCACGATGGCGGTGGGTGTGAAATTGGTGGTGCCAAGAGGCGTTCAAGAAGTGGAGGATGTTTTTGGCACGGTGAAGAAATTCATGTGACTTCTCTCTGATATGTCAGATAGTTTTGACATGATATTAAACTTCTCTCTGATATGTCAGATAGTTTTGACAAATTATTATAAATCTTTTGTGGGGTGTAATTTTTGGAGAAGAAAAGGGAAAATTAAAAGCAGCACTATGAACCTCGAATGTCTCCCGTTACTCCAGCTGCTCCAGATACAGTGACAGCAGTAAGACCAGTCTCGCAAACAGCACCCGGAGGTATCATCAGTCCGACTCCAACGCCTCAATTAGCAGTTCAAAGCCATGGAACAGCAGATAACGGCACAAGCGGTAAAGAGAATCCGAATGTATTATCTAACTATGGCTCTGGTTGGACTGGACTGGAGCCCCCCTCAGCTCAGAGACCAGGTCCTGACATTAATGTGCCTGTGACTGTTGAATATAACTGAAGGTATGGTTATCTATGTTGTTCTTTTATACCTTTTAGTTAAACTTTCAGATGTAATGCTTCTAATTATAAAATTAAATTTAGGTCTAGCTTAGAGAGAGACTGATATGAGTACTTTAGGAGGCTGACTTCATATCCATTAATGTTGGAACCAAAATATTACCAAAAAATATATACAATTTCCTCCATTGTTGTTATCTTCGTTTTGCCTTACAAGCGATCGAGCGAAAGAATGGTCACATCTGATGATTGCCATTCTTTTACAACACTGGTCTTGTATGTATCATCGAGGGATGTTAAGTTATCCACTTTCCACCTGATCATGTGATGCTTGAAATGGTAGGGTTGAATTCTTATCAAGTTAGATTGCATCTTCTAGGATAATTGACAAGCTCTTGTCCCACATCGACTCAGCTGGGAAAGTGATTCGGGTATGTTAGCTTCATCTATTAGTTTAAAATATTTAATTTTTGTATCGAACCGCAAAGCATTTGACCTGTTATAATTGGTATGAGTAAGCATTTGGTCGGGATGTTAACAACCCCCACAATTATCATGGGTAGGGCATGCTTATGCGAGAGATGGTCCCAAAATACCCTGGGCAAGCATTCTTTTCGATCTTGTACTAAAATATAGTTTTAACTTAACTAACTATATAAACAAATATAACAAGCGTGCCATATTTAAAATTTATTGATTTTGTTTGGGTTCTTGTTTTCTCAAGTCTTGCATATGAATGGTTCATGCATGCATAAAGTGCTATTAGTGGAATGCTTGTCTTAATGGTATATCTTCTTGTTTGGAGTAATTGTACTCCGCGGAAATATGCTTGGTAACTTCTGAAGAAGTATGAGAATAAAAAATTATTTTTTGAAAACAAGAGAAGAGAGTTCACTGAAAACTGACATTTTTATAACTTATTAATATTTCGGAAACAGTTTGCAGAATACTCAACCAAATAGGATTTTGGTATAGTTTTTTAATTTTCAATTTTTAAAAAACAAAAAACTTTTTTTAGAAGTGCATACCAAACAGGCCTAAAGTTTTCTTGATTGTTTAGATATCCAAAATTTAAGTTGGGTTTGGTGGATACATGCTTTCAAATCTATACAAACAAATAATTTAAGTCATGCTCTTTTTCAAGTGGAATAAAGTATTGCGATATTAATATTGTTATTCTGCTTAGTTCTTTTTTCAATTGGAACCAGACAGGGTCATGATATGCATCTTATAAAATGTAAATTTCTATCATTATTAATATAAATACAAAATTTAATTATTCTTCTGCTTTTGCTATTTGATTAAATATTGGTTATTCTACATCTTTGCAAGCTCTCCCTTCATATATATATATATATATATATATATATATAATTAATTATAATTGACTACTTCAATCCTACCTTCTTTGGGAATAAAAATATAAATTTCTAATCCAATTAAAAAAAAGTTTAAACATGAAAATTCGAACTATTTAAGAATTTTTTTTCGAGTTGTATATTCGCCTGACAGTTCAGAGTTCACCAACCCATATGTAGGTTTGAGTGTATAATTTGCATGTTAAAAATATATATTTTTTGGTTGGAATCAAATCAACTAACAGGTGCATTTCATGAAATCTAACAAACATAAAAGTTATGATCTATATTGCTCAACGGTTAAGTAGAAAGTTCATACTCACATGTCACAATAACTGTTAAATATTAATTTTAATTTTTTTATTCATCGGTGAGCAAGAGAATACTTTCAAACAAGCATGAGTAAATAGTACACAATCAATCATACAAACATCCATATTATACCATTCCAAAAATATAATCCAAAGCAAAACAAAGCATGACGGAGACTGATATAACAAATTAAAGCATAAAAGAGAAACCCTAACCGGACTAGGGACAATCTTAAATTTTTTTTGTCGGAACGGAATTTTGATTTGAGAAATAAAAATTTAATAAAATGAATTAAAGCTCTAGATTGAACACAAAAAGGAAGAATACTATTTTCGATCGTGTAATTAGAAAATATTACGAATGAGGAAGAAAACTCAAACTCAATAACTAAAATTAACCTTTAATTTCCATTATAATAAAATTAATTCGATCTCACTTGATAAGATTTGAATTCGCAACTAAAAATGAATAAACAATTCTAGATCCAACACGAATGAGGAAGAAAGGTGTAGAACTGTAGATGTATTTTTTTGCACTCTCAATTCTCAAAGATGATTTTTATAGAAATTTCATGCTCATATTTATACATGAAGGGATGGGCTTTTTGATCCATTAAGATGAGATTGGGATCAATTTAAGATCCATATTCTCTTAAATGATGAGATTACATTATCAATCTAAAAGCCCCCTTTAATCATACGAGTAATGTATACTGAAATTGTGGGCTAATGGGCTTGTCTTCTCAATTACAGAAATATTCTCTTTATGGGGCCAGAACTTCGAGCCCCTCAACGTACATCGTGTACTTCACATTCGAATCAAACTCATATGTATCAAGATTGGTCTGATCCGAAGGGCCGGACCCAAAATTAAGGACCAACAACAAGAGCATTCAACCTATATGTAGTGGAACGATCCAAGATCCATGCGGCCCAACCCACGCAAGAAGATCACATTAGAGCCCAAGAATCAAGGGATAGATCCAATTAATTTCCTTGATTCAAGGAAGACCAGCCCATATATCAAGGCCCAATAATCATGGGAAGATCTTTATTCACTCCCGGGGATTAGATTAGATTCTAAATTTGATTTTTATCATTTAAGGGAAGAGTTGATTATGATCCCATTTTTAACGGGCCTAGAGCCCATTCACTCTTGTATAAATATGGGCCTCAATAAAATTCAATTGAATGTGTGCAATTTTCGGTATTTACAAAGGGGATTCACAAAAGTGTAATTATTAATTTAAAAAGTTTACGAATTTCAAGAATCAAAATTGAAATAAACCTCTAATCACATTTTTAATGGAAAAAAAGAAGTTAATTTCCCTTTCTTGATCTAAAATATGATAGTGTTTAGTGCTTATTGTTTTGATATTAAAGTCATAAGAAAAAAATTCTAATTTTAGAAATCAATAGTGTAAATTTTGGTTTAAGAGTCTTGTTCTTAGTTTTGAAATTGACATGATTGTTTTTCTTAATTTATGTTAATGTATGTTATATATATTTTGAAAGAACAGATTTACGGAACCGTGGTTCAGAACCGAACCAAACCGTTATTTTATGATTTGGTTCATTAACTAATAGTTCCGGTTCTTGTTCACGTGTTCAAGGAACCGTTGATAATAATTTGGTTCCAAATTTTTCGGAAATCGTTTCAAACCAACCCGAATCTCAATTAGTTTTCAAACATTAATGGACTCATGGGACTAGACCACCACGTAGTAATAAATGAGTGGAAAAAGAATAGGCACTGCAAGGGTACTATAATCACATATTATATTTATGTTAATTAAATAAAAAATAAAAAAAGGTCCACACCTCCTCAACCATGTAGATTTTTTCCAACATTGACTCATCTGATAATAATAATTTACTCAACTATGATTGGTCGAATCACATCATAGGGATTTAACTCCGTTCGGGTTTTTTTGTTTAAAGTGATGTCATGCCCCAAATTCCTAGGACTCTGAAACCCGAGCCTAAGAGCTAAGGGAGTGAATGCGGAAGTAAAAAGAAACGAAAACAAATGACCTTCAGTGATCAAACACCCACAAAAGGGTAAAAGTGCTCTAATATCATGCTGACACGTCCCTAAATTCCTAAGACTCCCGAACTGGGAGATCTAAGGATCCAGGATGTGATCATTATGATGAACAACCAACTAAGATATCATTAGCCATGAAAACGTATGGAATAATGATAGAACGGTATATTTCATACCCAAATGAATAATAAACAAAGCAGCGGAATCTAACAAAAATCCGGCTAAGTTCCATTTCTAAATGGAACATCCGGACAACCAACCACAACACAATAACCTACCAATAACAATTCGATAATAACAATGGCTTCCAAGCCCCACATTCATCAATCCTACTAGGGCCGAGGTAGTGGAAAGAAACCAAAACCCCTCCAAACCCTCTATAATCAACAGAGCCACAAATGCTCGAATAAGAATACAGAAAAGTGTCTAGCTGTACAGAATAGATATAATAACATCCTGAAAGAATAAATACAGGAAATAAAGATACACCGGTAAGGATATGCCAATAGACTGGCTCCCAAAAGAAATAAATGACAATCCCACAAAACATGGGTAAGGAAGCTAACAGAAGACAACTACCGTCCCCAAAACCAGTCGTGCTGCATCCATAACCGCATCACCCAACGCAACTCCAAAACCTGTAATAAGAAACTAAAGAAAACTGTCGTTGCACTGCATCCTGCTCATAGCCGTATGTTTCCTGCAACCTGACGTGGAATACCAGGGTGGGAAATGAAATTCCCTCCGTGAGCAAATAAGCTCAGTGGGAAAAGATACTCTAACTACCATACCCTCTGGCAGTTTAGGTAATGCTAAACTATCTAGAAAGATAAACTTAGCCCACAACATAACCCTGCCACGAAAACCCAAGGTACGTGCTCATATGCTACCGTAAATGAATATATATATCAGGGATAAATATATATGTATATATATATAAGTATACAACACGAGCATATAAGATACGACTAAGACTCGTACTCCAAGCACCACACCAGTAGTCTACACTACTCTCACCAACGTTTACTAGGTACACGACCCTAAGGTCCAATCTAACAAATCATCAAGCGCCTACAACGCTAACCAGAAACTCCAAACAGAGGGAATCACACTCACCTCTAATTTCCACAAGGATCAAAATCCACCACTTGGCATCCATGCCCCTAACATGTGTAACTACTCAAATCACCTACGTGGTGACATCAACAACCAAGAAGAAAGGAAATAACAACACTATATGTGTGCCCTGAACAACACCAAGCCTCATACCCGAGACTTAGAAATGATAAGAAACAAAGGTGAAACAATGGAACACCTTTCAAAATTCTACAGGTCGAGATCTTGAGAAAGAAGTCTCGGAATCTCAGAATCTCGAAGAAATAATAAAATAGTTTTCTTTAAGAAACCATACAGTAAAAATGACCGTCTTGCCCCCGGTCTCCGTTGTTGCCTGTCCTGACTACGGGGGTAGGCGAAAACGGGTTTTTCCTTTTAAATACTATGGGTTTCTTTTCAAAACTTGAAAAACTCCGTTTCCGACAGACAGCCAGATAAGAGTGACTAAAATAAATCCATAACCTCAAATCTCCAAAGAGGTCACACAACTAATCACCATCACAAAACTGTTAACCCCGCATTCTCTAAGGCATCAACTCAAAAATCAACTATGCAGTCCATCACTAACCTCGACTAATCACAGAGGTCACTATGCCACTATACTTAGCCTCCCCTAAGGGTACAAAAGTATATAGTCACACGTATATAAAAATATACATTTCATAATATTTTTTTCATTACCGCGTGTAATCATTTTTTTTTCCACATAAGTCACTATCAGTTGAACATTTAATAAAATACATAATTAACATGCTCCACAATCCACAGGTAATAATAACACATATAAACCTGTTCCAACATCACATGTAACAATATCATATATACATGTCAAATGAAATCACATAATGCTATACAAGGGAATGTGACTCATAAACCTCATGGCAGAAACCCCATGAAACACTCTTTGCCCAAAACAAGTTAACGAACACGCACTCACTCATACTATGAGTAACGAGCACCGCACCAATTCTTCCCAAGTGATTTTGAAACTTCTCACTTCAACAAGGAAGGCGGTCGCATGAGAGCCCCACTAACAACTCTCATGCTTCAAAGATCCGAGAGTGGCGCATACCACCATGATGGGGCAGCAACCAACCCTATATCCCCAATTTCGTAGGTGGGAGACACCTTTTCCTGCAATATACTCAGGACCCGAGAGTGGTGCATACCACCACGATGGGGCAGCAACCAACCCTATATCCCCAATTCCCAGATTACGAGTCCAGAGGTGGGAAACACCTATACCTGGCCAGTTGTTGCGACGGTTCGACACAAAGACCTCCATACATAATTAAACACTCCACATATATCAACTCAATATGCATCCAGGGCCTGAATAATAATCGTGCCTCAACATGCACCATATTTATGAAAATATCCACATGGTAATATCAACATAAATCTCAAAATCTCTTTGCATGCTTTAAAGTACAATAAAGCATTTAAATCATATGAAAACAAATTCATATACTATTCATGTTTTCAAGAATATATTTTCTTTAATTCTTTAGAAAATATTTCAATTTCTCTTGACATGCCTTTAAAATAATTTAAACAGATAATCCACGTATAATTAGAGGAACCTAGCATAACGTCTAAATTTCTCACGTCCAACGTTTACAAAATCCTCTAGCTCATTTAATTCTCAAGGGAATTTCTAAGTCACCTATTCCTATTCAATTCAAATAGGAATTTATTTAACCTCATAGGAAATAATTTAATTAATTTTCTTAAATTAATCCCTAAGTCCCATTTCGATTCTAAGCAAATATAGATATTTAAACTAACAATTTAATATATCTATATTAAATTAAATAAGGGTTTGCACACCCCAAACTACTTTAACGATACGGAGTGAGAAATCAAATTTCCCACCTGAAGGTACGCTTACAGAACAACCCAAAACGACCCACCGTGAACAGTGTCAGCGCCCGATTATGGAGACCGCCGACCAAAGTTGTTCGAAAATTATTTCAAATATATCAAAATGTCCGTCTCGACAACTTATATGATATATACGAAGCCCATTAGCAATAGGTTAATTAATTTGGTTAAATCTAAAATAACCCAAACAAAAATTCGAAACTTCAAATCGAATTTTCCGACAAACCGTTCAATGTAAAATTACGAAATTGTTACACGTCGTACCTGACATATAGGCGAAGCAACCCTCTGAAAATCGCAGCTATCCGAGCTCGGGAAGTCGACCGAAAAAATGGTCGAAGTTTCTGGCCAAACTACACTATCGCGCAAACTGCTGCGTGCAAGCCACCACTTCGCGGCTGCCCAGCTGCGACTCCACCTATAGCTCTGGCGACTTCCGACAGCCTCCCTGGTTGTGCCGTCAACCAGGCCAACCATGCCTAGGTCGCACCACATCTCTTCCCGATCTCTCCTTCTCGTCAGCTCCTCTCTCCCTCCAACCGACCTCTCTTTCTCTCTCGCTCTCTCTCTCTCTCGTCGGCAATAATGGAGAAGATGATGATGATGAAGGTGGATCAATGCGCCGCATGAAGAAGAGGAAGGAAAGTTGTCGTTGTGAAGGAAGAAGGAGGACGCAGGTGCATATACACGTATATACGTATATCATATTTATTTCATATATATATATATATCCTTAAATTGAATTTTGTACTCTTTAATTCAATAGGTCCATGTGACCTAATGATGTGACCAAATTAAATAAGTGTGACAACCTATATACATATATCCCTATATTGCAAAAGTGACCCTCTTTTTATCCGAAATTACAAACTAATCCCAAAATAATATATATATATATATATATATAATTACAATTATATATATATACAATAAATCCCAATAAATACCGGGAGCCTCCAAATAATATCGCGCGACCCCGAAACTTCACGGGACGCCAAATAACTAAAATAGTCCAAAATAATTACATCGGGGTAGGAACCCAAACGTCGGAACACTATACGTCGAATAAGCTAAACGTCTCGTCGCTCCGTCGAAGTACTAAACATTAAAGGTCGAAACGATACCGCATAGTCGATAACAAGAACTCGCGTAATCGTCAAAGAGAAACCGTAAAGTCATCCGGTCGAATTTAAAAGTAAACGCGAAAAATTTATACGCGAAATACCAAGAATAACATGAACGTCATGAACAAGTGACGTCATAACCGAAATTAAATTAAATATAATTTCAGGAAAAAGGAAAATAACACGGGGTGTTACAAGTGATTTGGAAATAGTATCTACACACTCTAATACTCAACAAAAAAATGATATCTTTTATTGAATGTGAAGTGATTTACAGAAATATCGAAAGAGAAGGGAAGATAAGAGCAATTAAATAGCCAAAAGATCTAAGAATCGCTCTTTCTCTCTCTAAGAATTTGAAGTCCACCGAATTGAATCATTGACCCCTTATTTATAGGTACTGGTTCAGACATAAGTTATTGTTACGTCATCATAGTTATCCGCGATGTAGATTCGCGGTTAGCCTCCATGATTTAACCCAAATTGCGGTGTTCAATCCGCGGCAATACCAATCCGCGATCAAGGATGTTACCAATCCGCGGATTCCTTTATTTGTTGTCATAGTTTCCTCGGTCATGTCCTTTATGCATATTTTTCATTTACATGACCCTTAGCATTATTTGATGCATTCCAGGTACTTTACTTTGAGTGATTTTGATGAAAAAGGCCGCGACCTACTATTCACTATCCCAAAGTATTTCCTGTAACACCCCGTGTTATTTCCTTTTTCCTGAAATTAATTCTAATTTAATTTCGGTAATGACGTCATTTGTTCTTGACGCATTATTTATTCTTGGTATTTCGCATATAAATTTTTCGCGTTTACTTTTAAAGTCGACTGGATGACTTTACGGTTCCTCTTTGACGACTACGCGAGTTCTTGTTATCGACTACGCGGTATCGTTTCGACATTTAATGTTTAATGCTTCGACTGGATGACGACGCATTTTAATTGGATCGGGCTTGTTAGGTGTTCCGACGTTTGGGTTCCTACCCCGGTATATTTAATTGGGATTGTTTATTGGGCATCCCATTATTATTTCGAGTTGCGAGATTACGTTTGGATGCTCCCGGTATTTATTGGGATTTATTATAGATATATATTTAATGGTAATTATATATATATATATATTATTTTGGGGTTAGTTTGTAATTTCGGATAAAAGAAGGGTTACTTTTGCAATATAGGGATATATGTATACAAGGTGTCACACTTATTTTATTTGGCCACATGAAATGTCACATGGACCTATTGATATAGATGTTACAAAAATTCAATTGAAATTGAATTGTTTGCATATATATATATATATATATATGTTATATACGTTGGATATATGTATATACACATGTGTGTCTACATCTGTAGAAGGAGCCGACCACCATCTCCTTATTCTCCTTCCTCTTCATGCATCACCACTTCTTCTTCTTCCTCCTTTCTGCTTCATGATACACACAACCTCTCCTTACTCCAAGGCTGATGATCGAGAGAGAGAGAGAGATAGCAGTCGGGAAGGATAGGGAGCTGCGCGACCAAGCGGAGGTTGCCGCCGACTGGGGCAGCGGCGACTGTGGCGGCGGCGCGAGCTGGAGGCGACGCAGGGGCGGCGAGGTGGTGGCGCACAGTTGGAGCCGCGGTTGGGTAGCCGTGAAGTGGTGGCGCAGCAGCGCAACAGAACCGGTTCGTCCAGAAACTTCGGCAATTTTTTAGGTCGACTTCCCGACCTCGGTTTGGGCTGAAATTCGGAGGGTAGCTTCGCCTATATGTCAGATACGATTTGTAAACATTTCGTAATTTTACGTTGAACGGTTTGTCGGGAAATTCGATTTGAAGTTTCGAATTTTCGTTTAGGTTATTTTACATTTAACCAAATTATTTAATCTATTGCTAATGGGCTTCGTATATATCGTATAGGTTGTCGAGACGGACATTTCGATATATTCAAAATAATTTTAGGACGACTTTGGTCGGCGGGCTCCATAATCGGGCGCCGATACTGTTCACGGTGGGCCGTTTTTGGCTGTTTTGTAAGCGTATTTCAGGTGGGAAATTTTATTTCTCACTCCGCATTATTGACGTAGTTTAGGGTGTGCAAAACCTTAATTATTTTAATATAGATATATTAAATTGTTAATTTAAATATCTATAATTGACTTATGAGCAAAACAAGGCTTATGAATTAATTTAAGAAATTAATTAAATTATATTCCTATGAAATTAAATAATTTCCTATCTGAATCAAATAGGAATAGACGGCTTAGGAATTCCCTTGATAATTAAATGGGCTAAAGAAATTTGTAAACGTTGGACGTGAGAAACTTAGACGCTATGCTAGGTACCTTTCATTATACGTGGATTATTTGTTTAAATTATTTTAAAGACATGATAAGGGAGATTGAAATATTTTCTAAAGAATTAAAGAAAATTTATTTTTGAAAACATGAACTTTATATGAAATTGTTTTCATATGATTTAATTGCTTTATTGTATTTTAAAGCATAAAAAGAGGTTTTGAGATTTATGTTGATATTATCATGTGGATATTATTCATAAATATGATGCATTACATATTTATGTTGAGGCATGATTGTCATTTGGACCTGGATGCATATTGAGAATATCATGTAGTGTCAAATCATGGTATTGGTATATGTGGGTTGTGAAATCATGTGGGGGTGTCTTTGTGTCGAATCGTCGCAACAACTGGCCAGGGGGTGTTCCCATCCTACGGAATAATGAGCCGTGAATGGGGTATAGGGTGAGTCGTCTCATTCTCGAAGTCGCGGGTCGTCTCGTGCATCCGTTATACGGATCTTTGGTCATGGGTCGTCTCGTGCAACTGTCTTCCTTGTTAAAAGTGTATTGTCAAAAACACTTGGGAAGAATCGGTGCGGTACTCTTTCTCCTTGTAAATGGGTGGAGTGCGTATTCGTTAACCACGTGATGTGGGCAAAGGGTGGTGTATGTGTCACATTGTATATGCATGACATTTATGTGATTTCATTTGACATGTATACGTAATATTATTACATGTGATGTTGGAACATGTTTAATATGTGTTATTATTTCCTGTTGGATTTTGGAGCATGTTATGTATGAATATTGTGAAATTAAATTCATATCTTTATAATATGCTCAGTTGAAAGTGATAAATGTGAAAACATGAATTAAATGAGAAAATTGTTAAAGTATAAATGCAAAGTGTATCTTTATACTTGTGATTATCTACCTTGTGCCCTTGGGGGAGGTTAGGTATATTGACATAGTGACCTCTGTGGTTAGTTATGTGTTATCTGTAGAGATTTGAGGTTAGGGATTGATTGAGTATCAATTGTGATTTGAGGCCTTAGAAGGCGGTGATAGTTTTGTGGTTTCGGTTGGTTGCATATTACTGACCCTGGATGTTTCTTTCCCACTTAGGGGGAGGTATCCTTCATCGTGTTTTTGAGGTTTGAGTGCGGTTAGAAGTGATTGTGATTGAACCTGTCTAGTTGAGTGGAAATGACTTTTTGATCCTGTTAATTATCAATTATGAAATTGAAGTCATAATGAATTGGAAGAGGTATTGATTGATACTAGTTATTCCCGTGGTATCGGCCACTAGTTTTCCCTTTTCGTGATATTAGGGGGGGTTTAAGTGATTTTATTAAGTACTTAGGGTACTGTGGTGTCGTAGCATTATTTCTAGTGCTTAGTTCATTCCCCTAAGCATTTCTTTTACTGTACTCTGTATACTAGTACATGTCTTTGACTTACACGTCATTCCTTGGGTTGTCAGTTACGGCGTGGTGCCGAACCTTTTCCAGGTATTGTCATTTGATTTCGTGAGATTGGGAACGGATAGTTATGTTCCGTGAACCCAATGTAGTACTCTTCCTTGTCCTCTTGGACATTATAGGAATCCGTGGAGTTGTGTTTACCCTTATTTGGCTGTCCTTCAGAAACGATGTTTTCTAAACTCTTTGTATTTAAAAGGAAAAACCCGTTTTCTCCTACCCCCGTGGAAATGGAAAGTTTTAACACTTACAAACTGATCTTAGGATCTTCTTTGAAAAGAATTTTAACTCTAAAAGCCGGTGATGGCAACTGACGGAGACCGGGGGCAAGACGGTCATTTTTACTGTATGATTTCTTAAAAGAAAACTATTTTATTACTTCCTCGAGATTCTGAGATTTCGAGACTTCTTTCTCAATATCTTATCCTGTAGAGTTTTGAAAGGTGTTCCATTGTTTCACCTTTGCTTCCTATCATTTCTAGGTCTCTGTGTGAGGCTTTGTGTTGTTCAGTGCACATATATAGTGTTGCCTTTCACTTTCTTTATTGTTGATGTCACCACTTAGGTGATTTAAATTGTCACACGTGTTAAGGGCATGGATACCGAGTGGATTGGTTTCTTTTGTCCGGGTGTTCTCACTAAACACTTGTGGTGTTTTAACCTTGACATTGTTGTCTCGGTTATCTGTTGGTTTAGCGTTGGGACTTCTTTCCCCTTGCTTTGGTTTCCTTGTTCGGGTATTTTCACTAAACACTTGTGGTGTTTTAACATTGACATTGTTGTCTCGGTTATCTGTTGGTTTAGCATTGGGAAGTATTTTCCTTCGCTTTGCTTTGGTGACCCTGAGGTGGTCGTTCTTGTGAGTTGAGTTCGTGTACTCTTAGTGATTTGTTGGGTGGTTTTCCTCGCCTACGGTGAGAGTGTTAGTGATGAGATTGACCCTATTGATGATAGTATTATGAGGTCGATATGATTTATGGTATGGTGATATGATTGAGGTGATCTAACCTTTGAGAGGTAGATTTTCCTGAGGAATGGGATGAGGTTTGTTATATATATATATTGTACATATATATATATATAGACGATGATTGTGTTAGTACGCAAGGACGTGAGTACTTTTCCTCCTGTGTTCTCGGGGAATGAGTTATGAGTATTCCTTGGTACTAGTGGTGTGTTTCGATCCTTGTGGATGTTAGATGTGAGTGTGATTCCCTCTGTTTGGAGTTTCTTGTTAGCGTCGTGAACGCTTGATGATTGGTTAGGTTTGACTTAGGTGTCATGTACCTAGTGTACGTTGGTGAGAGTAGTGTAGACTACTGGTGTTGGTACTGGGAGTATGAGTCTTAGTTGTATCTTATAGGCTCATGTTGTGTATTTATTTATATATATATGTATATATATATATCCTCTATATACTTACGTACGGTAGTATATGAGCACGTACCTTGGGTTTTCGTGGCTGGGTTATGTTGTGGGTTATGTATCTCACTGGGTGGTTTAGCATTACCTAAACTATTAGAGGATGTGGTAGTTAGAGTATCTTTTCCCACTGAGCTTATTTTCTCACAGGGTAATTTCATTTGCCCCCTGGTATTCCACGCCAGGTTGCAGGAAATATATGGCTATGAGCAGGATGCAGTGCAACGGCAGTTTTCTGTAGTTTCTTGTTACAGGTTTTGGAGTTGCGCAGGGTGATGTGGTTACGGATGCAACACGACTGGGTTTGGGGATGCTAGATCTCTGCTGTCAGTTTCCTTACCTATTGGTTATGGGATTGTTATATATTTCTTTTGGGAGCCAGCCTGTTGGCATATCCTTGTTGATGTATCTTTTATTTCCTGTATTTATTATTTCAGGATGTCGTTGTATTTATTTGGCACTGCTATGTGCGTTCTGCATTCTTATTAGAGCATTTGTGGCTCTGTTGATTTTACAGGGTTTGGAGAGGTCTTGGTTTCTTTCCACTACCTCGACCCTTGTAGGATTGATGAATGTGGGGCTTGGAAGTCATTATTATTATCGAATTGCTATTTGCAGGTTATTGTGTTGTGGTTGGTTGTCCGGATGTTCCATTTACAAACGGAACTCTGCCGGATTTTCGTTAGATTCCGTTGTTTTGTTTATTATTCATTTTGGTATGAAATATACCGTTCTATCATTATTCCATACGTTTTCATGGCTAATGATATCTTAGTTGGATGCTTATCATAATGATCACATCCTGGATCCCTTGGATGTCCCAGTTCGGGAGTCTTAGGAATTTAAGGACGTGTCAGCATGGTATTAGAGTATTTTTACCCTTTTGTGGGTGTTTGATGACTAAAGGTCATTTGTTCTCGTTTCTTCTTACTTCCACATTCACTCCCTTAGCTCTTAGGCTCGGGTTTCGGAGTCCTAGGAATTTGGGGCGTGACATTTCCCTAGGCTAGTTAAATAGCACTCCCTACGCTAGGGTCGCGAGATTGACTTTTGGCTATGACCCCCTTTGTTAGTCCTCAACGATTGCCTCTTTGTAGAGCATTATCGCGTACCCGATCTCATCCAGAGATACCCTATTGGCCTCTTTCCAAGTTTCCCTTGTCGAACCCTTGGATTTGCGGATTATATCAACGCGAATCCCCCTTTACACCCTGTTGGCATTTTTCCAACTTTTATCATTGCTGTACCTCTGGATTCGCGGATTACATCAACACGAATCCTGTAATACCCCGTATTTAAATAATTATATTATTTATTTATTTATTTTGGATGGCATGGTGGGTATTTTAAATTATTGAGTAAGGGTACTCTAGTCATTTTATGACTACTAGGTAAGTTGGTTATTATGGGATCTGATAAGGGCATATTAGTCTTTAAGACGAGTGGCATGATGGTTATTGTGGCAGATCTAGGGGCATTATGGTCATTCTCCATAACCTAGCTTCCCCAATATAACCATAAGGATATTCAGCCTATTATCTCAAGACTAAGAAGAATTCAGACTTCTCTCTTCTTAGTCACTCACCTATATTCGTATACATATATATATATATATATATATATAGATAGATAGAGAGAGATCTAGAGAGAGAGCAAGTACTTGGTTCAGATCTGGATCTGTGGTGTAGTAAGCTCTCCAAATCAGGCAAGACATATGTTCTACTCTTCCTCTTTGTACTAGAATTCGTAACCTTTGTTTGGTACTCCTATAAACTGTTATACATTAATTTCGTATATGTATACTTATGAGTATTAACATGTTCAAATATGTACTGATATGTAGTTATATGAACATGTATGTGTAGATCCATAACTATATATGTATATATGTAGTTATATGAACATATATGTGTAGATCCGTAGCTATATGTATGGATATGTAGTTATATGAACATGTATGTGTAGATCCGTAACTATATATGTATATATGTAGTTATACGAACATGTATGTGTAGATGCGTAGCTATATGTATGGATATGTAGTTATATGAACATGCATGCGTAGATCCGTAACTATATATGTATATATGTAGTTATATGAACATGTATGTGTAGATTCGTAGCTATATGTGTAGATATGTAGTTATATGAACATGTATGTGTAGATCCGTAGCTATATGGTTATATGTATAGATCAGTAACCATATGAGCATATATGTATAGATCCGTAATTATGTTAAAAACATATGTATAGATCTGTTATAATATGTTGGTATTTACGTATATATATGATGATATATATTATGTTATACATATATGTATAGATCCGAAAGTATATGTATAAATCATGTGTATATGGATAGAATTGTGATATTTATAACCACTCATGTATAGATCGGTTATTGTAGGTTTTGATTCATGATTACATATGATAGTATATGTAACACCCCGTGTCATTTTCTTTTTCCTGAAATTATTTCCGATTTATTTTTGGTTATGACGTCTTGGTTATCCTTGGTGTTTCGTGTGTAAATTTTTCGCGTTTTACGTTTCGGACTTGGAGGGACTACGTTACGCGAATTCTTATTCTCGACTACGCGATTTTGTTTTGACGTTGGAAATTAGTGCTTCGACTGGGTGACGACACGTTTTAATTGATCGGACTTGGTAGGTGTTTCGATGCTTAGGTTCCTACCCCGGTGTAATTATTTCGGACTATATTAGTTACTTGGCGTCACGTGGAGTTCCGGTATTTTATTTGGGGACCGTTTGGACGTTTTAGTAAAATAGAGGGATTATTTTATAATTTCGAATAAAAGGAGGGTCACTTTCACAATATAGAGATATATGTATATAAGGTGTCACATTTATTTCTTTTGGCCACATGACATGTCACATGGCCTTATTGAAGTGTAGTTACAAAATTGATTTCTTAATTTGCACCACCACGTCACATTATCTCATAGGATATATATATTAATAAATGTAGATATATACATATATGCATTGTATCAGATCTCTTTCACAGAACTCGTCATACCACAGACACAAACACGAATCCTTCTTCCTTGCGAACTTGGCCATGCTTGGCCTTTTGCTCCACCAGCCCCTCGTCGCCGGCGAAGAGAGAGAGGTCGGTTGGAGGGAGAGAGAAGCTGACGAGAAGGAGAGATCGGGAGGACCTAGGCATGGTTGGGCTGGTTGGCGGCATAACCAGGGAGGCTGTCGGAAGTCACCAGAGCTGTAGGTGGAGTCGCAGTTGGGCAGCCGCGAAATGGTGGCTCGCACGCAGCAGTTTGCGTGACAGTGCAGTTCTGGCCAGAACCTTCGACCATTTTTTTGGTCAACACTTTCCGACCTCGGTTTGGGCTGATTTTCGGAGGGTAGCTTCGCCTATATGTCAGGTACGACGTGTAAAACTTTCGTAATTTTACGTTGAACGGTTTGTCGGAAAATTCGATTTGAAGTTTCAAATTTTCGTTTGGGCTATTTTTGATTTAGCCAAATTAATTAACCTATTGCTAATGGGCTTCACATATATCGTATAGGTTGTCGATACGGACGTTTCGATATATTCGAAATATTTTTTGGACGACTTTGTTCGGCGGGCGTCATATTCGGGCGGCGGTACTGTTCACGGTGGGCCCGAAACAGCTGTTCTATAAGCGTATTTCAGGTGGAAATTATATTTCTCACTCTGTATCGTTGAAGTAGTTTGGGGTGTGCAAACCCTTAGATATATTAAATTGTTAATTTAAATATCTATAATTTGCTTAGAATCGAAATTGGACTTAGGGATTAATTTAAGAAAATTAATTAAATTATTTCCTATGTAATTAAATCATTTCCAATCTGAATCGAATAGGAATAGACGGCTTAGAAATTCCCTTGATGATTAAATGGGCTAGGGGATTTTGTAAACGTTGGACGTAAAGAATTTAGACGTCATGCTAGGTTCCCCTCATGTTACGTTGATTATTTGTCTTGATCATTTTAAAAATATGTTAAAAGGGAATGAAATTGTATACTTGGAATTAAAGTATAAGTTGATGAATTGCAAGCATGCTTATGTGATATAATTGGTTGTCGTGATTTACTACTTTATTGATTTGAAAGCATGTGAAAGACATTATGAGATTCATGTGGTAGCATGTGGATGTTTTCATAAATATGATAATATACATATTTGTGTTGGTGCATGTTGTGCATGTTAAGTCGTAACTGGGTTGTGCATGTTAAGTCGCAACTGGGTTGTGCATATGATGTCGCAACTGGGTTGTGCATTTAAGTCGCAACGGTGTTGTGCATGTGAAGTCGCAACTGGGTTGTGCATCCGTTTCCGGATTTGGAAGTCGCAACTGGGTTGTGCAATGTATTTCATGAGGTCTGTGCCATGAGGTGTATGAGTCACATTATATTTGCGTGGTATTTATATGATTTCATTTGACATGTATACGTGATATTATTACATGTGATGTTGGAGCAGGTTATTATGTGTCATTATTGCCTGTTGGATTTTGGAGCATGTTAAGTATGAATATTGCAAATAAATTCATGTCTTTATAAAATGCTCAATTGATAGTGATTAATGTGAAAGAATATAATTACATGCGGTAATTAATAAAGTATAAAGAAATATATATTCTTATACTCGTGATTATATACTTATGTGCCCTTAGGGGAGGTTAAGTATAAGTGATGGACTGTATAATTGAGTTTGAGTTGATGCCTTAGAGAAGGCGGGGTTAACAGTTTTGTGACTGTGATTAGTTGTGTGACCTCTTTGGAGATTTGTGATTAGAGATTGATTCTAGTATCAATTGAGGTTATAATGAATTGGAAGAGGTAACTGAGTGTTGACTTATATGCCATTCCTTGAGTCTTCGGTTACGGCGTGGTGCCGAGCCTCTTCCTTGTGTTATCATTTGATTTTGTGGAGTTGGAAACGGATGGTTGTCTTCCGTGAGTCCAATGTGTTGTTCTTCCTTTACTGTCCTTTTGGGCATTATAGGAATCTGTAGAGTTGTGTTCACTCTTATTCGACTATCTTTTGTAAACGGTGTTTTCTAAACTCTTTGTATTTAAAAGGAAAAACCCGTTTTCGCCTACCCCCGTAGAAATGAAAAGTTTTAACACTTTATAAAATGATCTTAGGATCTTCTTTAAAAAGATTTTAACTTATAAGCCGGTGATGGCAACTGACGGAGACCGGGGGCAAGACGGTCATTTTTACTATGTGGTTTCTTAAAGGAAAACTATTTTATTATTTTTCTTGGGATTCTGAGATTTCGAGACTTCTTTCTCAATATCTCATCCTGTAGAGTTTTGAAAGGTGTTCCATTGTTTCACCTTTGCTTCCTATCACTTCTAGGTCTCTGTATGAGGCTTTGTGTTGTTCAGTGCACACATATAATGTCGCCTTTCACTTTCTTTATTATTGATGTCACCACTTAGGTGATTTGAGTTGTCACACGTGTTAGGGGCATGGATACCGAGTGGATTGGTTTCTTTTGTTCGGGTGTTCTCACTAAACACTTGTGATGTTTTAACCTTGACATTATTGTCCCGATTATCTGTTGGTTTAGCATTGAGAAGTCTTTTATTTCGCTTTGCTTTGGTGACCCTGAGGTGGTCGTTCTTGTGAGTTGAGTTTGTGTACTCTTAGTGATTTGATTGGGTGGTTTTCCTCGCCTACAGTGAGAGTGTTAGTGATGTGATTGACCCTATTGATGATAGTATCATGAGGTCGATTTGATTTATGGTATGGTGATATGATTGAGGTGATCTAGCATTTGAGAGGTAGATTTTCCTTAGGAATGGGATGAGGTTTGTTATATATATATATATATATATATATATCCCCGATATATATATACTCGTTTACGGTATCATGTGAGCACGTGCCTTGGGTTTTCATGGCTGAGATATGTTGTGGGCTATGTGTCTCACTGGGTGGTTTAGTATTACCTAAACTATTAGAGGATGTGGTAGTTAGAGTATCTTTTCCCACTGAGCTTATTTGCTCACAGGGGAATTTCATTTGCCCCGTGGTATTCCACGTCAGGTTGCAGGAAATATACGGCTATGAGCAGGATGAAGTGCAACGACAATTTTCTTTAGTTTCTTGTTACAGGTTTTGGAGTTGCGTAGGGTGATGCGGTTACGGATGCAGCACGACTGGGTTTGGGGACGTTAGATCTCTGTTGTTAGTTTCCTTACCCATTTATTATGGGATTATTATGTATTTCTTTTGGGAGCCAGTCTGTTGGCATATCCCTATTGGTGTATATTTTATTTTTCCTGTATTTATTATTTCAGGATGTCGTTGTATTTATTCGGCACTGCTAGGTGCATTTCTGTATTCTTATTCGAGCATTTGTGGCTATGTTGATTATAGAGGGTTTGGAGGGGTTTTGGTTTCTTTCCACTACCTCGGCCCTAGTAGGATTGATGAATGTGGGGCTTGGAAGCCATTGTTATTATCAAAATGTTATTGGCAGGTTATTGTGTTGTGGTTTTGTATCCGGATGTTCCATTTACAAACGGAACTCTGCCAGATTTTAGTTAGATTCCGCTGCTTAGTTTTGTCATTCATTTGGGTATGGAATATACTATTTATATCATTAATCCATACGTTTTCATGGTTAATGATATATTAGTTGGTCAATTGTATTAAGGATTACATCCTGGATTCCTTGGATGTCCCGGTTCGGGAGTCTTAGGGATTTAGGAGCGTGTCTGTTGGTATCTGAGGATACTATTGAGTTTCTAGTATTCTATTTGGCATGGTATTAGAGCATTTTTTCCCTTTTGTGGGTGTTTGATGACATAAGGTCATTTGTTCTCATTTCTTTTTACTTCCGCATTCATTCCCTTAGCTCTTAGGCTCGGGTTTCGGAGTCCCAGGAATTTGGGGCATGACAATATATATTCTGTTTATATGTATATATATTTATTTGTAGTCATATGTACATATCTGTTTTACCATGTTCATGTCCATGAATATATACGCAATTTATTATATTATGTGTAGACTTGTATGAATTTATATGTTATTATGATTCACCACGAATTATACTAAAATATGTATATTCGACCGTATAAATGAATAGTTTTGACCGTATAAAATATCGTATTTCCTGGCGATGGGGCGCTGCGCCAGACCCCGCTAGGGGGGGCGCTCTGGAAAGCGTCGCGCCCCCCCCCCCCCTGGACCCCCCAGGCTTGACCTCATAAATTGTTATACGTTCCTGATTAAATAATACAAGTGAATTAATAAATTCGTAAAATCATAAGATTTAATTAAAAGGAATTTGGTTGGGAGATTTAAAAAGGACCCAAAAGTAGGCTGACTAATAAATGCAGTCTCACTAGTACCGCCGGACTTGGATGAATTGTCACGACATAGATGAGTTGTCGGGTACGTGGTTATGGTTAAAAATGGAGATGATGAAAATTTGACTTATGGAAGGAATTTATGATATTTGTTTTATATCTTCACAGTGGTATCCTAGTAAATATAAATATAAGTTATGAAATTAATTATATTTTCATGGTGGTATTCTAGGGAATATAAAGTATAGTAAGCTATATTAATATTTATTAATATTTTTGGGATAGGTGTCACTAGGAAAGGGGATGGTTTTTAGTACTCTGTTTGGGATCATGTAGAGATGTACTTGCTCGTGGGTTTGACCCACCTTTGTTGATATTTCAGGTCCTCGGCAATTACATCCGCAGGGTTGAGGATTTGTCTCTCCTGTATTCTCGGTCCAGCCGTTTCCTTCCACTACATGGTAGGGATTCAGTCTTGTTGTGGTTAATATAAGTTTGTGTGGTCTAGGGGTCCATGTCATGGGATTCCCAAGTTGTATAAATTCGAAAAATTAAGTTATTTCAAAGATGTATTGGGTGTGGGATCTTTCCTGTATAAGTGGTATCATCAACTCTTATTATCTTATCTCTATTTTATGTCTTATCATCTGTGTTTATTTTTGTCAATTGAAGATACTCCTAATTTTTGTGTATGGGCTTGGCCAACCTATGCATGAAAATTGTGGGTGTTACAAATCCCCCTTTACAAACTCTTTAGAATTTAGGTCTAGAAAAATCATCATTGGGGTTAGACCTTTAAAATTTTTCCATTTGTGGTGAAACTATCCCTATAAAATCAAACATGCACACACATCCAAATTAACATATCAATATCATATATATATATATATATATACATATACTTGAGTGACAAGTTTATCCCAAAGCACAAGGAGTGTTTTGTTGCTCATATGCTTGGTCTTGCTTGCTCAATTGAGTGATGCAAGAGACTTAGGATATGATGTCCTCAGACCCAGCGCGCCATGATGCTTACCTCCTCAATCAAATCCGCCCGGAGGAGGATGTTCCCCTATCGAGCATTGTCAATAGATTGACTTGGAGTTAAAAGCATAGGAATTAACTCCCTACCACACAACACATATTAGTGGGAAAAGAGTTTTGGACAAGAGGATGAAGTATTGGAGGAAGTCACGATGACCTGACTAAAGGATATAGTTTCTTTATTAACCCACTATCTCGAGTTACCTTAATTCGAATTAAATTCAAGTCTCTCTCACTCATTTATTCCCAAATTCATTTCATTTTGAACAAACCCAATTTTAATTTAAATTCCAATTTCAACCCATCATCTAATTCACTCACTCACTTTCTCTCTCTAATATCTCTATATATCACTATATATATAATTATATATGCATTAAAGTTTTATATATATACACTGAATTTTTATATATTCATATATATGTATATTTATATATATTAAATTTAAAGGGTTTTTATATTTATCGAAAAAAATTTAAAGGGTTTTCATGGTGTGGATTTAGAAAAATGGAAGTGGAATTTAAGGTTTGTTTTTAGGGTATGGAATGATGCTAGATGTAAGAGACAATGATATTTTGGTTTTTAAAAAAATTGAGTGTAATTCGGTCATTTCACAAAATTTTAAGGGTAATTTTGCAATCTTATAACGGACATGGGGTATTTGATCGAATTGAAAACCATAAGAGAATTTTTTAAACCATATGGGATTTTTTGAACAATTTTGAAATCATATGGGGGTTTTATGATCAATGCCCTTAATTATTAAAAGAGAGAAAAAGGCTAAATAATACTAAAACTAGGTTATTAATAAGGAAAAGGGCACAATGGTCATATTTTGGAGTAATTTGGTCATATTAAAAATTAATCAAATCAATTGCATAAAAGTCAACCAAAAAAATGGAGTAAAAAATATCAAAGGGTAGTTTCCTAGCTTTTATAAAGGTGAGAATAATTTACAAAGGTGAGGGGATATTATGCACTTTTGCCTAAATTTTTTACTCATAGGTGAACAAGAAAATATTTTCAATCAAACATGAGTAGGGCTGCAACTTGGGCGGGCTAGCCCAGCCCAACCCGAGCCCAGCTCATAAAATCTTAAATTCGGACTCAATTGGAATGAGCCCGTCTCATTTGGGTTGGGTTTGGGCGGAACACGTCCCATGTTAGGTTAGGTCGGGCAGGTTCGGGCTGAGCCTAAATTGACATATACATATATATAATTTAGCTGCCATGTGAATGGATCATGATTCTCTCCTTTTTACTTAAAACCCTAACCCTTCTTTTGCCGCTTGTTGCCACCACCACACCTTGACGCCGCCGCATCCTTCTCTTGCAGCTGCCACCGCCCCGTTTGTCCCCCCTCTCTTTGCATCCTCTCTCTTTTTTGATTTTTTTCATCAAAACATATTTATACACACACATGTATATATATAAATATATAACCGGTTGATTTTTTGTTATAAGAGAAAAAAATTATATATTGTATCATATTTTTTCATCAGATAAATATATATTGATTTTCATATAGATAAACACACACACACACATATATATATATAGACATATAAAATTATAGAGAAAGTAGATTTGGGTTCCTTCATATATGTCTATATTATAATACACAACCAATCAACCAAAATTATAATATTTTCCTTTCTTATTTTTCTTTTTGTGAAGTTAAATTTTTTTCTTTTACCAACAATTTTCTCTCTCTTTTTCATCTTCAGTTTCAGAATCTCATAAAAATATTATGTTTTTGGGAAGAATAAAAAACTAACCGACCCGACCCGACCTGAGATTATATATATAATAGATATGCATGGATGGAGAAATTTCTTTGTTTTAGGTTATGATTACCATTTTCCTTTTCATTCTTTTTTAGTTTTTTTTTTATATATATATAAAAGAAAACCCGGTTGACCCGCCCGACCAGACCGGGTCAGATTGGACTCGACACGAATTAGAAGTCGACCGGGTTGGACGGGCTACAGTCTACCTCGGGTTCGAGTTGGGCTGGCCCAACTTGCACCTCTAAGCATAAGTAGATAATGCACAATCAATCATGCAAGCAAATCCTCTCATATTACACTATTCTAAAAATATAATCCAAAGCAAAACAAATCACAACTAAATTAAAGCATAAAAGAGAAAACCTAACCGGAGTAGGAACAATCTTAAATTGTTTTTGTTGGAATGGAATTTTGATTTAGAAATGAAAATTTAATAAAATGAATTAAAGCTATAGATCGAACATAAATTGGAAGAATACTATTTTCTATCGTGTAGTTAAAATATTACGAATTAATATGAAAACTCCAAAACTGAACATGAAAACTCAATAACTGAAATTAACCTTTAGTTTCCCTTCTAATAAAATTAATTCGATTTCACTTAAAGAAATTTGAATTCGCAACTGAAAATAAATAAAAAAAATCCTAGATCCAACACGAATAAGGAAGAAGGGTATTCAGAAAAGTGTAATTAAAAAAGTTTATGAATTTCAAGAAGCAAAATTGAAATAAAACTCTAATCACATTTTTATTGGAAAAATAATTAATTCCCCTTTCTTGATCTAATATTTGAAAAAGTGTTTACTGATATTAAAAAAGAAATCAGACTTTTATAGCAGGTAATAAAAAACAATTAATGAGATGAGATTTGGATTGGATTGGGATCTGAAAACAGAATGAAACTCTAATAAACATTAAATAACACTTTAAATGAATACGTTTAATTTCCTTTTTTGGCTTAAAATATCTATATATATATATGTGTGTATATATACAAATATTAAAGGGTCCTCAAAGAAGTATAAGAATAGACAAGTATAAGGAGGTTTATAGATAGAGATTTGATACTAAGGAGATAATATGAATTTGTAAGAAATATGACAGTGGAACATTTATGCCACTTGGTACGTTCAGTTGATTGAGAACTTCAAATTTCAATTACAAGAATAAAATAAAATCAACCTTAAAAAGAAATTTAGAAATTAATTTTGATTGATTGGATCACTTAACCTAATAAGCATATTTAGAATATATTTAAAAATTCATGGTCCACAAATTGTTTTTTTTTTTTTTTTAAAAAAAGTTTCCATTTGTGGCTAAATTATCCCTATAAATTCAAGCGTGCACACACACATCCAAATCAACATATCAACATCATATATATATATATATATATATAACTTGAGTGACAAATATGTCCCAAAGCACAAACAAGGTTTTGTTGCTCATCTGTTTGGTCTTGGTTGCTCAACTGAGTGATGCAAAAAAGATAGGAAATCCTTCCTTGTCACCCGACGTGCCATCATGCTCCGGAGCGGCATGCTTACCGTCTCCTTCAAATCCACCCGGAAGAGGTTGTTCCCCTATTGAGCATTGTCGTGGTCCTCCTCCAACACAAAATGAACATAAAATGCAAAAAACACAGTAGAATCACGCAACGCAAGCTGCTGGTGTGCTTTTATCCAAAACGTGAATAAAAATGCTAGCTAAATAGTACTACCTACCTATCTATGTAGGAGTGTATTTCCATTTCTCATTATCTCATAAATTAATAAACAGTTCATGTTATGATATCTGCAACTTAAATGTTTTGGATTTTGCATGTACACACATGCATATATATATATATATATATAAATTGGTACTTTGTTGGCTATGGTTTTGTATCTATGTCAATATGCTATAGTTTTTTATTTAATTTTTTTTTATGTAAATTTAAAATTGGAGATGGTGAATTGTTGAGATGTATTAAAAAGTAGAAGCTCAACTAAGAATTAAATTAAGAGATTGGCACATATGGAATGGAAAACCGAAATAATTCTATTTTTGATGATTAATAATTATCTTATACAAAATACGAAATTTGTGACGAGTCTTGACCACAATCCTGTGAATTTGTTTTTATTTCAATCCAAAAAAACATATTTTGTGCACAAAATATTTTTTCTCTCATATTTACTTTTGTGGTAAGAACATTTATGTTTAAATCAAAGATTTATCGCACTTAAATATGATTAAGTACTCAAAACACCGCTCTAGTATAGATATTGTGCGTATAACACATATTAATTTTAAGAGTAGTACTTGCCTCTGGCCATGTAAGGAGGAACTTTCTATTTACACGTGGTGTGATCCAATGAAAAACATACATGTATCCTTAAACTTTAAAACTTTACCATAAGTAAATTATTTTTTAAATTTAAAAAACCAATCAAATCAATGATTATGAAAATATTTTATAATTTATGAAAATATTTCAGAAATTCAAGACAAGTGTAAATTTTTTATTGAACCACACCACATGTAAGTAGCAAATTTATACTTACATAGTTTGAGGCAAGTATTGCCCTAATTTTAAAATGTGTGTATTAACACCAATTATTTTGGGACAAGTGCTTAAAACACCATTGTAATATGGATATAGTGCGTATAACACCCATTAGTTTTAAAACGTGCGTTTTGACACCTACATTTTTTGAATAAGTGCTTAAAACACCCCTATAATATAGATATTGTGTTTATAAAACCTATTAGTTTAAAAATGTGTATATATTTTTTTGAAGTAAGCTTTATATATAATATCAAAGAAAATGACTAAGCCATACAAAAGACAAATATGTGTATTGACACCAAGTTATTATGAATCACTCAAATTGTATATATATTTTTAGTTTCATGAGTTTCTAAATTAAAATTAATTATCTATTTTTTGTATTCATATATTTTTATAAGGGACAATCCTTGATTTTCATTAAAAATCCAAAAAATATGATGTCAGCAATTATTTTGGTTTTAATTAAACAAACCTTTTTTGTTTTTGTTTTTTTTTGGTAAATAAAGCCACCTAGTTTATCAAATAAGTTGGTTTTGTTTCAACAATTTAAGTATATATATATATATAAATGGGGTCAATACAATCTATGGTGGAGATAATGAAAAAACACGATCAAAACTAACTTCAATAAATATATATATATATATTTTAAAGTTAACTTCAATAAATATTTTATTTTTACTTTTTTTTCTTTGGTAATGTATTTTTTTTGGAAGAAATCACAAAGTGGAAGCTTTATTTCAAGCTTCCAAAACTGTTAAGGAAATCACATTTTTTTGTGGCTATATTTTGAATTTTTTAAAATCTACCAAAATAAAACATAATTACCAAACACGTTTTTAACTTTGATTTTTTAAAAAAAAAATTAAAACAGAAAACTAAAATCATAAGTGTTACCAAACAGGAACTTAGATATTTCATTTGAGAATTCAAGTGTGATGCGGCTGGTATATAGGCCAATGAAGAAATCACAAAAAAAACATATGTAAGTACATCCTCCGGCTGATACTTGGGTCATCTACCGGAAATATTAGATCATCCTCCCTACCGATGAAAAATCAATAAAATGAGAAAGAATACTATTTTCTATGGTGTAGTTAAGCATATGAAAATTCAAGAACAAAATATGAAAACTCAAGAATCACACTTCATGAGATTTGGATTGGCAACTGAAACGAGAATGAAAACTAATAGGAAATCCTAGAAATTAGAAAAGTTACTAATGTTAAGAATAAAAAATTGAAATAGACCTTTAATTACATTTCCTTATCTAAAGTATGAGACTTTTATAACACTTAATTAATTATAATTAATGAGATGAGATTTGGAATTGCAAAAGTCCTGTTTGGTTATGCTGTGTTTTTTTTTTTGTGTAATTGTTTTTGGGCTTTTTTGAGTTAAGTCCTATAATTTTGCATCTAATTTGATATTGGTCCCCTTTTAAAAACTTATTAGAGATTGGTCCCATTAATCTTATTTTAAGTTGCGTAAATTACACTTTCGCCCATTTTGTTTCGCTAATTACACTTTGACTCCCTCAATCAAATTTTGATATGTGAAATGACTAAATTACCCATAAATGTGTGGGAGGATCTATTTGTCTATCCATAAAGATGCGAAAAGACCAACCTACCCTCCTTTATATGTATATATATTTAAAAATATATATTTCAAATAATATATATATATATATATATATATATATATATATATTCCCGAACAATATATATATTTTTCAAAAAATATATATAGAAAAATGTATTTTTCTTTCGGGTATATATATATATTGTAACGCCCCAAAATCCACTAGACCTCCTGTACTAGAGTCTAGGATCACTGAAGCGCCACCTGACAAATCTAACAAAAATTGGGAAAATTTTCGTCTGTACAGGAAGCCCCCGGTGGATAAGGTCCACTCCAGACACCCTCTAATTCAATATATATATATATATATACCTAAACAACAGAAAAACCATCCCAAACATATCACAAGGGACGGGGATTGTCGGCACAATAGAATTGTCACCCCTCCAAGCCCCACAACATACGCACAGTCTAAAATGTACATGATAATGTTGTGCCCTATTTCTAGGATCTACTCAAACCATACACACACAATCACATATACACACAGATATTTACGTGGTTCCCCATAAATCGGGTACGTCCACGGAGTAGCTCAATATATACTCTTGGTTTCTTTCAACCCTTACACATCTCTCTCTCAGTTGCAACCATTAACCACAGAATATACAACATGTATATACTCTTATATATAGAGCTTTGAGATTTAGGAAACAAAGATGAGAACCATCGCTTGCTGTCAAAGAAAGTGAACAATTTGTTCATGCATATATGAGGATGAGTTAGCTGGTTGAAAAACTGGCCAAGAAGCTTCTTGGTGCATGCATCACATGCATGCTTGCATGATCTCATCTCTTGAGTCATATTCCCACAAATCTCCACCATGACGAAAGAGTCCAATGACTAAGTCCACCGACTGAATCAACTGATTGACGCTACCTCAATGCGCCTTTATGCGCTCTGCGTTCTGATCCCCTGAGAGATATTTATTTATGTCGGAAACACCTTGGCATAAACCCATTTGCATCCGATAGCCTTCATTCCTTTTGGAAAGTTGGACTAGCTTCCAAGTCTGGTGAAATGACTTTATCTCGTCATTCACTGCATCCTTCCACTTCGTACCATCAATACTCTGTACTGATTCTTTGTCCGTGGATGTGACATCATCGTATGTCGCTGGAAGTGCATAACCTATGTTGTCTCTCTTTTGGATCTGCTTAGTGTCAATAGCTTATTGCTACTGACTGATCACCGGTTCTGGAGATAGATCCTCCACCTCAACCGAGTCATCTTGCCGCTGAGTCACCGATGCTGGAGATCTCTTACTAGAGACCTCTTCTGGTCAGTCTGATTACTCACTGGTCACACGGTACTAGAGATGTGACCATGGATCTCCCACCTCAACTGAGTTCTCGTACCGGAGATCTCTTCTCGTCATATTTTTACTAACTGATTACCGATACAGGAGATGGAACACTATCCACCTCAACCTGAGTTGCTGACAGATTTCCCGAAACTGGAGATGGAACACCTCTTCACCTCCCCTCAGCTGGTGACTGGACTACAGATGCTTGAGATGGAACTCTTTTTCATCTCCCTCAGTTGTTGACTGATTTCCCCGTACTGGAGATGGAACACTCTTCACCTCCCTTCAGCTGCTGACTCACTCATTTCCAGGTACTGTATTCCCGGGACTGGAGATGGCACTTTTCTTCATCTCTCCTCAACTGCTGTCTGGACTACCGGTTTTAGATATGGCACTACTCTTCATCTCTCCTCAACTGCTGACTGGATTACCGGTACTAGAGTTCTCTCACTGAGTTCTCTCCAAACATTCCCTTTTTGAACTGCTCTCTCTAGCTGTTGACTCTTCCTGATTTATCATTTCCACCTTCAGGATGATCAACTACTAGAATGGTTACTGGTACTAGATTTCCCAGTACTAGAGATGGAACACTCTTCATCTCTACTTCAGCTGCTGACTGGCTACCGCTATTGGTACTGGAGATAACATTTGCTACCGGTACTGGAGATGGTATTTCTCTTCACCTCCTTTTGCTGCTGATTGATTTTCCGGGTACTCGTTCTCCCGTTACTCCAGGTGCTCCAGATACAGTGACAGCAGTAAGACCAGTCTCGCAAACAGCACCCGGAGGTATCATCAGTCCGACTCCAACGCCTCAATTAGCAGTTCAAAGCCATGGAACAGCAGATAACGGCACAATCGGTAAAGAGAATCCGAATGTCTTATCTAACTATGGCTCTGGTTGGACTGGACTGGAGCCCCCCTCAGCTCAGAGACCAGGTCCTGACATTAATGTGCCTGTGACTGTTGAATATAACTGAAGGTATGGTTATCTATGTTTTTCTTTTATACCTTTTAGTTAAACTTTCAAATGTAATGCTTCTAATTATAAAATTAAATTTAGGTATAGCTTAGAGAGAGACTGATATGAGTATTTTAGGAGGCTGACTTCATATACATTAATGTTGTAACTAAAATATTACCAAAAAATATATACAATTTCTTCCATTGTTGTTATCTTCGTTTTGCCTTACAAGCGATCGAGCCAAAGAATGGTCACATCTGATGATTGCCATTCTTTTACAACACTGGTCTTGTATGTATTATCGAGGGATGTTAAGTTATCCACTTGATCATGTGAAGCTTGAAATGGTAGGGCTCTTGAATTCTTATCAAGTTAGATTGCATCTTCTAGGATAATTGGCAAGCTCTTGTCCCACATCGACTCAGCTGGGAAAGTGATTCGGGTATGTTAGCTTCATCTATTAGTTTAAAAGATTTAATTTTTGTATCGAACCGCAAAATATTTGACCTGTTATAATTGGTATGAGTAAGTATTTGGTTGGGATGTTAACAACCCCCGTAATTATCATGGGTAGGGCATGCTTATGCGAGAGATGGTCCCAAAATACCTTGGGCAAACATTCTTTTCGATCTTGTACTAAGATATAGTTTGACTTAACTAATTATATAAACAAATATAAGAAGCGTGTGATATTTAAAATTTATGGATTTTGTTTGGGTTCTTGTTTTCTCAAGTCCTGCATATGAATGGTTCATGCATGCATAAAGTGCTATTAGTGGAATGCTTGTCTTAATAGTATATCTTTTTGTTTGGAGTAATTGTAGTCCGCCGAAATATGCTTGGTAACTTTTCAAGAACTTTGAGAATAGAAAACTGTTTTCTGAAATAGGATTTTTGTAATTTATTAATTTTTCGGAAACAGTTTGCAGAATACTCAACCAAATAGGATTTTTGTATAGTTTTTTAATTTTCAATTTTTAAAAAACAAAAAATTATTTTCCAAAGTGCATGCCAAATGCCTAAAGTTTTCTTAATTGTTTAGATATCCAAAATTTAAGTTGGGTTTGGTGGATACTCGCTTTCAAATCTATACAAACAAATAATCTAATTCATGCTCTTTTTCAAGTGGAATAAAGTATTGCGGTATTAATATTGTTATTCTGCTTAGTTCTTTTTTCAATTGGAACCTGACAAGGTCATTATATGCATCTTATGAAATGTAAATTTCTATTCATTATTAATATAAATACAAAATTTAATTATTCTTCTGCTTTTGCTATTTGATTAAATTTTGGTTATTCTACATCTTTGCAATTAATTATAATTGACTACTTCAATCCTACCTTCTTTGAGAATAAAAATATAAATTTCTAATCCAATTAAAAGAAAGTTTAAACATGAAAATTTGAACTATTTTAGAATTGTTTTCGAGTTGTATATTCGCCTGAAAGTTCACAGAGTTCACCACCCCATATGTAGGTTTCAGTGTATAATTTGCATGTTAAAAATATATATTTTTTGGTTGGAATCAAATCAACTAACAGGTGCATTTCATGAGATCTAGCAAATATAAAAGTAATGATCTATATTGCTCAACGGAGAAGTAGAAAGTTCATATTCACATGTCACGATAACCGTTAAATATTAATTTTAAATTTCTTACTCATCGATGAGCAACAGAATACTTTCGAACAAGCATGACTAAATAGTACACAATCAATCATACAAACACCCATATTATACCATTCCAAAAATATAATCCTAACCGGACTGAGACTGATATAACAAATTAAAGCATAAAAGAGAAACCCTAACCGGACTAGGGATAATCTTAATTGTTTTTGTCGGAACGGAATTTTGATTGAGAAATAAAAATTTAATAAAATGAATTAAAGCTCTAGATCGAACACAAAAAGGAAGAATACTATTTTCTATCGTGTAATTAGAAAATATTACGAATGAGGAAGAAAACTCAAAAATTGAACATGAAAACTCAATAACTGAAATTAACCTTTAATTTCCATTCTAATAAAATTAATTCGATCTCACTTGATGAGATTTGAATTCGCAAATAAAAGTGAATAAAAAATTCTAGATCCAACACGAATGAATAAGAACATTGTAGATGTATTTTTTTACACACTCTCAAAGATGATTTTTATAGAAATTTCTTGCTCATATTTATACATGAAGGGATGGGCTTTTTGATCCATTAAGATGAGATTGGGATCAATTTAAGATCCTTCTTCTCTTAAATGATGAGATTACATTATCAATCTAAAAGCCCCTTTAATCATACGATTGATTGAGTAATATATATTGAAATTGTGGACTAATGGGATTCATTCTATTGGGTTTGTCTTCTCAATTATAGAAATATTCTCTTTATTGGGTCATAAATTCGAGCCTCTCAACATACATTGTTTACTTCACATTCGAATTCAATCCGTATGTATCAAGATGAGTCGGATCCGAAGGATTAGTAAAGAACCCTAAAATTAAGACCCAACAACAAGAGCACTCAACCGATACGTAGTGGAACGATTCAAGATCATGCGGCCCAACCCACACAAGAAGATCACATTAGACCCCAAGAATGAAGGGATAGATCCAAATAATTTCATTGATTCAAGGAAGATCAGCCCAATGCAAGGAAAGCCCAATATCAAGACCAAATAATCATGGGAAGATATTTATTCACTCCCAAATCAAGGGGATTAGATTAGATTCTAAATTTGATTATTATCATTTAAGGGAAGAATTGATTATCATCCCATTTTTAACGGACCTAGAGCCCATTCACTCTTGTATAAATATAGGTCTCAATAAAATTCAATTGAGTGTGTGCAATTTTCGGTATTTACAAAGGGGATTCACAAAAGTGTAATTATTAATTAAAAAAGTTTACGAATTTCAAGAATTAAAATTGAAATAAACCTCTAATCACATTTTTAATGGAAAAAAAGTTAATTTCCCTTTCTTGATCTAAAATATGAAAAAATGTTTATTGATATTAAAAAAGAAATCAAACTTTTATAGTACGTAATTAATAATAATTAATGAGATGAGATTGGGATTGGGATTGGGAACTGAAAATAGAATTAAACTCTAATAAACATTAAATAACACTTTAATTGAATGACATTTAATTTCCTTTTTGGCTTAAAATATCTATCTATATATATATATATATATATCTGTGTGTATATAGAAATATTAAAAGGTCCTCAAGGAAGTATAAGAATAGATAAGTATATAAGGAGATTTATAGATAGATAGAGATTTGATACTAAGTCCCTGTTTGACATAACTTTTATTTTTGTCTTTTCACAGAAGAAAAAGAGAAGCAAAAGTTATTTTGAGAAGCTGACACTCCTTAACTTCTTTAAAACGCATTTTCAAGGCCCAAAAGATCTTCTAATTTTTTTGCCAAATACCGTTCAAAACAATTTTTTAATCCAGAAAGTCAAAAGTAGCGTTTGAAAAACCAATCCAAACATCGCCTAAGGAGAGAATCTTAATTTGTGAGAAATATGACAGTGGAGCATATTCCACTTCATACATTGAACTAATTTTAAATATGAAAGTTGTTTTTATATTTTTAAATATTAATATATTTAATATTTTTTTTGATATTTATAATTTTTAAATAACCTTATATATAAGGGTCTCACATTTAATTTCGGCTAGAACCCTTATATATTTTCTGAATTTCAGGTCAGGCTCTGATTTTGACGTGGCACACGTCTTTTGTTGGTAACTATTTAAAAACATGTAGTATAAACTTTCGTAGAAATATGTGACTAACGTTTGTTTTCTAGTTTTAATAAAGGAATACTAAATTACTTCTGATCGAATTTGGACCATCATATAATAAATGAGTTAAAATAATCTTGACAATCTCTAGTAACATAGTAATTTCTTTTTAAATTAATTCTAATTGAATTAAGTCAACAAACAAAATGGTCCATATATATTCCACAATCATCCCAATTAGGGGTGCACAAAAAAACCATAGAACAGTAGAACTGGTCCAAATCGAATTGAACATGTGCTTTGGTTCCGGTTTTGAATTGATTTTGTTTTATTCCGGTTATCAAAAAACATAATCGTTCTAATTTGGTTCGGTTTTGATTTCAGACTGTTTGGAACCAAACCGAACTGAATTGAATCGATATAAATTAGATACATATATATATGTATAACTCGCTTATACAATAATATTATATTTAATAAAATTATAAATTCATATAAACTTAGTGTATTAAATAAAATTATAAGCTTACCCTAATAATTTTTTACCATCCAAACAAATATTACATGCATATACATAAAAATCTTATATTTGTTGTTTTTTTGTTTTTGAGAGGAGGTTCATTACTTATTTAATTTTTTCTTCTTTTGAATTTGATAGTGTTTAGTGCTTATTGTTTTGATATTAAAGTAATAAAAAAAAAATTCTAATTCTAAAAATCAATAGTGTAAATTTTGGTTTAAGAATCTTGTTCTTAATTTTGAAATTGGCTGGATTGTTTTTCTTAATTTATGTTGATGTATGTTAAATATATTTTGTAAGAACAGGCTTACGGAACCGTGGTTTAGAACTGAACCAAACCGTTATTGGTACCAAATGAAGACATGGTTTTGGATGGTGTGGTTACTATTCACAACCCATAATCATCAAATTAAAACCAACTCACAATCCAAATTCATCATTGGTGTACCATTTCATTCTCAACAAAAATCAACATTGTCATGTTTGTCATTTTATCAAATAAATAAAATAGAATTAAGTAAAATCAAATAAATAATAAAATAAAATAAAATATTAATAATAAATAAATAAAAATTGAGTAAAATATTAAATAAATAATATAGAAATAATTAACAATTAATAATTAACAATTAACAATTAATAATAAATAAATAAATATTGGGGAATAAATATTTAAAAATAATAAATAAATAAAAATGATAAATATAATAGAATTAATAATTAATTAATAATAAATAAAAAAATAAAAAAATAAAAATTGAGTAATAAAAATTTTAAAATAATAAATAAAGTAAAACCAAATAAATAATAAGCAAAAATAAAATGAACAAATAATTAATAGTTAATAATAAATAGTTAAATGTTAAATAAATTTATACAAAAAATAAATAGTTCAATATACATATATATTTATTTAATTAAAAATTTAATTTAATTAATAAAATAATGAATATTGTAAAACCAAATAAATAATAAACAAAAATAATATGTATAAATAATTAATAATAAATTAATAAAATTTGAGTAATAAATATTTAAAAATACTAAATTGGTAAAATAACATTGAAATTTTAAATGGAAAAAGATTATAAATTTTCAAACTACATATACGAACTAATTGAATAATTCTTGGAATATGGTGAAATATTATTATCCAATATTAATATCTTTTGTAAAATTTTTTTATCCTTAATGTATTTTTATTTTTTAAAACATATATATTTAGAATATATTATTATAAATAAATAAAATGTCAAACCATTCCAAGTTACCAAACATGGTTTGGTTTCAAAATTTAAGCCCATACCAACTTTACAAAATATGGTTTGGTTTTTCAGCTTTACTTTTTCTCACACTAAAACCATCTGCACCAAATATGGTCTCATTTCAGAATAAACACACACCAAATCCAACCCAACCCAAACCCAAACCAAAACCAAAAACCAACACTGCACCGGCTGCCAAACAGGCACTTAGAATTTAGGTCTGAAATCAAATCATCATTGAGGTTAGATATTTAAAATTTTTTTCATTTGTGGCGAAACTATCCCTATAAAATCAAACGTGCACACACATCCAAATTAACATATCAATATCATATATATATATATATATATATATACTCGAGTGACAAGTATGTCCCAAAACACAAGGAGTGTTTTGTTGCTCATATGCTTGGTCTTGCTTGCTCAACTGAGTGATGCAAGAGACTTCGGATATGGTGTCCTGAGACCCAGCGCGCCATCATGCTCCGGAGCATCATGTTTACCGCCTCGATCAAATCCGCCCGGAAGAGGCTGTTCCCCTATCGAGCATTATCGAGGTGCTTATCTCATAAATAAGCAGTTCATTTTATGATATCTCTGCAACTTAAATGTTTTGGATTTTGCATGTACACATATACATATCTATATATATATATATATATATATATATATATATATATATATATATATCAGATTTTAGGGTCTTGTAAGGTTTAGCGTGAAATGTCACGCCCCAAATTCCTAGGACTCTGAAACCCGAGCCTAAGAGCTAAGGGAGTGATTGCGGAAGTAAAAAGAAACGAGAACAATAACCTTCAATCATCAAACACCCCCAAAAGGATGAAAATGTCACGTTCTAACCATGTTGTCACGCCCTTAAAATCCCCGAAACTCTAATCTAGAGAATCAGCAAATTTCCAAGGATGACGTAAGTCAAGTGACTACTAGAGCCAACAATAACAAAGAACTACATGGAATAACAACGAAAAATATACTCCATGCCAAACCGAATACTAGGAACTAAATAGCATCCTCAGATACCAACAAACACACTCCTAAATTCCTAAGACTCCCGAACTGGGACATCCAAGGAATCCAGGATGTGATCCTCAACACGAATGACCAACTAAGATATCATTAACCATGGAAACGTATGGAATAATGATAGAAAATGGTATATTTCATACCCAAATGAATGACAAAACTAAGCAGCGGAATCTAACGAAAATCCGGCAGAGTTCCGTTTGTAAATGGAACATCCGGACACAAAACCATAACACAATAACCTGCCCATAACAGTTCGATAATAACAATGGCTTCCAAGCCCAACATTCATCAATCCTACTAGGGCCGAGGTAGTGGAAAGAAACCAAAACCCCTCCAAACCCTCTAACATCAACAGAGCCACAAATGCTCGAATAAGAATACAGAAAAGCGCCTAGCTGTACAGAATAGATACAATAATATCCTGAAAGAATAAATACAGGAAATAAATGATACACCGATAGGGATATGCCAACAGACTGACTCCCAAAATAAATAAATGACAATCCCACAAAACATGGGTAAGGAAGCTAACAGAAGACAACTACCGTCCCCAAAACCAGTCGTGTTGCATCTGTAACCGCATCACCCAACGCAACTCCAAACCTGTAACAAGGAAACAAAAGAAAGCTGTCGTTGCATTGCATCCTGCCCATAGCCGTATATTTCTTGCAACCTGGCGTGGAATACTAGGGGGCAAATGAAATTCCCCTGTGAGCAAATAAGCTCAGTGGAAAAAGATATCCTAACTACCACATCCCCTGATAGTTTAGATAATGCTAAACCACTCTGTGAGATACATAGCCCACAACATAACCCTGCCACGAAAACCCAAGGTTCGTGCTCATATACTACCGTACGTAAGTATATAGGGGATATATATATATACATATATATATATAAATACACAACATGAGCCTATAAGATACAACTAAGACTCATACTCCCAGTACCAACTCCAGTAGTCTACACTACTCTCACCAACGTACACTAGGTACACGACACCCAAGTAAAACCTAACCAATCATCAAGCGTTCACGACGCTAACAAAAAACTCCAAACAGAGGGAATCACACTCACCTCTAATATCCACAAGGATCGAACACACCACTAGTACCAAGGAATACTCATAACTCACTCCCCGAGAACACAAGAGGAAAAGTACCCACGTCCTTGCGTACTAACACAATCATCGTATATATATATATATATATATATATATATATATATATATATATATATATATGTACAATATATATATATAAATAACAAACCTCATCCCATTCCTATGGAAAATCTACCTCTCAAAGGCTAGATCACCCTCAATCATATCACCATACCATAAATCATATCGACCTCATAATACTATCATCAATAGGGTCAATCTCATCACTACCACTCTCACTGTAGGCGAGGAAAACCACCCAATCGAATCACTAAGAGTACACGAACTCAACTCACAAGAACGACCACCTCAGGGTCACCAAAGCAAAGCGAAGGAAAAGACTTCCCAATGCTAACCCATCAGATAACCGAGACAACAATATCAAGGTTAAAACACCACAAGTGTTTAGTGAGAACACCCGGACAAAAGAAACCAATCCACTCGGTATTCATGTCCCTAACACGTGTGACAACTCAAATCACCTAAGTGGTGACATCAACAATAAAAAAAGTGAAAAACAACACTATATGTGTGCACTGAACAACACAAAGCTCCATACAAAGACCTAGAAATGATAGGAAGCAAAGGTGAAACAATGGAACAACTCTCAAAACTCTACAGGATGAGATATTGAGAAAGAAGTCTCGAAATCTCAGAATCCCAAGAAAAGTAATAAAAATAGTTTTCCTTTTAAGAAACCACATAGTAAAAATGACCGTCTTGCCCCCGGTCTCCGTCAGTTGCCATCACTGGCTTTTAGAAGTTAAAAATATTTCTAAAGAAGATCCTAAGATCATTTTAAAAAGTGTTAAAACTTTTCATTGCTACGGGGGTAGGCGAAAACGGGTTTTTCCTTTTTAAACACAAAGAGTTTAGAAAACACCGTTTTCGAAGGATAGTCAAATAAGGGTAAACACAACTCCACGGATTCCTATAATGTCCAAGAGGACAAGGAAGGAAGAGTACTACATTGGGTTCACGGAACACAACTATCCGTTCCCAACCTCACGAAATCAAATGACAACACCTGAAAAAGGTTCGGCACCACGCCGTAACCGACAACCCAAGGAATGACGTGTAAGTCAAAGACATGTACTAGTATACATAGTACAATAAAAGAAATGCTTAGGGGAATGAACTAAGCACTAGAAACAACGCTACGACATCACATTTCCCTAAGTACTTAATAAAATCACTTAAACACCCTAATATCACGAAAAGGGAAAACTAGTGTCCGGTACCACGAGAATAACTAGTCTCAATCAATATCTCTTTCAATTCATTATGACCTCAATTTCCCAATAGGTAATTAACAGAATTAAGATGCCATTTCCACTCAACTAGACAGGTTCAATCACAACCACTTCTAACCGCACTCAAACCTCAAAAGCACGATAAAGGATACCTCCCCCTAAGTGGGAAAGAAACATCCAGGGTCAGTAATATGCAACCAACCGAAACCACAAAACTATCACCGCCTTCTCTAAGGCCTCAAATCACAAATGATACTCAATCAATCCCTAACCACATAGGTCACTATGCCAATATACCTAACCTCCCCCAAGGGCACAAGGTAAATAATCACAAGTATAAAGATACACTTTTCATTTATACTTTAACAATTTTCTCATTTAATTCATGTTTTCGCATTTATCACTTTCAACTGAGCATTTTATAAAGATACGAATTTAATTTCACAATATTCATACATAACATGCTCCAAAATCCAACAGGCAATAATAACACATATTAAATCTGCTCCAACATCACATGTAATAATATCACGTATAGATGTCAAATGAAATCACATAAATGTCATGCATATACAATGTGACTCATACACCACCCTTTGCCCACATCACGTGGTTAACGAATACGCACTCCACCCATTTACAAGGAGAAAGAGTACCGCACCGATTCTTCCCAAGTGTTTTTGACACTACACTTTCAACAAGGAAGACGGTTGCACGAGACGACCCGTGACCAAAGATCCGTATAACGGATGCACGAGACGACCCGCGACTTCGAGAATGAGACGACTCACCCTATACCCCATTCACGGCTCATTATTCCGTAGGATGGGAACACCCCTGGCCAGTTGTTGCGACGATTCGACACAAAAACACCCCCACATGATTTCACAACCCACATATACCAATATCATGATTTGACACTACATGATATTCTCAATATGCATCCAGGTCCAAATAACAATCATGCCTCAACATAAATATGTAATGCATTATCCACATGATAATATCAACATAAATCTCAAAACCTCTTTTCATGCTTTAAAATATAATAAAACAATTAAATCATATGAAAACAATTTCATATACAATTCATGTTTTCAAAAATATATTTTCTTTAATTCTTTATAAAATATTTCAATCTCCCCTATCATGCCTTTAAAATAATTTAAACAAATAATCCACGTATAATGAGAGGGACCTAGCATAGCGTCTAAGTTTCTCGCGTCCAACGTTTACAAAATTCTCTAGCCCATTTAATTCTCAAGGGAATTTCTAAGCCGTCTATTCCTATTCGATTCAGATAGGAAATTATTTAATTACAGAGGAAATAATTTAATTAATTTTCTTAAATTAATTCCTAAGTCCAATTCCGATTCTAAACGAATTATAGATATTTAAATTAACGATTTAATATATATATATTAAATTAAATAAGGGTTTTGCACCCCTAAACTAATTCAATAATGCGGAGTGAGAAATATAATTTCCCACCTGAAATACGCTTACAGAACAGCCGTTTCGGGCCCACCGTAAATAGTGTCGGCGCCCGATTATGGAGCCCACCGACCAAAGTCGTCCGAAAATTATTTCGAATATATCGAAATGTCTGTCTCGACAACCTATACGATATATACGAAGCCTATTAGCAATAGGTTAATTAATTTGGCTAAATCTAAAATAACCTAAACGAAAATTCGAAACTTCAAATCGAATTTCCCGATAAATCGTTCAACTAAAAATTATGAAATTTTTACACGTCGTACCTGACATATAGGCGAAACTACCCTCCAAAAATCAGCCCAAACCGAGCTCGGGAAGTCGACCGAACAAATGGTCGAAGTTTCTGGCCAGAACTGCTGCTCGCACAAACAGCACCACTTCTGCACGAACGAGCTGTGCTGCCCTGCGCCACCACCACAACGCCACCACCTCGCCTGCACGTCGCCGCCACTTGACCCAGGACGGTGATCCTCATGGCCGTTCCTCTCTCGCGCAGCTCCCTCTCCCGACTCTCACAGCTCCCCTCTCTCTCTCTCAAGCTGCGATAATGATGATGATGGCGGAGTTGAGGGTGGTCGGCTTGTTGTTAGAGAAGGAGAAGATGGAGTTGTGCCATGTGAGAGAAGAAGAATCGGCTAACCCTCATACACATATATGTGTTGAAAGAGAAAGTGAAATAAGGAAATTAAATTTTGTACACTTAATTCAATAGGTCTATGTGACCTAATGATGTGACCAAATTAAATAAGTGTGACAACTTATATACATGTATCTCTTTATTGCAAAAGTGACCCTCTTAATATCCATAATTACAAACTAATCCCAAAATAATATATATATTTAATTATATATATTTAAATATATATACAATAAATCCCAATAAATATCGGGAGCCTTTAAATAATATCGCGTGACCCAGAAAGTCCACAGGACGCCAAATAATTAAAATAGTCCGAATTAATACACCGGGGTAAGAACCCAAACGTCGAAACACCTAACGAGCCCGATAAAATAAAACGTGTCGTCGCTCCATCGAAGCACAAATGCTAAATGTCGAAATAAAACCGTGTAGTCGATACCAAGAACTCACGTAGTCGTCAAAGATAAACCGTAATGTTATCCAGTCGACTTTAAAAGTAAACACGAAAAATTTATACGCAAAATACCAAGAATAAACAATGCGTCAAGAACAAGTGACGTCATTACCGAAATTATATTAAAATTAATTTCAGAAAAAAGGAAAATAACATGGGGTATTACATGAAATGACTGAAAATGACCTTTCTACACCATTGGATATATATACACAATCATATATCAGAGAGGTTGGTCGTTGATTTTGGTGGGTTCATTAGTTCTCATGTTTATATTCAGACTTGTTGCTATTGAGAGTCATTCAAACCTAGAGATCCGAAGAAGAAGACTATGAAGATTGTTTCAACATCAACGATGCAAACACCTTTCATCATGGCCAACTAACTTGGTATCTAGGATTTTCTAGCAAAACCCTAGCTTAGTAATGTAGGTCTTTCATTGTTTTCAATTGTAACGAAGGGAAACTGTTGACCATACTGTGATGATTATAGTAGTTAAGAGACTGTACTGATTTGCAATATAAAATTCTATGTTTGTTCTAAATTCTTGTCTTAGATGGAATGAATGTATTATTTTATACAACTATGATTATTTAATATGAGTAAGAACTCGAATACTTAATTATGGTTTTCTACACAATGGTGGTAATGAAACTTGAAATCCTAGGTTGACACAGGCCATGCCTTGACGATTTAATATAGACATGCTTTAGTTTATTTTCATGCATTAGGAGTAGATTAGAGTAATATAATTGACATGCACTAGTTAGATCAGTCATGAGATGGGTTATCGCAATCTGGTTGATGATACTCCTTTTTGGGATCGTATTTAGCTATTTGTGGTACGACCTGATTCACAGTAATGGATTGTCCTCTTACAATTGATACAGTGAGGAACTATATTATGCGGTTAGTGGTAGAGCGATGAAAACCCTAGTTTTCTCTCTCATCTGAATCACAACCAATTTGCTTTGCTTTCTAGATAATTTGGTATTTGATCACCCAAACAAACCAATTTTCAGAAAATATAACTCATTGTATTTGAATTGCTAAAGTGAACAATCTCAGTCTCTGTGGGGTCGATATCCCTTACTCAAATCATTGCTATTTTACAAATTGATACATGCGCTTGCGTAGGGTAAAATCTAGCGTCGTTAATATGTCATTTTAACCACATATTTTTAAACACCCAACGTCACATCATGTATGGATCATGATTCTCTCCTTTTTACTTAAAACCCTAACCTTTCTTTTGCCGCTTGTTGCCACCACCACACCTTGAGGCCGCCTCCTCCTCTTCTTGCAGACGCCGCCTCCTCCTCTTCTTGCAGTCGTCGCCGCCCCTTTCGTCCCCCTTCTCTTTGCATCCTCTATCTTTTTTTATTTTTTTCATCAAAATATATTTATACATACATGTATATATATAAATATATAACCGATTGATTTTTTGTTATAAGATAAAAATTATATATTGTATCATATTTTTTCATCAGATAAATATATCTTGATTTTCATATAGATAAACACACACACACATATATATATAGATATATAAAATTATAGAGAAAGCAGATATGGGTTCCTTCATATATTTATATATTATAATACACAACCAATCATCCTAAAGTATAATATTTTTCTTTATGAATTTTCTTTTTGTGAAGTTAAATTTTTTACTTTTACCAACAATTTTTTCTCTCCTTTTCATTTTCAGTTTCAAAATCTCATCAAAATATTATGTTTTTGGGGGAAAAAAAACTAACCGGCCCAAAATCTCGACCGGACCCGAGATTATATATATAATAGATATGCATGGATGGAGAAATTTCTTTGTTTTAAGCTAGGATTATAGTTTTCCTTTTCATTCTTTTTTAGTTTATATATATATATATATATATATATAAGCAAACTCGGTTGACCAGCTCGACCCGACCGTGTCGGATTGGACTCGACCCAAATTAGAAATTGGGCGGGTTGGCCGGGCTACAGTCTACCTCGGGTTCGGGTTGGGCTGGCCCAACTTGCGCCTCTAAGCATGAGTAGATAATGCACAGTCAATCATGCAAGCACATCATCTCATATTACACCATTCTAAAAATATAATCCAAAGAAAAACAAATCACGACTAAATTAAAGCGTAAAAGAGAAAACCTAACCGAAGTAGGACCAATCTTAAATTGTTTCTATTGGAATGAAATTTTGATTGTGAAATGAAAATTTAATAAAAGAAATTAAAGCTCTAGATCCAACATAAATTGGAAGAATACTATTTTCTATCATGTAGTTAGAAATATTACGAATTAATATGAAAACTCCAAAACTGAACATGAAAACTAAATAACTGAAATTAACCTTTAGTTTCCCTTCTAATAAAATTAATTCGATCTCACTTAATGAGATTTGAATTCGCAACTGAAAATAAATAAATAAATCCTAGATCCAACACGAATGAGGAAGAAGGGTATTCAGAAAAGTGTAATTAAAACAGTTTATGAATTTCAAGAAGCAAAATTGAAATAAACCTCTAATCACATTTTTATTGGAAAAAGAGTTAATCCCCCTTTCTTGATCTAAAATTTGAAAAAGTGTTTACTGATATTAAAAAAGAAATCAGAATTTTGTAGCAGGTAATAAATAACAATTAATGAGATGAGATTTGGATTGGGATCTGAAAACAGAATGAAACTCTAATAAAATTAAATAACACTTTAAATCAATACGTTTAATTTCCTTTTTTGGCTTAAAATATCTATATATATATATGTGTGTGTGTATATATACAAATATTAAAGGGTCCTCAAAGAAGTATAAGAATAGACAAGTATAAGGAGGTTTATAGATAGAGATTTGATACTAAGGAGATAATATGAATTTGTAAGAAATATGACAGTAGAGCATTTATGCCACTTGATACGTTCAGTTGATTGAGAACTTCAAATTTCAATTACAAGAATAAAATAAAATCAACCTTAAAAAGAAATTTAGAAATTAATTTTGATTGATTGGATCACTTAACCTAATAAACATATTTAGAATCAATTTAAAACTTCATGGTCCACAATTTTTTTTATTATTTTGAAAAAAGCTTTCCATTTGTGGCTAAATTATCCCTATAAATTCAAGCGTGCACTCACACATCCAAATCAACATATCAACATCATATACATATACATATAAATATATATTTATATATATAACTTGAGTGACAAGTATGTCCCAAAGCACAAGCAGGGTTTTGTTGCTCATCTGCTTCGTCTTGCTTGCTCAACTGAGTGATGCTAAAAAGATAGGAAATCCTTCCTTGAAACCCGACGTGCCATCATGCTCCGGAGCGGCATGCTTACCGCCTCCTTCAAATCCGCCCGGAAGAGGTTGTTCCCCTATTGAGCGTTGTCGTGGTCCTCCTCCAGCACAAAATGAACATCAAATGCAAAAAACACAGTAGAATCACGCAACGCAAGCTACTGGTGTGCTTTTATCCAAAACCTGAATAAAAATGCTAGCTAAATAGTACTACCTACCTATCTATGTAGGAGTGTATTTCCATTTCTCATTATCTCATAAATTAATAAACAGATCATGTTATGATATCTGCAACTTAAATGTTTTGGATTTTGCATGTACACACATGCATATATATATATAAAAGTTGGTACTTTGTTGGATATGGTTTTCTATCTATGCTCTAGTTTTTTTATTTTTTATTTTTTATGTAAATAAAAAATTGGAGAGTGTGAACTGTTAAGATGCATTAAAAACTAGAAGCTCAATTAAGAATTCAATTAAGCGATTGGCACGTATGGAATGGAAAACCGAAATAATTCTATTTTTATGATTAATAATTATCTTATATAAAATACGAAATTTGTGACGAGTCTTGACCTCAATCCTGTGATTTTTTTTTTCAGGCCATGTAAGGAGGAATTTTCTATTTACACGTGGTGTGGTCCAATGAAAAACATACATGTATCCTTGAACTTTAAAACTTTACCATAAGTAAATTATTTTTTAAATTTAAAAAACCAATCAAATCAATGATTATGAAAAGATTTTATAATTTATGGAAATATTTCAAAATTTCAAGACAAGTGTAATTGTTTTATTGAATCACACCACATGTAAGTAGGAAGTTTCAACTTACATGGTTTGAGGCAAGTATTGCCCTAATTTTAAAATGTGTGTATTAACACCAATTTTTTGGGACAAGTGCTTAAAATACAACTGTAATATGGATATAGTGCGTATAACACCCATTAGTTTTAAAATGTACGTTTTGACACCTACATTTTTTGAATACGTGCTTAAAACACCCCTGTAATATAGATATTGTGTTTATAAAATCTATTAGTTTAAAAATGTGTATATATTTTTTGAAGTAAGCTTTATATATAATATCAAAGAAAATGTGTCACGCCCCAAATTCCTAGGACTCCGAAACCCAAGCCTAAGAGCTAAGGGAGTGATTGCAGAAGTAAAAATAAACGAGAACCAAAAGACATTCAGTCATCAAACACCCACAAAGGGTTGCAATGAATGCCCAGATACCATGTTGTCACGCCCCTAAAGGGTGACGCAAACCAAGCGACTACTAGAGTCAACAATAACAAAGAAGTACATGGAATAACAATAAGAATATACTCCATGCCAACACGAATACTAAAAACACAAGAGTATCCTCAGAAACCAACAGACACGCTCCTAAATCCCTAAGACTCCAGAACTGGGACATCCAAGGAATCCAAGATGTGATCCTTAATACGAATGACCAACTAAGACATCATTAACCAAGAAAACACATGGGTTAATGATAGAAATGATATATTCCATACCCAAATGATTTGTCACGCCCCGAATTCCTAGGACTCCGAAACCCGAGCCTAAGAGCTAAGGGAGTGAATGCGGAAGTAAAAAGAAATGAGAACCAACGATATTCAATCATCAAATACCCACGAAAGGGTAAAATGATCTGATACCACGCTATCACGCCCCTAAGATTCCCGAAACTCAAATCTAGAGAATCAGCGAATCTCCAAGGGATGACGCTAGTTAAACGACTACTAGAGTCAACAACAACAAAGAGACACATGGAATAACAATAAAAATATACTCCATGTCAAGTAGAATGCTAGAAACTCACTAGCATCCTCTAATACCAACAGACACGCTCCTAAATTCCTAAGACTCCCTAACATGGACATCCGAGGAATCCAGGATGTGATCCTTATTACAAATGACCAACTAAGACATCACTAACCATGGAAACGTATGGATTAGTGATGGAAATGGTATATTTCATACCCAAATGAATAATAAACAAAGCAGCAGAATCTAACAAAAATCCGGCAGAATTCCGTTTGTAAATGGAACATCCGGATACAGAACCACAACACAATAACCTGCCCAAAGCAATTCAATAATCACAATGGCTTCCAAGCCCCACATTCATCAATCCTACTAGGGCCGAGGTAGTGGAAAGAAACCAAAACCCTTCCAAACCCTCTAAAATCAACAGAGCCACAATTGCTCGAATAAGAATACAGAAAAACACCTAATTGTGCGGAATAGATACAATACATCTTGAAAGAATAAGTACAGGAAATAAAGAATACATCAATAGGGATATGCCAACAGATTGACTCCCAAAAGAGAATACATAACAATCCCATAACAATGGGGAGAGAAGCTAACAGTAAATACCTATCGTCCCCAAACCAGTCATACTGCAACCGTAACCGCATCACCAGCGCGACTCCAAACCTGTAACACAGAAACAAGAAAAAACTGTCGTTGCACTGCATCCTGCTCATAGCCGTATATTTCCTGCAACCTGGCGTGTGAATACCAGGGGGCAAATGAAATACCCCCGTGAGCAAATAAGCTCAGTGGGAAAGGATATCCTAACTACCACATCCTCTGATAGTTTAGGTAAAGCTAAACCGTCTAATAAGATATAAATAGCCCAACTAATCCCATCCACGCAAAACCCAAGGCACACACTCATATACTACCGTACGTAAGTATATAACGGGAATATATATATATATACACATATATATATATAAGGATAAATACACAGCATGAGTCTGTAATGTACAACTAAGACTCGTACTCCAGTACCAACACCAGTAGTCTACACTACTCTCACCAACGTACACTAGGTACACGACACTAATGTCAAATCTAACCAATCATCCAGCGCTCACAACGCTGAATATCCACTCACCTCTAATATCCACAAGGATCATAATCCACCACTAGTACCAATGAATACTCATAACTCACTCCCCGAGAACACAAAGAGGAAAAATACTCATGTCCTTGCATACTAACACAATCATCGTCTATACATATATAAATATATATATTATAAATGTACAATATATATATATATATATATATAATATAAACTTCATCCCATTCCTAAGGAAAATCTACCTTTCAAAGGCTAGATCACCTCAATCATATCACCATACCATAAATCATATCGACCTCATAATACTATCATCAATAGGGTTAATCACATCACTAACACTCTCACTGTAGGCGAGGAAAACCCAATCAAATCACTAGGAGTACACGAACTCAACTCACAAGAAGGACCACCTAATGGTCACCGAAACAAAGCAAAGAAAAATACTTCCCAATGCTAAACCAACAGATAACCGAGACAACAATGTCAAGGTTAAAACACCACAAGTGTTTAAGGAGAACACCTGGGCAAGGAACCCAATCCACTCGGTATCCATGCCCACAACATCTGGAACAACTCGAATCACCTAAGTGATGACGTCAAAAAACCAAGAAGAAAGGAAGGGCAACACTATATTTATGCACTGAACAACACCAAGCCTCATACCCGAGACTTAGAAATGATAGGAAGCAAAGGTGAAACAATGGAACACCTTTCAAAACTCTACAGGATGAGATATTGAGAAAGAAGTCTCGAAATCTCAGAATCCCAAGAAAAATAATAAAATAGTTTTCCTTTTAAGAGACCACATAGTAAAAATGACCGTCTTGCCCCCGGTCTCCGTCAGTTGCCATCACCGGCTTTTAAAAGTTGAAAATATTTTTAAAGAAGATCCTAAAATCATTTTATAAAGTACTAAAACTTTTAGTTGCTACGGGGGTAGGCGAAAACGGGTTTTTCCTTTTAAATACAAAGAGTTTAGAAAACACCGTTTTCGAAATGACAGTCAAATAAGAGAAACACAACTCTATGAATTCCTGTAATGTCCGAGAGGACAGTAAAGGAAGAGCGACACGTTGGACTCACGGAAGACAACCATCCGTTCCAACTCCACCAAATCAAATGACACCACGAGGAAGAGGTTCGGCACCACACCGTAACCGACAACTCAAGAAATGACATACAAGTCAACGACCACGTACTAGTGTACAAAACACAGTACCAGGAATGCTTAAGGGAAGGGACTAAGCATAAGAATCAAGATTGTCAGACTACAGTTGCTCGAGTACTTAATGAATCCCTAATCATAACCTCTTCTCATCAATTAAAATCTCACACAACTCATCACTCGCCTTCTCTAAGGCCTCAATTATCAATTGACACAAAAATCATCCCTAACCTCAAATCTCCAAAAGAGTTCACACAACTAACCACGATCACCAAACTACTAATCACAATCATAAGGCTACTAACCACAATCACAAGGTTGCTAACCACAATCTCTAAGGCCTCCACTCAAAGTCAAGCCTACGATCCACCACTAGCCTCAACTAGCCACATGGATCACTATGCCAACACGCATAACCTCCCCCAAGGGTACTAAAGTATACAACAAGTACAAGGATATACGTTCATTATATTTATTAATTATGGCATATTATCATTTTCTTCCACATTAATTACTTTCAACTGAGCATTTATAAAATATGAATTTAATTTACAATATTCATAAATAGCATGCTCCAACAACACATGTAATATAGCACATATACATGTCAAACGAGATCACATAAATAGTATGCAGTGTAATGTGACTCGACACTCCCCGTGATACTCACACACAACACACCCTTCCCAAGGGTAACGGATACAGACTCTGTCCACATACTTTTGAGGATACAAACTCATCAAGTAGAGTAGAGTTACCACACCAACCCTTCCCAAGTGATTTTTCTCTCTATCACTTCAACAGGGAAGGCGGTTGTACGAGAGCCCAGCTTGCAACTCCGTACGCCATGACTACCATAAAGTCAAGAACATGAGCCTCTACCTGGACTCCTAACTCACATTTGCCGGCTTTTTAGTTCCGTAGGCGTGATACCTCCTGGCCAGTTGTTGTGATGATCCGACACAAACGTCTACTCGTGCCCCACGCACAAAGGAAGTAGACCACACCAAATGAACTCTCTCTGCCAATGGTGAAACCATGCACTACATGCACCAACACCCATGTGCTCACACGACATGGTGTACAATCAAATCATATCTCAATCATAAATATGTAATGCATCATATTTATAAAAATACCCACATGGTAATATAAGTCTCAAAATCTCTTTTCATGCTTTAAAATACAATAAAGCGATTAAATCATATGAAAACAGTTTCATATACATTTCATGTTTTCAAAATATATTTTCTTTAATTCCTTAGAAAATATTTTCAATTTCAATTAACATACCTTTTTAAAATAATTTAAACAGATAATCCACGTAATAAAAGGGGACCTAGAATAGCGTCTAAGTCTCTTACGTCCAACGTTTACAAAATCTTCTAGCTCATTTAATTCTCAAGGGAATTTCTAAGCCGTCTATTCCTATTCAATTCAATTAGGAATATATTTAATCTCGTATGGAATAATTTAATTAATTTTCTCAAAATTAATTTCTAAATCCTACGCCGATTCTACCCAAATATAGATATTTAAATTGGCAATTTAATATATCTATATTAAATTAAATAAAGGTTTACACCCCTAAACTACTTCAATAATGCGGAGTGAGAAATATAATTTCCAACCTAATTTACGTTTACCGAATAGCCCGAAACAACACAGTACCGACGCCCGAATATGAAGCCCGCCGATCAAAATCGTCCAAAAACTATTTCGAATGTATCAAAATGTCCGTCCCGACAACCTATACGATATATATGAAGCCCATTAATAATAGGTTAATTAAATTGGGTAAATCTAAAATAACCCAAACGAAATCTATAACCTATAAATGCGATTTCCGGGCAAACCATTCATCCTAAATTCACGAAGTTAATATATGATGAATACTACGTAGGTACGAAACTACTCACCCAAAATCGGCTCAAACCGATCACCGGAAGGTCGCCGAAAAATTGGCCGAAGCTCAGCCGAGTTCGCCCCTGTCGAACGACTGCTCCGCCCCTGCTGCGTGAACCAGCCGCAGCTACTCGCTCCTCCGTGCAAGTCGCCGCCAGCCACGGTCGCCGCCGCCTCAACCACCGAGAACCGCCGTCGGCAACTCCAGTCGTTCAACCTCCTTTCACTCTCCATCGTGGTCAGCCTCACACGGTCTCTCTCTCTCTCTCGCCATGACCGGCGAACATGGTGAATGGAGAAGATGTAGTCGTCGCTGCTCCCGACCAGCCGCTGTTATGCACCACAACCAGTCGCCTCCAGCCGACGCCTCTCTCCCTCCGGTTCTCTCTCTCTCTCTCTCTCTCGCCAGCAAACATGGAGCATGGAGAAGACATACATGGCTACTGTAGAGGAAATGAATGAAGGAGAAGAAGGCTAGGTCTGTTGCGTGTGAAGGAGAGTAGTTGTGCAGAGAAGTAGGGAACATGTTTGTGGTTGTGTGTACAAGTATACATATATATGTACTAATTGCAAAAGCAACCCTCTAAACTTCCATAATTGCAAAATGACCCTACTTCAATATATATATATATATATAATTAAATATATATATATATAATAAATCCCAATATTTACTGGAAGCCTCCAAATAATATTGCTTCAACCCGTAAGTCCACAGGACGCCAAATAACCAAATTAGTCCGAAAGAAATACACCGGGTTAGGAACCCAACAACCGGAACACCGAGAAAGTAATTTAATACGCTTCATACCGGATCCGTAAAAGTACTAATACCGTAACCGAAATAATTAAAACGATACCGTGTAGTCGATAACGATAACTCGCGTAGTCGTCAAAGAGAAACAGGAATGTCGTCCAGTCGACTTTAAACTAAACGCGAAAAATTTACTAGTATCAAATACCAAGAATAAATAATACGTCATGAACAAGTGACGTCATTACTGAAATTAAAATTTAAATAATTTCAGAAAAAAGGAAAATAACACGGGGTGTTACAACTAATAAAACTAAGCAGCGGAATCTAACGAAAATCCGGCAGAGTTCCGTTTGTAAATGGAACATCCAGACAACCAAACACAACACAATAACCAGCCCAAAGCAATTCAATAATCACAATGGCTTCCAAGCCCCACATTCATCAATCTTACTAGGGCCGAGGTAGTGGAAAGAAACCAAAACCCCTCCAAACTCTCTAACATCAATAGAGCCACAAATGCTCGAATAAGAATACAGAAAAACGTCTAGCTGTACAGAATAGATACAATACATCCTGAAAGAATAAATACAGGAAATAAAGATACATCAACAGGGATAGGCCAACAAACTGGCTCCCAAAAGAAATACATGGCAAACCCATAACAAATGGGTAAGGAAAACTGAAAGCAGATACCTATCGTCCCCAAACCCAGTCGTGCCGCAACCCCAATCGCATCACCCAACGCAACTCCAAAACCTGTAACAAGGAAACAAAAGAAAGCTGTCGTTGCACTGCATCCTGCTCATAGCCGTATATTTCCTGCAACCTGGCGTGGAAATACCAGGGGGCAAATGAAATACCCCTGTGAGCAAATAAGCTCAGTGGGAAAGGATACTCTAACTACCACATCCTCTAATAGTTTAGGTAATGCTAAAGCATTTAGTGAGATACATAGCCCACAACATAACCCAGCCACGAAAACCCAAGGTACGTGCTCATATACTACCGTACGTATGTATATAGGGGATATATATATATATATATATAAATACCCAACATGAACCTATAAGATACAACTAAGACTCATACTCCTAGTACCAACACCAGTAGTCTACACTACTCTCACCAACGTACACTAGGTACACGATACTAAGGTCCAATCTAACAAATCATCCAGCGTTCACGACGCTAACAAGAAACTCCAAACAGAGGGAATCACACTCACCTCTAATATCCACAAGGATCGAAATCCACCACTAGTACCAAGGAATACTCATAACTCACTCCCCTAGAACACAGGAGGAAAAGCACTCACGTCCTTGCGTACTAACACAACCGTCATCTATATATATATATATATATATAAAACAAACCTCTTCCTATTCCTAGAGGAAATCTACCTCTCAAAGCTAGATCACCTCAATCATATCACCGTACCATAAGTCGTATCGACCTCATAATACTATCATAGATAGGGTTAACCATATCACTAACACTCTCCCTGTAGGCGAGGGAAACCACTCAACGAAATCACTAAGAGTACACGAACTCAACTCACCAGAACGACCGCCTCCGGGTCACCAAAGCAAAGCGAAGGAAAAGACTTCTCAATGCTGAACCAACAGATAACCGAGACAACAATGTCAAGGTTAAAACACCACAAGTGTTTGAGGAGAACACCCGGACAAAAGAAACCAATCCACTCGGTATCCATGCCCCTAACACGTGTGACAACTCAAATCACCTAAGTGGTGACGTCAAAAACCAAGAAGAAAGGAATGGCAACACTATATGTGTGCACTGAACAACACCAAGCCTCATACCCGACACTTAGAAATGATAGGAAGCAAAGGTGACCAATGGAACACCTTTCAAAACTCTACAGGATGAGATATTAAGAAAGAAGTCTCGAAATCTCATAATCCCAAGAAAAGTAATAAAAATAGTTTTCCTTTTAAGAAACCACATAGTAAAAATGACCGTCTTGCCCCCGGTCTCCGTCAGTTGCTATCACCGGCTTTTAAAAGTTAAAAATCTTTTAAAAGAAGATCCTAAGATCATTTTACAAAGTACTAAAACTTTTAGTTGCTACGGAGGTAAGAGAAAACGGGTTTTTCCTTTTAAATACAAAGAGTTTAGAAAACACCGTTTCCGAATGACAGCCAAATAAGGGTAAACACAACTCCACGGATTCCTATAATGTCCAAGGGGACAAGGAAGGAAGAGTACTACGTTGGGTTCACGGAACACAACTATCCGTTCCCAACCTCACGAAACCAAATGACAACACCTGGAAAAGGTTCGGCACCACGCCGTAACCGACAACTCAAGGAATGACATAGAAGTCAACGACTATGTACTAGCGTACAAAACACAGTACAAGGAATGCTTAGGGAATGAACTAAGCACTAGAACCAAGTCTGTCAAACTACAGTACCTCGAGTACTTAATAAAGTCACTCAACCATAACCTCTTCTCACCAATCAAAATCTCAACTACAGTTCATAGCCTATTCCTCAAAAGTGAAAGACACCTAAAGGTCCATACTACAACTCACAATCTCATCACCCGCCTTCTCGAAGGCCCCAATTCATAACTGATACTAAAATCAATCTCTAACCTCTAATCTCTAACAAGGTCACATAGCCAACCACAATCACCAAACTATTAACCCCGCCTTCTCTAAGACATCAACTCCAAATCATCTCTGCAGTTCATCACTAACCGCAACTAACCACAAAGGTCACTATGCCAATATACTTAACCTCCCCCAAGGGTACGAAAGTATATATATACTCACAAGTATAAAATAAGCATTTCATTATACTTGATCTATTACCACATGTAATCATTTTCTTTCACGTTAATCATTATCAACTGAGCATTTTACAAAGATATGAATTTAAATTCGCAATATTCATACATAACATGCTCCAAAATCCAACAAGCAATAATAATACATATTAAACCTGTTCCAACAACACATGTAATAATCTCACGTATACATGTCAAATGAAATCATATAAATGCCATGCAAATATAATGTGACTCAACACCACACTTTGCCCTATCACAGGTTAACGAATACGCACTCTACCCATAAATATGAGCTAACAGAGGGTCGCACCGGTACTTCCCAAGTGATTTTGAAACTTCTCACTTCAACAAGGAAGACGGTTTGCACGAGACAACCCGTGACCAAAGATTCGTCAACACGAATGCACGAGATGACCCGCGACTTCGAGAATGAGATGACTCACCCTATACCCCATTCACAGCTCATTATTCTGTAGGATGGGAACACCCCATGGCCAGTTGTTGCGACGATTCGACACAAAGACACCCCACATGATTTCACAACCCACATATACCAATACCATGAGTTGACACTACATGATATTCTCAATATGCATCTAGGTCCAAATGACAATCATGCCTCAATATAAATATGTAATGCATCATATTTATATACAATATCCACATATAATTCACACGGCGCCCATCACAGGTTAACGGATACAATTCGACACAAAATCGTCCCTACAGGATACATACCCCTGTACTCAGCATAAATATATAGTGCATCATATTTAAGCAATTACCCACATGGTAATGTCAACATAAATCTCAAAAAAATCTATTTGCATGCTTTAAAATACAATAAAGCATTTAAATCATATGAAAACAAATTCATATACAATTCATGTTTTCACAAATATATTTTCCTTAATTCTTTAGAAAATATTTCAATTTCTCTTATCATGTCTTTAAAATAAATTAAAGCAATTAATTCACGTATCGTAGGGGAACTTAGCATAACGTCTAAGTATTCGCGCCCTTTACGTCCACATATACACTAGTCCATTTAATCCTCAAGGAAAATTCTAAGCCGTCTATTCTTATTCAATTTAAATAAGAATTTAATTAATCTCGTAGGAATTAAATTAATTAATTTTCTTAAATTAATCTCTAAGCCCCATTCCGATTCTAAACAAATTATAGATAATTAAATTAACAATTTAATATATCTATATTAAATTAAATAAGGGTTTTCACCCCTAAACTATTTCAATAATGCGGAGTGAGAAATATAATTTCCCACCTGAAATACGCTTACAGAACAGCCGCTTCGGGCCCACCGTGAACAGTACCGGCGCCCGAATATGACGCCCGCCGACCAAAGTCGTTCGAAAAATATTTCGAATATATCCAATTATCCGTCTCGACAACCTATACGATATATACGAAGCCCGTTAACAATAGGTTAATTAATTTGGCTAAATCTAAAATAGCCCAAACGAAAATTCGAAACTTCAAATCGAATTTTCCTACAAACCGTTCAACGTAAAATTACGAAATTTTTACACGTCGTACCTGACATATAGGCGAAGCTACCCTCCGAAAATCAGTCCAAACCGAGGTCGGGAAGTCGACCGAACAAATGGTTGGAAGTTTCTGGCCAGACTGCACTGTTGCGCGAACTGCTACAGTGCGCGTCGCCTCTGCACGACCCAGTTGTTGCGCCACCACCTGCAGCTCCGGCGACCCCTGCACGACACCGCAATGCCGTCGCCGACCGCCACTCGCCGCAGCTGCACCAAGTTGTCGACAACTTGCTCCAGAGCTGCAGCAACCCATCGCCTGGTCGTCCTTCTCTCACAGCCGAAACTCTCTCTCTCTCTCTCTCTCTCGCCGACGACGAAGATGGTGAAGGAGGGGAAGTTCGGCGTCGTCGTGTGAAAGCAGAAGAAGAAGGATGAAGCGTGTAGGAGAAGATCTGTACGTGTATATACATATACATATATATATATGACCTAATTGCAAAACTAACCCTTCATTTCTCCAAAATCACGAAATAACCCACTACAATATATATATAATTATATATATATATATATACAGTAAACTCCAATAATTATCGAGAACGCCCAAACATAATCTAGTAAGCCCGAATTAATAACGAGACGCCCAATTAAATACATCGGGATAGAAACTCAAATGTCGGAACACTTAAACAAGCCCGACCAATTAAAATGTGTCGTCATCCAATCAAAACACTAATCATTAAACGTCGAATAAACTAACGTCGAAACGAGACCGTGTAATTGATAACAAGAATTCACGTAGTCGTCAAAGAGAAACTGTAAAGTCATCCAGTCGACTTTAAAACTAAACGCGAAAAATTTACAGGTATCAAATACCAAGAATAAATAATACGTCATGAACAAGTGACGTCATTACCGAAATTAAATTAAATATAATTTCAGGAAAAAGGAAAATAACACGGAGTGTTACAAAATGACTAAGCCATACAAAAAAAAATGTGTGTATTGACACCTAAGTTATTATGAATCACTCAAATTGTATATATATATTTTTAGTTTCATGAGTTTCTAAATTAAAATTAATTATCTATTTTTTGTATTCATATATTTTTATAAGGGACAATCCTTGATTTTCATTAAAAATCCAAAAAATATGATATCAGCAATTATTTTGGTATTAATTAAACAAACCTTTTTTGTTTTTGTGTTTTTGGTAAATAAAGCCACCTAGTTTCTCAAATAAGTTGGTAAAAAAGTATTTACTATCATTTTTTTGTTGCAACAATTTAAGAATATATATATATATATATATGTATAAATGGGGTCAATACAATCTATGGTGAAGATCATGAAAAAACACGACCAAAACTAACTTCAATATATATATATATTTTTTAAAGTTAACTTCAATAAATATTTTATTTTTACTTTTTTTTTCTAAAGTGAAAAAATAAATTTACGAATTGTCCCCAGAATTGTTCGAGCTTTTAACCCCCTACGTTATTCCTTTAGTGCGTTTAACCCCCTATGGTTCTTGTAATACCCCGTATTTTTATTCTTTATATATATTGGGTTAATTTAATTTAATTAATTAATTATAAGTTAATTAAATGGGCTATAATATATTTTTGAGTTAATTAGTTGGGCTTATTAGCTAATGGGTTATATTATATTTTTGGGCCCATCGGAAGAATTAAATATATATATATATATTATATATATATTTATATAACTAAAATAAACCTTAAGTTAGGGATACGTTTCTGTCAGACTAGTCGAGGGAGAGATAGTAGAATCGCGAGTCGCGTAGAAGAGAGAGGAGAGAGAGCATCGACCAGCCTACAATCCGTGCGTGATTTAGCCTAACGATCAGGCAAGTAGAATGTTCTTCTCTTCCCCTTTGAACCCATAACTCTAGCATCTATATACTCTACTATACATGATTTCGTGTTTTGTGAATTATCGTATAGTACCTAAATTTACTTTTTGCGCTATAACATCAATATGAGTTGGTAAATAACTTTTCTATCATTATCGGCGTGTTTTAGTCCATATTTAAAACGATTATAAATTTTGGAGTGAATAGTATAAGTGGCTTCATGAATCTGCGAATATATATATATATATATATATATATATATATATATATATATATATATATATAGTGGTATAGACGAGGTAGGGGTCAGTGCGTAGTTCTGTACACAATTTTGTTTCATGGATTAATTAATGGGCACAGAGGTTATTTACATGTTATGTTAGGTGGGTGTATGTTGAGATTGAAATATTGCAGTAGTAATTTAAAGTGATTTCAAATCTTATATATATAAGCTGGTATGTAGAAAGCTTTGAAAATTATTTGGATGGGAACAGGTGGGTCCATGGGCTTCTATCACTTTAGAATTGCTGGATCCTTTGCTTTATTACTTGATGATCATGTAACAGAAGAATGATTAAATATTGACTGGGTGTTCTTTGACTTGGTATTGTGAGAGGTTATTAATAAACTTAGAAAACGTCACTGTTAAATAGTATTAATATTAAATTACTTTTTTTGAAGATTTCTTATTATGTGTATATGATTAGGGTGATGAAATTAATAAAAGTGTGACCAAAATATGTTCATTATTTATTTAATTTATTTTGGAATGGAAGGAACCACGATGGGCTGACTATTAATGCAGTCTCATCTGTACCATGACATGGAGTTCGAGTACGTGGTTATGGTTCGGTATGGGTTAATTGTCTATGGACTTGTAGTTTGGTTGTTGTATTATTTTATTTGCTTTGCTTATTGATTTGTGATTTGATTTTTGATTGCGCTTTATTTTTATTCTTGTTTATTAACTTATTATTTAATTATGATTGCACCTTATTTATTATGCCTATATTCTGGAGGATATATATTTAAGTGTGGTACTTATAAGAATTTTAATATTACTCTTATATTTATAATGGGTAGATGATGGGATTATTGGTACTCTGTTTGAGATCATGTAGAGTCTACTCTGCTTGTGGGTCTGACCCACTATTGTTGTTTCAGGTTCTCAGCAGTTTCAACCACAGGGTTGAGGTCTCTTATCATTTATTCGCGAGTTCTCCCATTTGGACTTCAGTTCAATGTAGGGACTCAATTTAGTTATATTTTTTATTAAGGTTTAGGGGTCCATAGATATGGATTCCCGAGTTGTAACCTTTGGGTTTTTTTTTTAGTTATGAATTTATTCATTCATGAGAATGAAACCTCTGACACTATGTTATTCATTAAATATGTCTTTTACTTCCGTGCTTGTTTATTATTGAGTGTTGATGCACATTAGTTTTCGGTATAGGTCTGGCCAACCTATGCATGAAAATTAGGGGGTGTCACAGTTCTTCTTCCCCCCAAACTTTTCAATAGGGGAAAGTAAAACCACATGGGTGATCGAAAGATTAAATATTAAATATTTGCAAAACTTGGTATCGGGGGGTATGCTGATTGTTTTGTTTTGTGCAATTTTATTTTGGAAGTTGTGATTTGTATTGCTGTCATTTTCATCGAAAGCAAAACATGTTTGGTAATGTATTTTTTTTGAATAAATGACAAAGTTGAAGCTTTATATCAAGCTTCCAAAATTGTTAAGGAAATCACATTATTTTGCAGCTATATTTTGAATTTTTTTAAACTTACCAAAAAAAACATAATTACCAAACATGTTTTTAACTTTGATTTTTTTTTAAAACAATTAAAACATAAAACTAAAATCAAAAGTGTTACCAAACAGGGCCTTAGATATTTCATTTGAGAATTCAAGTGTTATGCGGCTGGTATATAGGCCAATGAAAATGAGGAAATCACAAAAAAAAAACATATGTAAGTACATCCACCGACTGATACTTGGATCCTCAACCGGAAAAATTAGATCATCCTCCCTACCGATGAAAAATCAATAAAATGAGAAAGAATAATATTTTCTATGGTGTTTTCTATTGTGTAGTTAAGCATATGAAAATTCAAGAACAAAATATGAAAACTCAAGAATCACACTTCATGAGTTTTGGATTGGCAACTGAAACGAGAATGAAAACTAATACGAAATCCTAGAAATTAGAAAATTTACTAATTTTAAGAATCAAAATTGAAACAGACCTTTAATTACATTTCCTTATCACTTAATTAATTATAATTAATGAGATGAGATTTGGAATTGCGAAAGCCCTGTTTGGTTATGCTGTGTTTTTTTTTTGTGTGCAATTTTCTTTTGGGTTTTTTAGAGTTAAGTCTTATAATTTTGCATCTAATTTAACATTGGTCCCCTTTTAAAAACTTATTAGAGATTGATCCCATTATTCTTATTTTAAGTTGGGTAAATTACACTTTCACCCCTTTTGTTTCTCTAATTACACTTTCACTCCCTCAATCAAATTTTGATATGTGAAATGACTAAATTACCCATAAATGTGTGTGATGATCTATTTGTCCATCCATAAAGATGCGAAAAGATCAACCTACCATCCTTTATATGTATATATATATTTAAAATATATATATATATATATTTAAAATATATATATATATATATTTCGAAAAATATATATATATATTCCCGAAAAATATTTTTTTTTCGAAATATATATATATTTTTTCAAAATATGTATAGAAAAATGTAATTTTCTTTCGGGTATATATTTTGAAAAAAATATATATTTCGAAATATATATATATTGTAACGCCCCAAAATTCACTGGACCTCCTGTACTAGAGTCTAGGATCACTAAAGCGTCACCTGACAAATCTAATGAAAATCGGGTAGAGTTCTGTCTGTACAGGAAGTTTCCGGTGGATAAGGTCCACTCTAGACACCCTGTATTTCAATATATATATATCATAAACATATCACAAGGGACCGCACAACAGAACCGCCACCCCTCCAAGCCCCCACAACATACGTACAGTCTAAAATGTACATGATAATATCCAACAAAATGAAGTACGTGCCAACCCGACAATAGATACAGACCACTACACCCGTAGGTCCCAAAATTGTCTCTCCTCTGAACACTGCTGAAAAATTTAAATTATAATTATGATTGAGTTAGACCGCCCATGGTCCACAACTAGTTAATAATTTCTCCAGGTAGATTCTTCCCTATAAATTCAGGCGCGAACATATGCATTGTAAGGACTCAAAAATAATTCAATGGCGAAAGCGTCCAAAGACAGAGGTGTTTTCTTCCTTGTAGCGGTGGTCACTGGTTTGTGCTTTCTCTTGTTTGCTCATGTAACTGATGCACGAGACATTGGCGCTAAAAGTACCACCACAATCAAATCCGCCCAGTAGAGGTTGTTCCCCAATCGAACGCTGTCGAGGTGGACCACCACCCGCCAATACCCTTCTTTCCAAAACTCAACAAAAATTGTAGTTTACATTATTAGTTTTGGACCTCTCTATCTCCCCTTATCCCACCACACATTAATCAATAAAAAGTTTTGGTAGCTTCTTTCTTCGAGTCAATATTATGCAAATATTTGTGCACCATTTTTCTTGAATTTTCATACATGCATCTCAAATATATATCTACATCTTGATACATAGTAGCAAGGATTACATTTGATTTTTACTTTGTGTAAATAATTCAGTTTAAACTGATGGGTAGGGCTAACATCCATCCATTATATAATCATTCATTTTCCCATCTTGATCCGATGTAGGCCAACACAACAAATGAACACCTCTAACATTTTCCCTCATACGAACCCGAGCAACGTTCTCGTTGAGGTCAGACCACCTTGCCTACCCGCTTTGGACCCAGACTCAACCAGGATGGTGGGGACCCAAACAGGTGCTTGACGTGCCACCAGGGTCGTCCCTGAGATTGCTAAAAGAAATTGAGGCCCTAGCGAGAAAGTAAATATGAAGCCCCCCATTAAAAAAAACTATAACAAAAATTTTCATTTAAAAACATAAAATATTTTAATATGAAAAACAAAAACAATAAATAGTAGTGGTGCTTTATAAAAAACATAATCCTATTTACATCAAAAGAAAAAATATAGATGAGTCTTGGTCCAAAGCAAATGTGTTTTTTCCGTTTGTTTTTCTCTTCCTGTCAAGAACAGAAGCTTCTGAAATCTGGTGTAGCCTTCGATAGATTTATTTATTAAATTTTTTTTTTTGAAGCTTAAAACACTAAAATAAAATTTGTTTGGGCCTGATTTTATTAAGTTTATGTTATTGGATAGAGTTATGAATTTACAATTGTGTTTTTGGATTGGGTATATATTTTTTGCTGGGCCATAACTGATTATTTAATTTTAGGCCTATTACTACTAAAAGAAAAAAAAAGATTTGAGACCCCTTCCACACTTGAGGCCCAAGGCGGCCGCCTTGCCCACCTTAATTAGGTTAGGGCCGGCCCTACGTGACACCGAATCAAGGAATGAGTCTGGTTCTAATACCAACTGTACCCAGTAGATATTTCGCGGTTTGACCCAAAATCTTAAGCTGATGGGTAAAGCTAACTTCCACCGATTCCACCCATTATATATCCATTATTTTCTCATCCTGATCCGATGTGGGACATTAAATGGACACCTCTAACACCTTGTATGAGTTTTCGGTCAGTGAATTTTATTTATTTTTTTAATAATCGGGATGTCTGGGCCAGCTTACGAGCTCCTCGACTAATTCACAGGACATGTGCAAGGCGACCCCACACGAATCGAGTAAGGTGCACCGTGAATTAGTTTTGCCTCCAACACTCATGCTATTATAAAAAAAGAACTAAACAAGAAAGAAAAGGTCATTAATTTTCTTTTCGGGTTAATTGTGCTATTTCAACAATTCAGCTGTGAGATGCAATATAAAGGGAAGTAGTTTGTGCTTTGTCACGGACTTGGTGTTTCCAAGGAACCGTACGGCCTTAGACACTTCTAAGATGCTTGAGAAGTGCTAAGTAAGCCTTTGTGGGTCTCTAGCTTAGTGGGCACCTAAAGCTAGGTGAATACGGAAGCTTGGTGTGTAAGAAGAGAAAGCTAGGCAAGAGAGCTTAGAAGGCAATTGAACTCAAGAGAACTTGTATTGCTTGAGAACTTGTGTATTTGCTTGGATGGTGAGCAAATGAGCTCCCTCCTCTATTTATAGGCCAAGGGCCTTACAAGGAAAAGTGGAGAGATTTCAAGAATCTTCCATGTCTAGTCTACTCTAGAATGTTCTATACAATTCTAGTATATTCTATACAATTCTATACAAGTCTAGACAACTCTACAATACTCTAGAGAATTCCGGAGAAGTGTGGAGAAGTCTAGAATATTCCGGATGCCTTGTAGGATGCCAAGTAGGATCCTACAAAGCGTCTGCGTTGTGCCTGTGTGGCGCCTACATGGCGTAACCTCATAATGCAGGACGTGACATTCTCCCCCACCTAAGTTCGTGACGTCCTCGTCGCGTTCTGCTTGAACTGCTGGATGTGTTTTGCAAACTGCCAAAGTGTGTCTTCATGCTCCCAGCTTGCTTCACTATCCGGAAAGTTTTTCCATTTCACCAAGTACTCTGTGTACTTGGGGACTCCGCTTCTGCTCGCTTATCGATCGGCAAGGATGCACTCTACTTCCTTATCGAAGGTAGTGACCACGGCAGTAGGAGCTCGGTGTGATATGCCTCGAGTTGGATCATCCTTATCTTCGTGGTAGGGCTTGAGTTTGCTGACATGAAAAACTGGATGAATCTTGATCTTAGGTGGTAGCTCTACCATATAGGAGACCTTTACAACTCGTTTGATGACTGGGAAAGGACCTTTGTAGCGTCGTACTAACCCCTTGTGCACTGCTTGCAAAGACTTGAACTGTTGGGGTAACAACTTGACCATGACCAAGTCTCCTTCCATGAACTCTAGGGGCATTCTCTTGGAGTCAGCCCACTTCTTCATTTTCTTGCCCGCCTTATCTAGGTAGGCTCTAGCCAAGTCGGATTGGTCATGCCATCCCTTGGCGAATCTGTATACTGCCGGGCTCTTGTCATCTCCGCTTGATGCCATAGCGTTAGGCGTCATGGGTTGTCGCCCTGTCACTATCTCGAAAGGACTATGGTTGGTAGCCTCACTCCGCTGTAAGTTGTAGGCAAACTGTGCTACTCCAAGGAGCTTGGCCTAGTCCCGCTGGTTGGCACTAACATAGTGCCTCAAGTATAGTTCTAGGAGCGCATTGATACGCTCCGTCTGTCCATCGGATTATGGGTGAAAACTGGTAGAGAAGTTGAGACCCGTACCCATCTTCTAAAAGAGTCCTGTCCAGAAGCGGCCTGTGAAGCGTGGGTCTCTGTCGCTCACTATGTTTTGTGGCAACCCCCATTGCTTGACCACATGGTCAAAGAAGAGCTCTGCTGTCTGCTCGGCTGTGCAATCTGCAGGGGCAGGTATGAAGGTGGCATACTTGCTGGATCGATCTACCACTACGATGATGCTGCCACAACCATTAGACTTGGGTAGGCACGTGATAAAGTCCATTGAAACACTCGCCCATAGACCCTCTGGGATAGGTAGTGGCTCTAGTAGACCGGCCGGCTGCTGCTGCTCTATCTTGTCTTGTTGGCAAACAAGACAAGTGCTTACATAGGCCTCGACGTCGTCACGAATCTGGGGCCAGTAGTAAGAATCCTCAAGGATTGCCTGTGTGTGCCTCATTCCTGGGTGTCCAGCCCACATGGTGTCATGGCACTCCTTGATAAGTTACTTTCGCAGGTTCCCCCACTTAGGCACAAATAGCCTGTCGCCCATAGTGAGGAGAAGATCATCCCTAAGTCAAAAGCGTCGTGTCTTGCCATCCTTGGTGAGTTGAATGAGACTCTTGGCTAGGGGGTCATGCTGTAGTCCCTCTTTGATGCGATCCATAAGAGGGTGTTGTGGTCGACTAATGGCCGTGAGTTCTGCCTTGCCGGTAAGTGTATCCACTATGACATTGGCTTTGCCTGGCTTGTACTCCAAGCGATAAGTGAACTCGGCCAAATAATCTTGCCACCGTGCTTGCTTGGGGCTAAGCTTCTTCTGTGTCTGGAAGTAGCTAGTGGCAACATTGTCCGTCATGATCACGAACTGTGCCCCAAGTAGATAGTGTCTCCATATGCGAAGACAGTGGATGATTGCGGTCATCTCTTTCTCCTGCACCGTGTAGAGCCGCTCGGCATCATTGAGCTTGCGGCTCTCATAGGCTATGGGGTGTCCCTCTTGCATGAGAACTCCCCCAATGGCAAAGTCTGAGGCATCGGTGTGTACCTCGTAAGGCTTAGAGTGGTCTGGTAGGCTAAGTATGAGCTCCTCCATCACTGCCTTCTTCAAGTCATTGAAGGCAGTTTGGCATTCCTCCGTCCATCTCCATATGCGTCCCTTCTTCAGCATGTCCGTCAAAGGGGCGGCTCGTGCTGAGTAGTGCTTGATAAAGCGGCGGTAGTAGTTGACAAGGCCCAAGAATGATCGTAGTTCGGGCACTTTGGTGGGCGGCTCCCAATCCCGTATGGCTTGCACTTTGCTTTCATCCATTAAAAGCTTCCCATCCTTTATCTTGTGACCTAGGAACATCACCTCTTGTTGGGCAAATGAGCATTTTTCCCTTTTCACATAGAGGTCGTTTTCCCGGAGAACTTGGAAGACGGTCTTCAAGTGTTGCACGTGATCTTCCAAGGTGGTGCTATAGATGACGATGTCGTCCAAGTATACCACCACAAAGCGGTCCAAATAGGGATGGAATAGGTTGTTCATCAAGGTGTAAAATGTATCCGGTGCATTGGTGATACCAAATGGCATGACTAGGAATTCATAAGAGCCATACCTTGTCACGCATGTGGTCTTGGGCTCATCTCCTGCCGCGATCCGTACTTGATAGTACCCCGAGCGCAAGTCCAGCTTGGTGAAGTAGCGTGCTCCCCCAAGTTGGTCGAACAAGTCTGCGATGAGAGGAATGGGGTACTTGTTCTTTATGGTCACCTTGTTGAGAGCTCTATAGTCGATGCACATCCGTAATGACCCATCCTTCTTGCGTTGAAACAAGACAGGTGCGCCATAAGGGGCCTTCGATGGTCGAATGTAGCCTGTATCGAGTAAATCATTGAGCTGTTTCTGCAATTCCTCCAACTCTGGTGGTGCCATGCGGTAAGGTGCCATAGATGGTGTCTTGGAACCTGGTTCCAGCTCGATCTTATGATCTACCTCCCTTCGGGGTGGTAGTCTCTTTGGTAGTTCCGAGGGCATGACATCGTTGTACTCGCGTAGTACTGAGCGGATCTTCATGGGCATGTCCTCATGTGGGGAAGACTCTGAGGGGTCTTCTGGTGAGTCGAGTAGGGTGGCTAAGTAGCTAACTTCCCCCTTCTTGTACCCCTTATTGAATTGCATGGCAGATAGGGAGATAGCCTCAATCTTAGCCCCTCGTTCGACTGACACCATGCATGTGGTATTTCCTTCCATGATGCACATGGTGTTAGTGTAGGGGATGAGGAAGGCCTTTACCTTGTCCAAGAATTCTATTCCAAGGACTAAGGCAAAGTCATCCATGGGTACCACCGAGAGATCAATGAGGCCATTCCATTAGCCTATGTGGGCATGTATGCCTCGGGAAGTGCCGTATATGGCCTTGGCTGCGGAGTTGACGGCCTTCATGGAGCCGTCCTCCTTGGTGTACTTGAGGCCTAGTCGCTTGGCCTCGTCGATGCTTATGAAGTTGTGGGAGGCGCCAATGTCTACCAATGCTCTAGTAGACGTTCCTCCTATAGCTGCTTCAACGAACATGAGCCCTTTAGGGGCCTCCATCTTAGCCTTGATGGCGTTGAGGATTTGAAGCGAGCCCATGTGTGCCTCCTGTGTTTCCGGGTGCTCGAGCGTCATGGCATTGGCGGTCTTCTTCTTTGGGCAAAACTGTATCCAATGCATCTCACCACATATGAAGCAGGGTGATGGCGGTTGTTTCTGGGGCTTGTTGCCTCCATCTTTCCGGAAGCCTTCTTTGTGAGGGGCAGTGTTGGTGGCATTAGAAGTGCTGCCCTTGTCTCCCCCACCTTTGCCGAAGTTCCGGATCTTGTCCTTGGGCTTGGCAAAGTCTTTCTTGGAGCTGAAATCGATCAATGCCTCCGCTTCCATGATGGCAGTGGCAAGGTCCTTCACTCCACGTCGCCTTAGTTCTGTCTTGGCCCATTGTTGTAGGCCATCCATGAAGAAGAAGAGAGACTCCTTCTCTGAGAGCTCAGGGATCTCAAGGGTGAGCGAAGTGTACTCCTTGACATAGTCTCGGATGGTCCCTGTTTGCTTGAGCCGGCGGAGTCTGCCCATAGCTTCTTCATTGGCATTCTCAGGATAGAAGTGCCTCTTAAATTCTTTACGGAAATCAGCCCAAGTATCAATGGAAAGTGTACCTCTATCGATGTCGCCATATCTACGCCTCCACCATAGCATAGCATCGTCCACTAGGTAGAGGGTGGTGGTGTTGATCTTTGTCGCCTCGTCCACTATCCCTTTGGCGTCAAAGTATCGTTCCATGCCAAATAGGAAGTTTTCTACCTCCTTGGCCACACGTTCCCCCTTATAGCACTTAGGCTTGGGGACGTTGATTCTGGGAGCTCCGGCCTCCCGAGTAGCAGTGGCGCCATTTGCTACGGCTTGCTTGCAAATGGCCCAATCGGCACGCATATCCTCCATGAATGTCCGAATGTTGCCAAGCTCATGATCCATGTAACCACGTAGGGTGGCTATCTCATCGCGAAGAGAGTGTAGCTCCTTGCGATGGTCTCCATCAAGGACATTGAGTTGCCCCTTCATGGTGTCTTGGAAGTCGGCGTCATCGGACTCCAATTTTTCCAAGCGTTGGTGACTCTCCACTATACGCTCCTGCATGATAGCCATAGTTCCTTCTATGTCATCAATGCGTGTCTCAAGGCTTGGTTAAGCGTCCTTGGTCTTGGACTTCGACCTTGCCTTGGTGTTAGTGGGTGGGCGTTGTTTCTCCCTGCCGCGTTCTTGTTCCTCCACGGCTGGGGTGATGGTTGAGTTTATCTCTGCCATATTCTCTTACAAATAGGTTGTGATCCCTCACGAACCGTGCTCTGATACCAACTGTCACGGACTTGGTGTTTCCAAGGAATCGTACGGCCTTAGACACCTCTAAGATGCTTGAGAAGTGCTAAGTAAGCCTTTGTGGGTCTCTAGCTTAGTGGGCACCTAAAGCTAGGTGAATACGGAAGCTTGGTGTGTAAGAAGAGAAAGCTAGGCAAGAGAGCTTAGAAGGCAATTGAACTCAAGAGAACTTGTATTGCTTGAGAACTTGTGTATTTGCTTGGATGGTGAGCAAATGAGCTCCCTCCTCTATTTATAGGCCAAGGGCCTTACAAGGAAAAGTGGAGAGATTTCTAGAATCCTCCATGTCTAGTCTACTCTAGAATGTTCTATACAATTCTAGTATATTCTATACAATTCTATACAAGTCTAGACAACTCTACAATACTCTAGAGAATTCCGGAGAAGTGTGGAGAAGTCTAGAATATTCCGGATGCCATGTAGGATGCCAAGTAGGATTCTACGAAGCGTCTGCGTGGCGCTTGTGTGGCGCCTACATGGCGTAACCTCATAATGCAGGACGTGACAATTCAGTTGTGAGATGCAATATAAAGGGAAGTAGTTTGTGCTTTGGTGATGACCTGTAGCCTTATTTGGCTAACATTGACGATTTATACTTATTATATGAAAGTGTATACATGTGATAACTTAAGATTTATACCCTTATTGAAAGAATTTAACACCGCGTTGTCTTTAGATCGGCTCCTTACCCCTTATTTCTATTTCTATATTATAATTTTCTAAAAAATATTTTACTTTATTATTTTGCCTATAATAGGTTGAAAATACCTTCCCTAAAATATCTCCTTCCTAAATGTTTTCTAATTCTTCTTTATTGTATGCTCTTCTTCCTCTTTCAATTTGTATTATTTCCAAAATTATGCATGGTTAAATCTCTCTTAAAAATATTTTATTCTATTTCCTTTTCTAGTTTTTGCATATCTTCTTTCTTTTTCTTTTTTTCCATATTCATGTGCTCTTACTAAAACAAATTTCTGGCTCCGATCGTGCTTAAGGGATTTTTTCCTTTTTTTTTTTTTTTTTTTTTGTGCAAGTGTAATGTAATAGTTGCTGGGCAGTGTGTTACTTAATTGACTTAAAATGTAATGAATGGTTACTAAAGACAAGAGGTACCCCTGCAAAAGAAATTTAGTACCTGTTTGGAGGGGCTTCCCAACTTCAAAAGTCTGTTTGTTCACAAGGATTTCATATGAGGAATTTTGAAAAAAATGATTTTATAAGAAGAAAGATGTTTGGTGGTTGCATTTTCAAAAAGCTTCTTCACCATCAAAACAACTTTTATGTGACAATATTACCCGTTTTTGTCTACCCATTTAAACCCATATTGTATTATCACCATTTTCATTCATCATCTCTTATGCCACCTCAACCATGTTTTCAGATTATCGTGTTTATAACAAAAAAGACCACCATAGGAAAAAAACAATCGTGAAGAATTTCAATCAATAAAATGAAAACTTAGAAAAAGATAAGAAAATATATATCTAATTCATTAGAGAGACAAAAACTTGTCAAAAATTTGAAAACCCATTTCCTTCCTGATTTCAGTTATAGCAGCACGATGGCGGTGGGTGTGAAATTGCTGGTGCCAAGAGGCATTCAAAAAGATGGAGGACGTTTCTGGCACAGGGCCTGACCTAAGGCGGGAAAGGCGGCCGCCTTGGGCCTCAGGTTGGGAGGGGGTCACAAAATTTTTTTTCTTCCTTTTAGTAGTAATAGATCCAAAATTAAATAATTAATTATGGCCCAAGAAAAAATAAATACCCAATCTATAAATACAATTTTAAATTCAAAACTCAACCCAATAACATAAACTTAATAAAATCATGCCCAAAACTAATTTAATTTTAGGGTTTTAAGATTTGGAGGAGTTGAGCAATGGAATCCTAGTATGAATTGTTTCAATGAATGTATTTTGGATCCTGGCTTCGATGACCTCAGATTCACGGGCCATTTCCACACGTGGTCCAACAAAACTATTAGTCAAGGTGCTATTGCAAAACAACTTGACCTCTTTGTTTTGATCACTGTCCCATGGTGGTTTCTTTTGGTGTGCAAATGGCTTCTAGAAAATCTCCTTTTAGATTTTTTAACTTTTGGAGTGATCACCTAGATTTTATGCAAATTTTTGCTGATAATTGGAACACAAATGTGGAGGGTTTTCCAATGTTCAAAGTGTGTGCAAAATTGAAAATGCTTAAGCTTGCTCTTAAGAAGCTTGACAACAAGTCTTTTAAGGATATTGCTAATAGGGTTATTCAAGCTAAGGCTGATTTAATCTCTTGTCAAAACTCCCTGGATAGTGACCCTAGTAACACTAATCTTAGAAGGTATGAAAAGACTTTATCTATTACCTACTTAAGTCTGAGCAGAATTGAAGAGCAATTCCTCCAACAAAAGTCTAGAATTCAATGGCTGGCTCTTGGGGATCAAAACTCAAGCTTCTTTCACCAAAGCATACAAAACAGATTGAATAAAATAAGGATTACCAGTGTTCACCTTGCTGATAGTACTAAATCTAATGATGGGGAGGACATCAAACATGCTTTTATTTCATTTTTCAGGGTCTTTTTGGTAGCAATCCTCATTGCTACCCAGGTATCATTCCTCTTTCTCAGTATATTACTAAGACCATTAGTGAATAATGTTTTGAAGGACTATGTTGTATTCATAGTGATAATGAGATTAATGAGTGTTTGTTCTCCATCAAGTCCAACAAGTCCCCTGGACCTGATGGATATAACTCATTCTTCTTTAGGAAGATTTGGTCCATTGTTGGAGCTGAGGTCACATGTGCTATCAGATAATTTTTTGAAAATGGCATGATGCTTAAACAATTGAACACAACTTATCTGGCTCTGATTCCAAAAATCCCTAACCCAGAAACCCTAGCTGACTATAGACCAATTTCTTGTTGCAATGTCATCTATAAGTTTATTTCTAAATTGCTAGCCAACAAATTTAAAACCATCTTACCTAATCTCATTGATAAAGCTCAAAATATTTTCATCAAAGGGAGAAGGATTTGGGACAATATTTTATTGGCTCATGAACTTTTAAGAGGGTACCATAAGAAGTTAAATCCATCTAGGTGCACTCTAAAAGTTGACTTGCACAAAGCCTATGACAGTTTAGATTGGAATTTCCTCCTTATGAAATTTCCTTTTACTTTCATAGCTTGGATCATATCTTGTATATCTACGGCCACCTTTTCAGTCTCTATTAATGGGGAATTATGTGGGTTCTTCAAGAGCATTAAAGGGTTAAGACAGGGTGACCCTTTATCCCCTTATTTGTTTGTAATTGTCATGGATGTATTTTCATCAATTACTAACATTCTCACCTCAAGAAATGATTTGTTTACCTACCATTGGGGTTGTAAGGCAACTCAGCTATCCCACCTTACTTTTGCTGATGAAATTCCCATGTTCTTCAATGGGGATTTAACATCAGCCTTGACTACTAAGAAAACTATTGATACTTTTTCTCTCTTTTCTGGTCTTAGTCCAAATCCAAGTAAAAGCCAGTTTTTTGTTTGTGGGGTTTCTGGACCTCTTAATGAATATCTATATACTGTTTTTAATGTTCCTTATAGCACACTCCCCATCAAATATTTAGGGCTTCTTTTGTTCTCAACAAAACTTTTTGCCTGTGAATGCCATATCCTAGTTGATAACATGCTGTCCAAGGTCTCTAATTGGACTGCCAGGTTTCTTTCTTTTGCTGGCAGAATCCAACTGATCCAAGCTACTCTCTTTAATATTCATATATTTTGAATACATCTGTTAATCCTTCCTACAAAAGTGTGTAATCAGATGAAAGGTCTGTTGATGAATTTTCTATGGTCAGGCCCTGCTCTGAATAAGAAAAAGGCTAAAGTGTCTTGGGAAAAAGTTTGTAGACATAAAAAGGCTGGAGGGTTGGGAATTCTTGACATCCAACAATGGAACAAAACTTCTGTTCTGAGGATTTTTTGGCTTTGTGCTCCAACAACACAAGCAATATATGGAAGGAATGGGTTGAAAAGAACTTATTAAACAACAGAAGTATTTGAAAAATTCCTATTCTAGGGAAATGCTCCTGATTCTCGAAAAAATTGCTCCAGCTTAGACACATAACTCAACCTTTAATCAAACACATAATAGGGGATGGTGAGTCTACCTGGCTATGGTTTGATAGTTGGTTTCCCTGTGGCCCAATTTATAAGCTCTGTGCAAGCACTTCTCAAAGACCAAGATGGAATTACAACATTCATGCTAAAATATCTACTTTAATTGCTAATGGACAGTGGAGATGGCCTAGATAGCTTGCTAGAATTTTACAACCACATTGTGACCTTAATAGTTTACCACTGCCCAACTCCAGTTCTAAAGATGTTATTTTGTGGAATCATTCTCCTTCCAAACAGTTCACCATGAAACACACTCTTTTATCCCTCACTCAACCCTCTGCTCAAGTCCACTGGCATAAGTTGGTCTGGTTCAAACATAGGATACCCAAGTTTTCCTTTTGCCTATGGTTAGCCATTTAGGACAAACTTTAAACTAAAGATAGACTAGGCCTTAATTATCTTATGCAACCCAATGTGTGTATTTTATGTCTTAGAGCAGCAGATACACATGAACACTTGTTTTATCATTGTTCATATTCTAGGATGGTGTGGGAGGGCATTCAAGATAAATGTGGTTTCTACTCAGGACAAAATTCATGGAAACATTTCAGTCTTTGGGCATCCCAAAATTGCAAAAATGAATTGAAGGAAAGTAGAATAGTCACATGGAAATTAGCCCTAACAAGCTTCATCTATCACATTTGGGGAGAAAGAAATAATAAGATTTTTAGGGATTTGGCCTTACCTCCTGGTAAAACTCTTCGAGCAGTTGTTAATGCAGTCTGGTTCAAGATTTTTTCTGTTAATTTTTGCAATTGCTCGCATGCCAAAATCATAGCAAATGATTGGAGTCTCCCCAATTCATTTTATGAACAATCAAGGGGCAATGAGTTTTTTACCTTCACTCAAATCCAAGGCAACATCAGCTCTCTAATCTCTAACCTTAGCGGTCGTCTCCCCCTCATCCTCTATAACCTCGTGCGATGCCGCTTTATCTTACCCAACCTCCTCAATCTCCTTTTCCCCCTCCACAACCACCATAGTGAGTAAAGGGATTGTTGGCTTTGAAATTTACTTTCGGCAAACAATTCCAAAATTGATGATAACAAACCATTAAAGAGTGTTTGATACTAATGAATTATCGAGTTCATGTTTTTAGAAAAAGACAGGTGAACGACTCAGAAAACAAGCTCGGAAAGAAAACGACTCGAAGAGCAAGCATGGAAAGAAAGCTTGAATAAAAGGGAAAAACCGAGAAAGTAATTGAAGCACAAAAATGGAAAATCAAATAAATCAACGGCAAAGGCGAAAGTCGAAGACTCAAGACTCATGGTAGATAGGTCGGGGAGCGATCATTGTAACAACATAATTTTATGTGTCGACATTATCGTATATGCTCAAACATAAAATGAACCGAACTCAAATGGAAAGAAAAATTATTTACTGAACTCAAACGGAAAGAAAAATAATTTTTACAAATATTTTTCAAGTAGTAGTCGACTAGAAGAATCCTTTGTATTCTCTAGCAGTCGACTAAACAAGTCAGAAGCTATCAGTTTTTCATCCATTTTAGTGTAGTCGACTAAACTCATAGAGTAGTCGACTAAAGCTCCTTATTGAGTCGACTAGAGCATCATCTAGTCGACTAAGAGTGTAACACCCCGTGTTATTTTCCTTTTTTCTGAAATTATTTAAATTTTTAATTTCAGTTATGACGTCACTTGTTCATGACGTTCATGTTATTCTTAGTATTTCGCGTGTAAATTTTTCGCGTTTACTTTTAAAGTCGACTGGATGACTTTACGGTTTCTCTTTGACGACTACTCGAGTTCTCGTTATCGACTACGCGGTATCGTTTCGACGATTAATGTTTAGTACTTCGACTGGGCGACTACACGTTGTAATTGTTCGGGTTTGTTTAATGTTCCAACGCTTGGGTTCCTAACCCGGTGTATTTCTTTCGGACTAATTTGGTTATTTGGCGTCCTGTGGACTTACGGGTTGACGCAATATTATTTGGAGACTTCCGGTATTTATTGGGATTTACTGTATATATATATATTTAATTATAATTATATATATAGTTTTGGGGGTTATTTTGCAATTATGGACATTTAGAGGGTTGCTTTTGCAATTAGGTTATAAATGTGTATACACTCATACGTATCTGCAGATCACCTCATTCCTCCTCTTCATCTCCTTCGTTCTCCACACACGACCGAAGAAGCAGCTCCTCTACCTCCATTATCATCATCTTCGGCTGAGAGAGAGAGAGAGAGAGCTTGGGCTGATGATGAGCTGCACGCAGAGGCACCATTGCAGCGACACTGGTTTGGAGCTGCGACGACGACCAAAGAGCGACAACGGTTCGCGGTGGTCGGCGACGGCAGGGCGGCGTCTTGCAGTGGTGGCATCATGACCTGGAGGAGGCGGCGCAGGGCGGCGACGTGGTGGAGCTGGGGTCGCTGCAGAGCTAGAGACGCGCAGCAGGGGCAGTCCCGATTTCGGCCAGAAGCTTCGACCATTTTTTCGGTCGACTTCCCGACCTCGGTTTGGGTTGATTTTTGGAGGGTAGCTTCGCCTATATGTCAGGTACTACGTGTAAACATGTCGTAATTTTACGTTGAACGGTTTGTCGCGAAATTCAATTTGAAGTTTCGAATTTTTGTTTGGGCTAATTTAGATTTACCCAAATGAATTAACCTATTGTTAACGGGCTTCGTATATATCGTATAGGTTGTCGAGACGGACATTTCCATATATGTGAAATATTTTTCGGACGATTTTGGTCGGTGGGCGTTATATTCGGGCGCCGGTACTGTTCATGGTGGGCCCGAAATGGCTGTTTTGTAAGCGTATTTCAGGTGAGAAATTATATTTCTCACTCCGCATTATTGAAGTAGTTTAGGGGTGAAAAACCTTATTTAATTTAATATAGATATATTAAATCATTAATTTAAATATCTATAATTCGTTTAGAATCGGAATTGGACTTAGGAATTAATTTAAGAAAATTAATTAAATTATTTCCTATGTAATTAAATAATTTCCTATCTGAATCGAATAGGAATAGACGGCTTAGAAATTCCCTTGAGAATTAAATGGGCTAGAGAATTTTGTAAACGTTGGACGCGAGAAACATAGACGATATGCTAGGTCCCTCTCATTATACGTGGATTATTTTTTTAGATTATTTTAAAGGCATGATATGGGAAATTGAAATATTTTCTAAAGAATTGAAGAAAATATATTTTTGAAAACATGAATTTTATATGAAATTGTTTTCATATGATTTAATTGCTTTATTGTATTTTAAAGCATGAAAAGAGGTTTTGAGAATTATGTTGATATTATCATGTGGATATTGTTCATAAATATGATGCATTACATATTTATGTTGAGGCATGATTGTCATTTGGACCTGGATGCATATTGAGAATATCATGTAGTGTCAAATCATGGTATTGGTATATGTGGGCTGTGAAATCATGTGGGGTGTCTTTGTGTTGAATCGTCGCAATAACTGGTCAGGGGGTGTTCCCATCCTACGGAATAATGAGCCGTGAATGGGGTATAGGGTGATTCGTCTCATTCTCGAAGTCGCGGGTCGTCTCGTGCATCCGTTATACGGATCTTTGGTCACGGGTCGTCTCGTGAAACCGTCTTTCTTGTTGAAAGTGTAGTGTCAAAAACACTTGGGAAGAATCGGTGCGGTACTCTTTCTCCTTATAAATGGGTGGAGTGCGTATTCGTTAACCACGTGATGTGGGCAAAGAGTGGTGTATGAGTCACATTGTATGTGCATGGCATTTATGTGATTTCATTTGACATGTATACGTGATATTATTACATGTGATGTTGGAGCATGTTTAATATGTGTTATTATTGCCTGTTGGATTTTGGAGCATGTTATGTATGAATATTGTGAAATTAAATTCATATCTTTATAAAATGCTCAGTTGAAAGTGATAAATGTGAAAACATGAATTAAATGAGAAAATTGTTAAATTATAAATGAAACGTATATCTTTATACTTGTTGTATATTTTAGTGCTCTTGGGGGAGGTTATGTGTATTGGCATAGTGATCTATGTGACTAGTTGAGGCTAGTGGTGGACCGTAGGCTTGATTTTGAGTTGAGGCCTTAGAGAATGTGGTTAATAGTCTTGTGATTGTGGTTAATAGTTTGGTGATTGTGGTTAGCTGTATGATCTTGTTAGAGATTGGAGGTTAGAGATTGATTTTAGTATCAGTTATGAATTGGGGCCTTCGAGAAGGAGGGTGATGAGATTGTGAGTTGTAGTATGGACCTTTTTGGTGTCTTTCACTTTTGAGGAATAGGCTATCAACTGTAGTTGAGATTTTGATTGGTGAGTAGAGGTTATGATTGAGTGACTTTATTTAGTACTCAAGGTACTGTAGCTTGACAGTCTTGGTTCTAGTGCTTAGTTCATTCCCCTAAGCATTCCTTGTACTGTGTTTGTACGCTAATACGTAGTCGTTGACTCCTATGTCATTCCTTGAGTTATCGGTTACGGCATGGCGCCGAACCTCTTCCATGTGTTGTCATTTGATTTGGTAGAGTTGGAAACAGATGGTTGTCTTCCGTGAGTCAAACATGTTGTTCTTCCTTTACTGTCCTTTTGGGCATTATAGGAATTTGTAGAATTGTATTCACTCTTGTTGGACTGTTTCAAAAACGGTGTTTTCTAAGTTTTAAAATAAACTCTTTGTATTTAAAAGGAAAAACCCATTTTCGCCTACCCCCGTAGAAATGAAAAGTTTTAACACTTTATAAAATGATCTTATGATCTTCTTTGGAAATATTTTTAACTCTAAAAGCCGGTGATGGCAATTGACGGAGACCGGGGGCAAGACAATCATTTTACTATGTGGTTTCTTAAAAGGAAAACTATTTTATTACTTTTCTTGGGATTCTTAGATTCTGAGACTTATTTCTCAATATCTCATCTTGTAGAGTTTTGAAAGGTGTTCCATTGTTTCACCTTTGCTTCCTATCATTTCTAAGTCTCGGGTATGAGGCTTAGTGTTGTTTAGTGCACACATGTAGTGTTGCCCTTCCTTTCTTCTTGGTTTTTAATGTCACCTCCTAGGTGATTCGAGTTGTTCCACATATTAGGGGCATGGATACAGAGTGGATTGTGTTCCTTGTCCAAGTGTTCTCCCTAAGCACTTGTGATGCTTTAACCTTGACATTGTTGTCTTGGTTATCTGTTGGTTTAGCGTTGGGACTTCTTTCCCCTCGCTTTGGTTTCCTTGTTCGGGTGTTTTTACTAAACACTTGTGGTGTTTTAACCTTGACATTGTTGTCTCGGTTATCTGTTGGTTTAGCATTGGGAAGTCTTTTCCTTCGCTTTGCTTTGGTGACCCTGAGGTGGTCATTCTGGTGAGTTGAGTTCGTGTACTCTTGGTGATTTGATTGGGTGGTTTTCCTCGCCTACAATGAGAGTGTTAGTGATGTGATTGACCCTATTGAGGATAGTATCATGAGTTCGATATGATTTATGGTACGGTGATATGATTGAGGTGATCTAGCCTTTGAGAGGTAGATTTTCCTTAGGAATGGGATGAGGTTTGTTATATATATATATTGTACATATATATATATAGAGAGATGATGATTGTGTTAGTACGCAAGGACGTGAGTACTTTTCCTCCTGTGTTCTCGGGGAATGAGTTATGAATATTCTTTGGTACTAGTGGTGGATTTCGATCCTTGTGGATATTAGAGGTGAGTGTGATTCCCTCTATTTGGAGTTTCTTCTTAGCGTCGTGAACGCTTGATGATTGGTTAGGTTTGACTTAGGTGTCGTGTACCTAGTGTACGTTGGTACTGGGAGTATGAGTCTTAGTTGTATCCTATAGGCTAATGTTGTGTATTTATATATATATATGTATATATATATCCCCTATATACTCACGTACGGTAGTATATGAGCACATACCTTGGGTTTTCGTGGCTGGGTTATGTTGTGGGCTATGTATCTCACTGGGTGGTTTAACATTACCTAAACTATTAGAGGATGTGGTAGTTAGAGTATCCTTTCCCACTAAGCTTATTTGCTCACAGGGTATTTCATTTGCCCCCTGGTATTCCCACGTCAGGTTGCAGGAAACATACGGCTATGAGCAGGATGCAGTGCAATGACAGTTTTCTTTAGTTTCTTGTTACAGGTTTTGGAGTTGCGTTGAGTGATGCGGTTACGGTTGTAGCACGATTGGGTTGTGGACGGTAGTATTCTTCTGTCAGCTTCTTTACCCATGTTTTGTGGGATTGTTATGTATTTCTTTTGGGAGCCAGTCTGTTGGCATATCCCTGTTGATGTATCTTTTATTTCCTGTATTTATTCTTTCAGTATATCATTGTATCTGTTCTGCACAGCTAGGTGTTTTCCTATATTCTTATTCGAGCATTTGTGGCTCTGTTGATTATAGAGGGTTTGGAGGGGTTTTGGTTTCTTTCCACTACCTCGGCCCTAGTAGGATTGATGAATGTGGGGCTTGGAAGCCATTATTATTATCAAATTGCTATTGGCAGGTCTTTGTGTTGTGGTTGTGTATCCGGATGCTCCATTTACAAACGGAACTCTGCCGGATTTTCGTTAGATTCCGCTGCTTTGTTTATTATTCATTTGGGTTTTTAATTATACAATTTCTATCATTAACCCATATGTTTTCATGGTTAATGATGTCTTAGTTGGTCATTCATGTTAAGGATCACATCCTGGATTCCTTGGATATCCCTGTTCGGGAGTCTTAGGAATTTAGGAGCGTGTCTGTTGGTATCTGAGGATACTATTGAGTTCTAGTATTCTAGTTAGCATTGAGTATATTTTTCATTGTTATTCCATGTGTCTCTTTGTTATTGTTGACTCTAGTGGTTGGTTGACTTTCGTCACCCTTTGGAGATTTGCTTACTCTCTAGATTAGAGTTTCGGGAATTATAGGGGCGTGATAGTAGGGTATCAGAGTGTGTCATTCTTACCCTTTTGTGGGTGTTTGATGACTGTATGACGTTGGTTCTCATTTCTTTTTACTTCCGTTCACCTCCTTAGCTCTTAGGCTCGAGTTTCTGAGTTCTAGGAAATTCGGGGCGTGACAAAGAGAGTCCCTCTAGTCGACTAAAGACTCCATGTAGTCGACTAAAGAGTCCTCAAATCCTGCAGTTTTTTCCAAAACCAATTTCCATGTTTTGTGCATCATGTTTAATGGATTTCAAACGGCTCTTGACTTCTCTAATTCAATACTCACTCTCATAACCCTAAAGTATTGATATATATATAATGAGATGTGTATATTGCAAACTAAGAGATTGAAAAGCAAAGAGAAAGAAGTCTTCATCTTCAACAGAACATTTTATGCAAAAAGCCATTGAAACCAAGATTTGAAAATCTGTTTTTCTGTGAAAATCTTTGAAAATCAAAATCTCTAGTATCTCTTCTTATTCTCCAAATATTGTTCATTGATATATCATTTGAGAATACATTTCTAGAGCTATTGAAAAATCACCAAAAACACTTGAGCTTATATTGATTTATCTTCCATAAAAACCTTTAGGTTTTGAGTGTTTTTGTTTTTGAGTGATTTTATTGATTACATACGAATTTGTGATCTCGGACAAGTGAAGTCCAAAGATTGTTCAAGAGAGGGTTGTTCTCTTGATTGAGAGACAAGCTCGAGAGGCTTGTGTTGTAAAGGTTTGCCATTCCACATGTTAAGGAAGGACCATAGTGAAAGGATCGAGAAAAGTCTCAAGAAGGGGTTCTTGAGCCGAGGAGTAGGAGTTACCGAACCTAGAAAAAAAATCACGGTGTTAATCTCTCTATCTCTTTCTCTTTATTTCATTAATTTGCATGCTATATTTACTTGAATATATTGTATGCTATAATTAATCTTGTGATAAATTGTTAGATAATTTGAATTGAATTATTCACTTGATTATTGAAGAAATTGATTATTGTATATAGCTTGTTCCAATTTCGAAAAGAGTTAGAAATATTTTTGAACACTCTATTCACCCCCCCTCTAGGGTTAATTAGTGACTAAAAATGAGATTTGAATTCGCAACTTAAAATGAATAAAAAATTCTAGACCCAACACGAATGAGGAAGAAAGGTGTAGAACTATAGATGTATGTTTTTACACACTGTCAAAGATGATTTTTATAGAAATTTCATGCTCATATTTATACATGAAGGGATGTGCTTTTTGATCCATTAAGATGAGATTGGGATAAATTTAAGATCCATCGTCTCTTAAATGATGAGATTACATTATCAATCTAAAAGCCCCTTTAATCAACGATTGATTGAGTAATGTATACTGAAATTGTGGGCTAATGGGATTCGTACTATTGGGTTTGTCTTCTGAATTACTGAAATATTCTCTTTATTGGGCCATAAATTCGAGCCCCTCAACGTACATTGTGTACTTCACATTCAAATCCAACCCATATGTATCAAGATGAGTCAGATCCGAAGGGCTAATAAAGAGGTCCAAAATTAAGGCCCAACAACAAGAGCACTCAACCTATACGTAGTGGAACAATCCAAGATCCATGCGGCCCAACCCACGCAAGAAGATCACATTAGACCCAAGGGATAGATCTAAATAATCTCCTTGATTCAAGGAAGTGCCCAATGCAAGGAAAGCCCAATATCAAGACCAAATAATCATGGGAAGATCTTTATTCACTCCCATATCAAGGGGATTAGATTAGATTCTAAATTTGATTATTATTATCATTTAAAGGAAGAATTGATTATGATCCCATTCACTCTTGTATAAATATGGGCCTCAATAAAATTCAATTGAGTGTGTGCAATTTTCAGTATTTACAAAGGGGATTCACAAAAGTGTAATTATTAATTAAAAAAGTTTACGAATTTTAAGAATCAAAATTGAAGTAAACCTCTAATCACATTTTTAATGGAAAAAAAGTTAATTTCCCTTTCTTGGTCTAAAATATGAAAAAGTGATATTAAAAAATAAATCAGATTTTTATAATACGTAATTAATAATAATTAATGAGTTGAGATTGGGATTGGGAACTGAAAACAGAATTAAACTCTAATAAACATTAAATAACACTTTAATTGAATGACATTTAATTTCCTTTTTGGCTTAAAATATCTATCTATATATATATATGTGTGTGCATATATAGAAATATTAAAAGGTCCTCAAGGAAGTATAAGAATAGATAAGTATATAAGGAGATTTATAGATAGATAGAGATTTGATACTAAGGCCCTGTTTGACGTAACTTTTACTTTTGCCTTTTCCTAGAAGAAAAAGATAAACAGAAGTTGTTTTGAGAAGCTGACACTCCCTAACTTCTTTAAAACACTTTTCCAAGGTCCAAAAGTTGTTCTAATTTTTTTGTTAAATACCGTTCAAAATAGTTTTTCCATCCACAAAGCCAAAAGTAGCGTTTGAAAAGTCAATCCAAACATCACCTAAGGAGAGAATCTTAATTTGTGAGAAATATGACAGTGGATCATATTCCACTTCATACATTGAATTAATTTTAAATATGAAAGTTGTTTTTATTTTTTTAAATATTAGTATATTTAATATTTGTTTTTATATTTATAATTTTTAAACATATGAAGCCTTGTATGTAAGGGGTCTCGCATTTGATTTCTCCTAGAGTCTTTACGTATTTTCTGAATTTCAGGTCAGACTCTGATTTTGACGTTGGACACGTCTTTTGTTAGTAACTATTTAAAAAAATGTAGTATAAACTTTTGTAGAAATATGTGACTAACGTTTGTTTTCTAGTTTTAATAAAGGAATACTAAATTAATTTTGATCGAATTGGACCATCATAATAAATGAGTTAAAATAATCTTGAAAGTCTCTAGTAACATAGTAATTGCCTTTTAAATTAATTATAATTGAATTAAGTCAACAAACAAAATGGTCCATATATATTCCACAACCATCCCAATTAGGGGTGCACAAAAAAACCGTAGAACAGTAGAACTGGTCCAAATCGAAATGAACAGGTGCTTTGGTTCTCGCTTTGAATTGATTTTGTTTGGTTCCGGTTATCAAAAAACAAAACTGTTTTAATTTGGTTCGGTTTTGGTTTCAGTCTGTCTGGAACCAAACCGAACTAAATCGAATCGATATAAATTAGATACATATATATATATATGTATAACTCGCTTATTCAATAATATTATATTTAATAAAATTATAAATTCATATAAACTTAGTATATTAAATAAAATTATAAGTTTACCCTAATAGTTTTTTACCATCCAAACAAATATTACATGCATATACATAAAAATCTTATATTTGTTGTTTTTTGTTTTTGAGAGGAGATTCATTACTGATTTAATCTTTTCTTCTTTTGAATTTGATAGTGTTTAGTGCTTATTGTTTTGATATTAAAGTTGTAAGAGGGGTGACTCGTGAAAAGGGTAATCCGCGAGGATTGACTTATTTTGGGAAATTGGCCCAAGGATTTGTTTATTTGGAAAAATGGCCCAAGGTTTGGTTTATTTGGGAAACTGGCCCAAATAAAGGATTATTTGGGAAAATGGCCCAATTAAAGGTTTTTACGTGAGAATTAACATTATACATAGGGAATTATGAGGGACTGGTGTGGATATAGCTAACATCTGAACTCATAGCCCTATATGCTGCTCGCGTAGGGAATACTATTCGGAAATCTAGGGAAATGCTTGGGATATGTAAATAGTGGGTTGCGATCCTATCTACACCATTCTAAGCAAAAGTACCTCAGAGAGGCCGATAGTACTCAGGGTCATGAAAAATGTATGCATACAAAAAGGTCATGACCCAGGAAAACTATAGCATCATAGTTCCTTGGCTAAGGAAAAATCAGATCCGTGAAGAAATAGCGCGGTTCCCAGGTCAGGAGGTACAGTATGATCCGCGCAAGAGATCACACGAATCGGTGTCGCGTAATCGAAGTCGCGATATGATACTGTACGGGATATTTATGGCGCGGACTGGAATTTTAGGGTCCATGTCGCGAGGTAGTGCTGACGTGACAAAGATAATCCGCGAAGACCTACTGGACGCTTACGTCTATAAATAGTGAAGCTAGAGCTCACTTGAAAGGGGACTTTTTGGAGACTAAGGGAGATAAATTCCTAGAGAGAAATTCCTTTTTTTAAATCATTTGGAACTGTTGTTTTATCTTCCATTTCTCTGTAAAGCATCAAAATCAATAAAAGCATAAGCACCATTATTTTCCTGACGATCTTGTGTGGAAACTATCCCTAAAGATTTTATTTAAATCGAACCCCTACATTAAAGGTGACTCTACTGGGGAAGAGATGTCTTCTGCACAAGTTGAGCCTCGTCGAACTCGTCGGAGAGGTCGTCCACCGACCCGGCACATCAGGCAAGTTGAAGAAGAAACAGCAACACAGACGCAAGGAGGTGAACCAGTCCCACCAGCACGGAAACAACGTCGCCGCGCGAACGCTGGTGTGGGTCAGGCAGAGACTCCTCCGATAGCGGAGCCAACACAGAATTCACCAGAATTGCCATCAGCTCTGCTGCAAACTCTTCTCAGCATTCAAGAAATGCAAAATGCCATACTTCACTTCATGGAGGCCTCGCACGTTTCGGTACCAAATCTTGAATCACCACAGATGGATAATCAAAACTTGCCAGAAATATCAGCACAAGAGCTTTTTTGGGAAGCACCGCGAGCGCGAACAGAGCCATTGGAGAAAGAGTCATATATCACCAAGGAACAACTTCGGGCTATCTTAAATGAGAAATCTGAGATAGAAGAAGTGGAAATTGCCCCACCATACCATCCCAGTATTATGGCTTTACCCAACTTGAAGATTATGTAACACCAAGCTTCCATCAATTCGATGGCAAAAAAGGAAATGCAAGAGAGCATATATCCAGGTTCGCGGATGCTCTGGGACCACACAGAAATGATGAGTATTTGAAGCTTAGATAATTCTCCAAATCTCTAACAGGTACTGCATACACATGGTATACTGATCTCTCTCCGACTTCAATATCCAGTTGGACGGATATTGTGATCAAGTTCTACACCAAGTTTTTCCAAGCAGACAAAGAGGTCTCAATGATTTCACTTACAGGGCAAAGGCAACATTTTGGGGAAGATGTAGCAATTTATGTCAAGAGATTTCGCAAAGCTGCTTTACAGTGCCATGAACCAATTTCCGAGCTTCAATTAATCAAAATTTGTATAGAAGGAATGCTGCGAGAATATAAAGTGCATTTGGTCAATCATGAGTTCAGAACTTTCTCTGCACTTATTGATAATGCATGAAGATTGGGATAAGTTTTGGCTCTTCTGACACGACCAAATATCAATGCCAGGTGAGAGGCAATGGTAGCAGCAGCACAAAACGAAAGGCCCAGGGAAGAGCGTGTTAGAAGATCTAAACCACCTCCTTTACCTTTCAGTGAAAAGAAAGCAGTTGTTTTGCTAAATCAGTGGATTGCAAATAATGTCATATATCTACCTTTAGTGCAAAGGGTGTCAACAAGAGAGGAAAGGATGAAGAACAACTACTGCCCCTATCACAGGTCCGTTCGGCATTCCCTGATTGGATGTTGGGCATTTCGCGGATTGGTACACCGGAAAATAGCATCAGGTGACTTGGAAGTGGCAAAGAATGTAGTTCATGAATCCTTCCCTGCACATGTGGTTGTAATGGCCACCAGAGACAATACTGAAAAAACAATAAATGCCGTCAAGTATGAATGTCCGCCAGCGTATGAAGCAAAAGAGGATGCCAAGATAGAGGTTTTCTTTAACGAGCTCCCTATACAAGAACATGTGAAGGAGTTCATAAAAGAGCAAACAATTGTCATTCTTAATCATACTATCGTGATTCCACAGCATGAAAAAATCTCAAGCAAGATCACATTTTCTGAAACAGACAAACAAGTGCCATTCTTCCACAATCGGCCTCTATATGTACCAGTTACTGTGAATGGTCGAGAGATGAAACGAGCTTTCTTGGATGAAGGAGCGTCAGTCAACTTAATCCTGTTGGCTAATTTGCGGATGATCAATTTTCTTGAAAGCAAGATTGTAAATCATACCATTGCAGTTATTGATTTCAATGGAGACCAGCAGGCCACCATGGGATTCACGACATTGGATCTTAAAGTGGGATAAATCAGGGGGCCCACCAAGTTTCATGTCATTAAAGGGGAACCCTTATATCAGTTGTTGGGAAGACCGTGGTTACATGCATATGGTGTAATACCATCATCCTATCATCAAGTGATGAAGGCCAACTGGGGAGAAGGAATAATGACTGTAAAGGCATCTAAAAGCCCTTTTTGCGCATCTGACGCCCATTTTGCAGATGCAGTCTATTTATAAGAATACAGTGAGGAAGATGGACCCGGCATTTTTGCGACACCATTACCAAAATGGGAAGAACTGGAAAATGGAGGTTTGACTAAGAGGAAGCTTAAAGAAGTGAGCTGGTCGCGAGTTAAAATGCCCGACGGATGAGTAGTATACAAGTTATGATGGGATCGGGGGTCAGAAGCCTGTACAGTTGGCACTGACCCCGGGACATATAAGGCAAGTGTATAAAGAAAACTTGTCACTGATCCTGAAACACACAAAATGAATCCGCAACCGGAGCATGGTTTGTGTGAAGTGGACATAGGCGATGGCACAGCTCCGCGACCTACCTTCATAAGCAGTACGTTGCCCGACGAAACTAAGAGTTCTCTAGTAGAATTACTCAAGGAGTTTCGAGATGTCTTTTCTTGGGACTATAGTCAAATGCCAGGACTCAATGTTGGATTAGTAAGTCACCACCTCCATGTGCATTCTGCATCAGAGCCAAAGAAGCAAAAACAACGAATATTTCATCCAGATATGGAGATACAGATCAAAACAGAAGTAGAAAAGTTGTTTAAAGAAGGATTTATCAAGCCAACCCAGCATCCAACATGGCTTGCAAATATTATGCCTATGAGAAAGAAGACTGGGCAAATCCGCGTATGTGTAGACTATCGCAATCTCAATAAAGCTTACCCGAAAGACGATTTCCCTTTACCTAACATTGACACCATGGTGGATGCAAGCTCAGGACATGAAGTTTTTTTCACTAATTGATGGATTCAGCGGGTATAACCAGATTAAGATGGCAACAAAAGATGTTGAGAAAACTGTTTTCCGCACCCCAATATTGAATTTCCATTATACGGTCATGCCATTTGGACTTAAAAATGCCGGGACTACGTATCAACGTGCCATGACAGCTATATTTCATGACCTGATGCATAAAACTGTGGAAGATTATGTGGATGATTTGGTGGTAAAATCCAAAGCCATGCAGGATCATGTGGGCGATTTGAGAAAGGTACTGCAAGGGTGTCGTGAGTATAATTTGAAGATGAATCCCCTGAAATGCACTTTTGGAGTACCAGAAGGAAAGTTCTTAGGGTATGTTGTACATCGACAGGGGATTGATATGGACCCAATAAAAGCTAGGGCAGTATTGGAAATGGCTCCACCCACAACTCGTAAAATGTTGAAAAATTTTATGGGGAAAATATCTTATCTTAGGAGGTTTATCCCAACATTGGCATAAGTAACTCACCCACTCATGCCTCTTTTGAAAGAAAAGTCCGTATATAGCTTGGGAGAAGAACAACAGGAGGCCTTTGAAAAAATCAAGAGGATTTTAGCATCACCAAAAACAATGGTAGCGCCAGAGTCAGGTAAACAGTTGATCATGTATCTCACTTCCACCAATAAGTCCGTAGGAGCGTGTTTGGCCCTGGAACATGAAGGGGAAGAGAAGCCTGTCTACTATATCAGTCGAGTACTCAAAGGACCAGAGTCGCGAGACACATCCCTGGAGAAACATTGTCTTGCATTAGTATTCGCGGCTTAGAAATTCAAACATTATTTACTAGCACATCCATTGGAGCTAATCACCAAAAGTGACCCCATCCGTTATCTACTCACAAAGCCTATAATCAGTGGGAGAACTGCTCGATGGTTGTTAGCACTATCTGAATATGAGATCACATGCTCTAGACCAAAAGTAGTAAAAAGTCAAGCCTTGTCAGATTTACTAGCTTTATTTCCTGGAGGAGCTAAACCCAAAGTGGAAGAGGTGGGAGTAGCAAGTACGACACAAAACTCAGAGTTTACCTTAGAATTCGATGATTCATTCACAGAAAATGGAGGTGGAACTGGTTTCGTATTAAGGAATGAGGAAACAAAAGAGGAATTAGTCATGGCCTATAAACTTGATTTTCCTTGTACCAACAACATAGCCGAGTATGAAGGGTTGGCGCTGGGATTGATGATGGCTTAGCAGTTGAGGGCAAGAATACTTCATGTAATAGGAGATTCCAAACTGGTCATTAAGCAGGTTAAAGGGGAGTACGTTGTCAAAGAACCCCATTTGGTGTTTTACAGAACCTTCATCCGTCAGATGATAGAAAGCTTTGAGAATATGAATTTTTAGTACGAGCTGTGAGAAGGAAACCGACGATCCGATGCATTGGCGACATTGGGTTCGCGGCTACATTTCCAAGGAATAGAGTCTTCTGCGCAAGTAGTACGAATAACCAACTCTGTGGTCAGTAGCGGGAAGGAATCAGAGGTGTATGAATAGCATGATTGGAGAGCACAGATAGTACAAGCTCTACTAAAAAATGATAACAATGCCTTGAGATAAGAATACCAGATCATAAAATGCATGTTATTTTACAGAGCAGCCGGAGGGATTCTAGCCAGATGCGTGGCAATAAACGAGATAGGAGAACTGCTACAGAAAACTCACAAGAAAATATGTGGTCAAGCGGATGTCAGTCTCTATGGAGTTTTGCTGTGAAAAGGTTACTTTTGGCCAAGTATGAAGGATGATGCGGTCAAGTTGCAAAGCAGTAGCTAGGATTGTAATGCATATCCCTCCGCGAACAAAGGTAATATGGCAGACATGATAGATTGGCGGGACAAATATGTGCATTATCTGAAAGAAGGGGTTTTACCGGAAAGAGATCAGTCGCAGTTTAGAAAATTGGCCTCACGATTTGTCTTACAGGAGGGAAATTGTTCCGCAAAAGTTTTGAAGGAAAGATGATGAGATGTGTAAGCGAAGAAGATGCAGGGGAAGTATTGAAACAAACTCATGAGTTTGGTCACCCAGGCCCTAGAAAAGTGTTTCAATAGTTACTATCATCCGGGTATTACTGGCCAATAATAGAAAGGGACTCCAATGATTTTGTCAGGAAATGTCATGTATTTCAGGTGCACGGGGATCTTATTCATGCTCCGGGAACTGAATTACACAGTTTGGCTACCCCCTGGCCTTTCCACACTTGGGCATTGGACATAATTGGACCAATCACGCCGCAAGCTCAGGGACATGTGTGGATTTTAGTGGCAACAAAATTGTTCACAAAGTGGGTGGAAGCTATCCCGCTGCGACGGACGATAGCAGACAATGTGGTTCAATTCATAAAGGAAAACATCATCTGTCGATTTGGGATACCGAAGGTGATACTGTCAGACAATGGGACTCCTTTTGTTAATAGTAAAGTCGCAGATTTGTTGGGGAGATACTCAGTAATTCATCACAAATCCATGCCTTACTATCCAAAAAGAAATGGACAGGCTGAGGCCTCTAATAAAGCGTTATTTCGAATCCTGTCCAGGTTGGTGCATGATAATCAAAATAAATGGGCGGAAGAACTTCCAATAGCACTATGGGCACATAGAACTGCATACCGGAGTGCAACAAACATGACCCCTTATGCACTGGTCTATGGAGTAGAGGTTGTGCTACCTGCAGAACTGGAGGTTACTGCTAAAACACTAGCATATAAAAGCAATCTAGATGACAGACTATTGGAGATAGAAGAGTTGGAGGAAACAAGGGCAGAAGCTTTTACAAATAAAAAAGAATACAATAAGCGACAAGCAAGGAGCTACAATAAGAAGGTACGATATAGATGGTTCAAGGAGGGGGACAGAGTGTTGAAAGTAGTACCAGCAATCATGAGGGGACAAAGGGTAAGGAAATTTGAAGCCAAGTGGGAGGGTCCATATGTGATTGTAAGTGAAGGCAGTAGTGGGTATTATAGGATGGAGCATGAAGTTACTCGCGAGAAGGCTGGACAGCTTAATGTGAAATGGATTAAATTGTATCAAGTATAGGAGCGTTATGGATTATGGTGTTATAAAAATTTTCTTTAGTGAGGATATGAAGATATATAGTATCAAACAGATCATATAAATCATGTTAGAATTACAATCATTGTATAGGATTTTTCAGTAAAAATGTGGTTACAGTTAGAACATAAAGAGTACATACATCATGAAGAAAAAAGAGACTAGAAAAGGTTCTAGGTGATGGGATCTGATAACTTGAAACCCTCATGTTCCTCCAAATATAGATGGGACCGCTCAGAATGTTCAGCTGCATCTTGAAGCTTCTTGTCATCCTCCTCGAGAAGTGCTAACTGCCAGCGAGCTTCTGCAATCTCAGCCTGCTTCCTTTGACGAGCATCGCGATCATTCATCTCAACAAGATAATGATTATAAAGCCTCTGGATAACATCTAACCGGGTCTCCCACCAAGACACATCCATCCCAACCTTCTTCCAATCCTTTATGCATGCATGACATCTCGGAAGGGTGTCAGGGACAAGATCCTGAATAGTAGTCTTAGAAAGAGTCTTAAATACGTCTGCAACGAGCTGGAGATGGAAATCTTGTAGGAGTGGCTCATGAATTTCCAGGTGAGCAAAAGTCTCTGTATGAGCTGCCTCTATCTGATCTAACACTGGGATGTCGCGAGGATAATAGAGTCAGTGATGCCAAGGTACTGGCACTGAGGAAGCAAAATCATAGACATGAGCAATGGTAGGGTCGCGAGTAGAGATGACTGGCCTGTGTGAGGTAGAAGCATGGTCGCGAGAGGCAGGCTCGTGAGGATTTGAGGCAAATGCGCGAGATGGAGATAGAGGTACCTCTGTGGCTGTCGAAAGCACCATTTGACCTTCAGAAATTCTTTGAGCATCATGGACTAACTCGTTGATCATTGCTTGGTCTTTAGAGTTTAGCCCTACAGAAGGAAAATATACACGTTAAATATGATATTTAGGTACTCAGAATCAAATGGAAGGATGAGGTAGCAAAATTTACCTTCCTCAACCTCTGGGATAGTACTGCCGAAAATGGATCTCTCAATACTAGGATGGTCTGCCAGTGTTGCAACAATCTCGGATGCGATATCACCACTAAGAGGCTGCAAATGACTGTCATCTACATCATGATCCTCTGCTCTACCATCAGTAGCAATGAACCCAGGAGAGACTGGAAGTGAAGGCAGCTTCGGAGATGCCTTGCGATCCGCTACAGTTTCATCATGGTCGCGATCTGATGATACCTCGTGATCTACCTCAGGAGTAAAAGTTGCGGAAATTACGGTGTCACGAAATGAAGAGGAATCACCATCATCATCTTCAAAAGTCAGCTGAGGAGACTTGTGGAGCAAAGAGTTGATGGTGAGGTGGTCCTCACCATCATCAGAAGATTTTGCAGGCAAGGGGTTAGAATGAAGGCTACCCCTAGGAGAAACAGGAACATGCGGAGAAATGTCGCGCGATTGGCTCTTCGCAGATTGGTTCCTCGCGGACAGGTGGTCTCGCAGGAGGAACTTCCTCGTGAAGTGACTGCTTGCGAGTTGCCTTTTTGGACTTCTGTGGTTGAGAGGACTCGGCATGATGTTTTGGTGTAGGCTTACCCCTTACCTTCCGAAGTTTTAATGAAGGATCCACAACATATACTGGAACAGGTATGGGAATGGGAGGAGTTTCATCCATGAAGCTTTGGAATCTCACCAAATGCTCCTTCCAAAACTCACTATAGGCCATAGTTACACCACCCCTCCGTGTGCCTGGTTGGATAAATATGACTGTAGAAAATATGCGAAGGCTTTTCTCTATGGATTCGCGAAAAGCAATAAGACATCTATCAAAGTTGTCTTTGCGATATAGAGGAAAAGGAGGAGGAATAGTCTGATCAAAGCCTAATTGGCGAGCCGCGCGTGAAATATTATAGGAGGCAACAATGTCAAAAGTTTTGCTAAAAATAAGAAGGTGGCACTTATGGGTGATGGCATAAAAGATGAGATGGTCATCTGAGGCAATGTCATAAGAAACTATCTCTTCCTTCGGGTAAAAATCAGGGGAATAAAAGCCTTCAAGAGGAGTGGCGTATGGACGCTAAGAAAACTCAGAAAACTTGTAAATAAAAGAAGCAAGGGTTTTTGAAGAAGAGAGATGTCCAGCGGGTAGCTCACGATTTTAAAGAAATGGAAGTGTTGGCCTCTAAGGCTTGAGGAGAGAAAGGGGCAGGAATCGGAGCATATTTGGGAAAATGCTCGAAAAGAAATAGGGTAAGAAAGGTACCTGAAATGTGAGTACTGATGCCATACCTACCCAAGGAATGAGTGAAGTCATTCGCGAGAGTGTCCAGCTGCGAGTATAAGCTACCAAGAAAGAAGGGAATGCACACACCTCGCGACAGCTTGCCAACAAGAAGAAACACCATGCGACTAGGACCATCCTCTGGTTTGCCTTGAAAAATGTTACGATCAAGCCAGTACGCGAGAAAGACTGCCAGCTCTAAGGGGCCATTGAATTGAGGTCCAGGAGTAGACTCGCAGTCTTGACCAGGAGCTAGCTTCCGCGATGAATACTTACGAAAGAAATGATGGCACCAGGCTGAGTAAAACAGCTTCGGGCGACTTGATATGGCTTGTTCAGGAAGGAGTACGCCCTTTTCAAACCAATTATCGCGCTTGCAAGCATACTTGCCACAGTCACGAAGTTGGTTGAGGATCTTCTTATCCTCTGGATCGACTAGGGGCGCCTTGATGGGACGCCAATCAAGGACAGGAAGACGGAATAGAACTACTACGTCTTCTAAAGTGGGTGTAAACTCACCCCAGGAAGCAATGAAGGTATGCGAGAAGGTGCTCCATCATGAAACCAGAATATTCAGCGCATCTACGTCGCGACGAACATAAAAGTCCGAAAAGAGCTCAATGGATTGGAGGATGCCAGCCTCAACAAGAGTGGCACGATGGTGGTCCTGACTAAGAATATGGTTGGACCACATCTTCCAGTCAGTGATAGGGGCTACATGTCCTTCGTATTCAATGAAGGAAAATAGCGCATCACCCCTTTCAATAGCGAGATGAGGAGCAGAAAAAGGAGGGATAAAGACAGGTTCTGCTTCATGGTCTGGGTCAAGGGTAAGGGGAGGGCTTACAATGATGTTAGAAGGAAGAGCTCACGTGGATTCCCAGAAGGTATCTTGAGAATCAAGGAATGGAGCTTTTCTCCACTCTGAGGCATCTGGAACAGATGGAGTAACCCTAGACGGAGGTGCGAGAAGCTTGGGAGTGGAAGCTTTGGTCATGATGAAACAACACGCGCGAGAAGCTTATGAAGTGGATGAGTATACTTGAAGGGAATGAGATGCGAGGAAAGAGGTGCAAAATGAGAGGATTAGGAAAAGGAGATCTGAAAAATAATAAGTTATGAGTGTGAAAAATGACATGAACAAAATATATAAGGTTCGGGCGCGAAAACGGAAAAGGTACATTAAATGTGTGAGGAAGGCGAAAGGTAGTATAGCCAAGCGCGCTAAAAAAGTCACGAATCCGTGAGTAAGGAGAAATTGGAAAAGGAAAGAAGAAAGGGAGCAAGGTAAAAGTAAGTACATGCAAGTGATGGGATGAAAATAAGTAAAAATTGTATGGGAAGGTCGCGGATTCAATTGAATCTCGTGAGATGAGGTATAAATGACATGGGGAAAAACATATTGTAAATAATGATACAAGGTATGCTGATTCGCGAGGCAAAGGTTATTGCACTTTAATACTTGGCCAAGTATCAAAGCGCAATGGGGAAAAATTGAAGGGGGGTGACTCGCGAAAAGGGTAATCTGCGAGGATTGGCTTATTTTGGGAAATTGGCCCAAAGATGTGTTTATTTGGGAAAATGACCCAAGGTTTGGTTTATTTGAGAAAATAGCCCAAATAAGGTTTTTACGCGAGAATTAGCATTATATAGAGGGAATTATGAGGGACTGGTGTGGATATAGCTAACATCTGAACTCATAGCCCTATATGCTGCTCGAGTAGGGAGTACTAGTCGGAAATCTAGGGAAATGCTTGGGATATATAAATAGTGGGTCGCGACCCTATCTACACCATTCTAAGCAAAAGTACATCAGAGAGGCCGATAGTACTTAGGGTCATGAAAAAGGTATGCATGCAAAAAGGTCATGACCCAGGAAAGCTATAGCATCATGGTTCCTTGGCTAAAGAAAAATCAGATCCGTGAAGAAATAGCGCGGATCCCAGGTCAAGAGGTATAGTATGATCCGCGCAAGAGATCACGCGAATCAGTGTCGCGTAATCGAAGTCGCGAGATGATACTGTAAGGGATATTTATGGTGCGAACTGGAATTTTAGGGTCCATGTCGCGAGGTAGTGCTGACGTGGCAAAGACAATCCGCGAAGACCTATTGGACGTTTACGTCTATAAATAGTGAAGCTAGAGCTCACTTGAAAGGGGACTTTTTGGAGACTAAGGGAAAGAAATTCCTAGAGAAAGAAAGTATCTTGCATCACTTGGAACTGTTGTTTTGCACCATTATTTTCCTGACGATCTTGTGTGGAAACTATCTCTAAATCTTTCATTTAAATCGAACCCCTACAAAAGTAATAAGAAAAAAATTCTAATTATAGAAATCAATAGTATAAATTTTGGTTTAAGAGTCTTGTTCTTAGTTTTGAAATTGGCAGGATTGTTTTTCTTAATTTATGTTGATGTGTGTTATATATATTTTGAAAGAACAGACTTACGGAACTGTGATTTAGAACCGAACCAAACCGTTATTTTTTGGTATGGTTCCTTAACTAATGGTTCTGGTTCTTATTCTTGTGTTCAAGGAATCGTTGATAATGATTTGGTTCCACATTTTTCAGAAATCGTATCAAACCGAACCCTAATCCCAATTATGTTTCAAACATTAATGGACTCGTGTGACTAGACCACCACGTAGTAATAAATGAGTGGAAAAAGAATAGGCACTACAAGGGTACTATAATCACAAATTATATTTATGTTAATTAAAAAAAATGGTCCACACCCCCTCAACCATGTAGATTTTTTCCAACATTGACTCATATGATAATAATAATTTACTCAATATTTTGGGTAGTGTGAAGGAGAATACTTGGGTTGTGTCCTGAGGACCAACCCTTATGATGTGGTCGAATATGCATCATAGGGATTTAATTCTTTAGAATTTAGATCTAGAGAAATCATCATTGAGGTTAGATCTTTAAATTTTTTCCATTTGTGGTGAAACTATCCCTATAAAATCAAACTTGCACACGTATTGTAACACCCCGTGTTATTTTTTTTTCCTGAAATTATATTTAATTTAATTTCGGTTATGACGTCACTTGTTCACGACGTTCATATTATTCATTTTATTTCGCGTGTAAATTTTTCGCGTTTACTTTTAAAGTCGACTAGATGACTTTATGGTTTCCCTTTGACGACTTCGTGAATTATTGTTATCGACTACGCGGTATCGTTTCGACATTTAATGATTTATGTTTCGACTGGATGACGACACGTTGTAATTGATCGGACTTGTTTAGTGTTTCGACGTTTGGGGTCCTAACCCGGTGTATTTCCTTCGGACTAATTTGGTTATTTGGCGTCTTATGGACTTACGGGTAGACGCAATATTATTTGGAGGCTTCTGGTAATTTTTGGGATTTATTATATATATATATTGAAATGGGGTCATTTCGTAATTATGGATAAGTTGAGGGTTGCTTTTGCAATTATGTCATATATATATGTATATGTATATGCGTGTACTGAGCTGCTGAACCACTCTCCTTCTCCTACACGATACACAAACCTGCTGTCTTCTTCTCCTACCTTCACATGATGACGCCACAACTCTTCCTACACCATGGTCGCCGCCGAGAGGGTGAGAGAGAGAGAGAGAGTCGCACTTGCTACAGGCGACTGGTAGCGACGGCTGCAACAGCGGCGGGTGGTTGTCGTGCGTAGCAGGCGGCGGTGCAACTGGAGATGACGGTGGGCGAGCTGGCTGGTGGTCGCGCATGGTGGCGCAGGGCGGAGGAGCTGGTTCACGTTAGTGGCAACCGCGCGTAGACGCGAGCAGGGGCGTGTCCGGCTGAGATTCGGTCATTTTTTTGGTCAACCTCCGGTGATCGGTTTGAGCCGATTTTTGGTGAATAGCTTCGTCTCTACCACGTATTCATCATACATTAATTTCGTATTTTTACGTTGAACGGTTTGCCCGAAAATTGCGTTTATAGGTTATAGTTTTCATTTGGGTTATTTTAGATTTAACCTAATTAATTAACCTATTGTTAATGGGCTTCGTATATATCGTATAGGTTGTCGAGGCGGATGTTTCGATATATTCGAAATAATTTTTGGACGACTTTGGTCGGCGCCGACACTGTTCACGGTGGGCCCGAAACGGCTGTTCTATAAGCGTATTTCAGGTGGGAAATTATATTTCTCACTCCGCATTATTGAAGTAGTTTAGGGGTGCAAAACCCTTATTTAATTTAATATAGATATATTAAATCGTTAATTTAAATATCTATAATTCGTTTAGAATCGGAATTGGACTTAGGAATTAATTTAAGAAAAATAATTAAATTATTTCCTATGTAATTAAATAATTTCCTATCTGAATCGAATAGGAATAGAAGGCTTAGAAATTCCCTTGATGATTAAATGGCCTAGAGAATTTTGTAAACGTTGGACGAGAGAAACTTAGACGTTATGCTAGGTCCCTCTCATTATACGTGGATTATCTGTTTAAATTATTTTAAAGGCATGATAAGGGAAATTGAAATCTTTTCTAGAGAATTAAAGAAAATATATTGTTGAGATATGAATTGAATATGGACTTGTTTTCTCAAAATTTAAATGTTTTATTATAATTTTAAAAGCATGTTAAAAGGAGATTTGAGAATTTTATTAGATTCATGTGGATATTTTCATAACTATGATGTTATATATATTTGTGTTGGTGCATGTTGTGCATGTGAAGTCGCAACCGGGTTGTGCATATGAAGTCGCAACTAGGTTGTGCATTCGTTCTTTGCTTATTAGTCGCAACTGGGTTGTGCATCCATTTTCGGATTTCGCATATGAAGTCGCAACGGGGTTATGCATTGTGTTTCATGGGGTTTCTGCCATGAGGTTTATGAGTCACATTGTATTTGCACGGCATTATGTGATTTCATTTGACATGTATACGTGATATTATTACATGTGATGTTGGAGCAGGTTTAATATGTGTTATTATTGCCTGTTGGATTTGGGAGCATGTTATGTATGAATATTGCGAATTAAATTCATACCTTTATAAAATGCTCAGCTGATAATGATTAACGTAAAAGAGAATGATTATATGCGGTGATTATTAAAGTATAAAGAAATGTTTATTTATACTCGTGGTATATGCTTTTGTACCCTTAGGGGAGGTTAAGTATATTGGCATTGTGACCTTTGTGGTTAGTGATGGACTGTCGAGATGATTTGGAGTTGAGGCCTTGAAAAGGCGGGTAATAGTCTTGTGATTGAGGTTAGCGGTGTGACCTCTTTGAAGATTTGAGGTCAGGGATTGATTTTGTATCAATTGAGATTTGAGGCCTTAGAGAAGGCGAGTGATGAGATTGTTGACTTATATGTCACTCCTTGAGTCTTCAGTTACGGCGTGATGCCGAACCTCTTCCTTGTGTTATCAGTTGATTTTAGTGGAGTTGGAAACGGATGGTTGTGGTCCGTGAGTCCAACATATTGTTCTTCCTTCATTGTCATTTCGGGACAATATAGGAATCCTTGGAGTTCTAGTCACTCTTATCTGGCTGTCTATCGGAAACAGAGTTTTTCTATGTTTTGAAAACAAACTCGTAGTATTAAAAGGAAAAACCCATTTTTGCCTACCCCCGTTGCCAGTACAGGTGAACGACGGAGACCGGGGGCAAGACGGTCATTTTCATTGTATGGATTTTTAAAGAAAACCGATTCTATAGAAATTCTGAGGTTACGAGACTTCTTCCTTAAGAACCTCGACCTGTAGTGTTTTGAAAGGTGTTCCATTATTTCACCTTTGTTTCGGATCATTTCTAAGTCTCGGGCATGAGGCTTGGTGTTGTTCAATGCACACATATAGTGTTGCCTTTCACTTTCTTTATTGTTGATGTCACCACTTAGGTGATTTGAGTTGTCACACGTGTTAGGATTGGTTTCTTTTGTTCGGGTGTTTTTACTAAACACTTGTGGTGTTCTAACCTTGACATTGTTGTCTCGGTTATCTGTTGGTTTAACATTGGGAAGTCTTTTCCTTCGCTTTGCTTTGGTGACCCTGAGGTGGTCGTACTTGTGAGTTGAGTTCGTGTACTCTTAGTGATTTGATTGGGTGGTTTTCCTCGCCTACAGTGAGAGTGTTAGTGATGTGATTGACCCTATTGAGGATAGTATCATGAGTTCGATATGATTTATGGTACGGTGATATGATTGAGGTGATCTAGCCTTTGAGAGGTAGATTTTCCTTAGGAATGGGATGAGGTTTGTTATATATATATATATATATATATATATATATATATATATACGATGATTGTGTTAGTACGCAAGGACGTGAGTACTCTTCCTCCTGTGTTCTCGGGGAGTGATTTATGAATATTCCTTGGTACTAGTGGTGGATTTCGATCCTTGTGGATATTAGAGGTGAGTGTGATTCCCTCTATTTGGAGTTTCTTGTGAGCGTCGTGAACGCTTGATGATTGGTTAGGTTTGACTGTGGTGTCGTGTACCTAGTGTACGTTGGTACTGGGAGTATGAGTCTTAGTTGTATCTTATAGGCTCATGTTGTGTATTTATATATATATATATATGTATATATATATCCCCTATATACTCACGTACGGTAGTATATGAGCACGTACCTTGGGTTTTCGTGGCTGAGTTATGTTGTGGGCTATGTATCTCACTAGGTGGTTTAGCATTACCTAAACTATTAGAGGATGTGGTAGTTAGAGTATCCTTTCCCACTGAGCTTATTTGCTCACAGGGGTATTTCATTTGCCCCCTGGTATTCCCACGCCAGGTTGCAGGAAACATACGGCTATGAGCAGGATGCAGTGCAACGACAGCTTTCTTTAGTTTCTTGTTATAGGTTTTGGAGTTGCGTTGGGTGATGCGGTTACGGTTGCAGCACGACTGGGTTGGGGGACGCTAGTATTCCGCTGTTAGCTTCTTTACCCATTGTTATGTGATTATCATGTATTTCTTTTGGGAGCCAGTCTGTTGGCATATCCCTATTGATGTATTCTTTATTTTCCTGTATTTATTCTTTCAGGAGATTATTGTATTTATTCTGCATAGCTAGGTGCATTTCTGTATTCCTTTCGAGCATTTGTGGCTCTGTTGATTATAGAGGGTTTGGAGGGGTTTTGGTTTCTTTCCACTACCTCGGCCCTAGTAGGATTGATGAATGTGGGGCTTGGAAGCCATTATTATTATCGAATTGTTATTGGTAGGTCTTTGTGTTGTGGTTTGTTGTCCGGATGTTCCATTTACAAACGTAACTCTGCCGGATTTTCGTTAGATTCCGCTGCTTAGTTTTATTAGTCATTTGGGTATGAAATATACCATTTCTATCATTACTCCATACATTTTCATGGTTAATGATATCTTAGTTAGTCATTCGTATTTAAGGATCACATCTTGAATTCCTTGGATGTCCCAATTAGGGAGTCTTAGGGATTTAGGAGCGTGTGAGTTGGTATCAGAGGATACTATTGAGTTATAGTATTCTATTTGGCATGGAGTATAGTTTTCATTGTTATTCCATGTATTTCCTTTGTTATTGTTGACTCTAGTGGTCGCTTAACTTACGTCACCCTTTGGAGATTCGTTGATTCTCTAGATTAGAGATTCGGGAATTTTAGGGGCGCGACAACATTGTATTAGAGCATTTTTACCCTTTTTTGTGGGTGTTTGTTGACTGAATGTAGTTGGTTCTCGTTTCTTTTTACTTCCGCATTCACTCCCTTAGCTCTTAGGCTCGGGTTTTGGAGTCCTGGGAATTTGGGGCATGACACGTATCCAAAATTAACATATGAATGTCATATATATATATATATACTCGAGTGACAACTATGTCCCAAAACACGAGTGTTTTGTTGCTCGTATGCTTGGTCTTGCTTGCTCAACTGAGTGATGCAAGAGACTTAGGATATGGTGTCCTGAAACCCAGCGCGCCATCATGCTCCGGAGCATCATGCTTACCGCCTCGATCAAATCCGTCCGGAAGAGGTTGTTCCCCTATCAAGCATTGTCGAGATGGTCCTCCAGCCCGAAATGAAAGTCTATCCAAAACATGAATAAAATTGCTAGCTACCTTGAAATAGTACTACCTATCTATGTATGTTTGTGTTTCCATTTCTCATTATCTCATAAATAAGTAGTTCATTTTATGATATCTCTGCAACTTAAATGTTTTGGATTTTGCATGTACACACATGCATATATATATATAAGTTGGTACTTAATTTGTCGGGTATGGTTTTGTATCTATGTCAATATGCTAATGTGTGTTATTTGTTAATTTGTTGATGTAAATATAAAATTGGAGAGGGTGAATTAATTGTTGAGATGTATTAAAAAAGTAGAACCTCAATCAGGGTCGGCCCTGAGATTGATACAAAAATTTGGGGCCCTAGACGAGATTAAATATGAGGCCCCTCTTACAAAAATATTAAAAAAAAATTCATTAAGCATAAAATATATTAATAAAGAAAATAAGTCGGTTCTTAGTACATTATAAAGAGTATGATCCTGTTTACGAACAGGTATTGGGTACCCCGGGGATAAATACACGTGGTACCCCAAACCAATAATAGGAAGAGTGTAATACACATATGGATTCTATCACTTGCACGTGTATATCACCACTTATTTTAATTGGTTTGGAATACCATGTCATCATTATCCCTGGGGTAATCAATAATTTTCCCCCGTTAACATGAAAATAAAATATGCAACAAACTTAATCACAAAACTCAAAAGTTTTGCTAAAATATTAGCGTAAAACTATAGTTATTATAACATAAAATATATAAAAAAAAATACAACAATCACATTGAATAATTACTGTAACTAGTGTGAATGAAATCACCAGTATCAAAAGTACATACATATATATATATATATATATATATATGTTCAAGTCAAGAGAGGACCACGTTGGAGTCGTCGCTTGTTGCTTTAATCGAGTGAGTTCGTGTCGCAAAGTCGGTTGGAGTTGAGAGACGTTAGTTTTTTTTTTTCTTCTTCTTTTGCAATCAATGCTGGCAAGTGGCATCCTTAATAAAATTTTGTGGGTTGAGTTTGGTTCAATAGAGTCATAAGAAAATGGGTTGACCTATTGAATTTTATTTTGTTTGGACTTTTAAGTACAAATCGTTTTTGGGCCTATACTGCTCAAAGAAATTTTTAGAAATTTGTAAGAGATTGGGTTAGCCTACTATGTTTCAACTTCTTTAGGTTTTAAATATATATATATTTTTTAGACCTATATTATTTAAAGGGGAAAAAAAGATTAGGGGGCCCCTTTTGGCCTGGGGCCCTAAGCGACCGCCTAGCCCCAAGGCCGGCCCTGACCTAAATTAAGAATTAGATTAAAAAATTGGCAGTCACGGATGGAATGGAAAACCGAAATAATGCTACTTTCTGTGATTATAAGTGTACTAGATTATGCAATCCATATCGAGAGATTGATATGGAGTTAAAAGCATAGGAATTACCTCCCTACCACACAACACATATTAGTGGGAATCGAATAGGAATTTTGGACCGGAGGATGAAGTATTGGAGGAAGTCACGATGACCTGAATAAAGGATATAGCTTCTTTATTAACCCACTCTCTCGAGTTACCTTAATTCGAGTTAAATTCAAGTCTCTCTCACTCATTTATTCCCAAATTAATTTCATTTTGAACAAACCCAATTTCAATTTAAATTCCAATTTCAAGCCATCAACTGATTCACTCACTCACTCACTTTCTCTCTCTATATATCACTATATATATAATTATATATGCATTAAATTTTTATATATATACACTTAATTTTTATATATTCATATATATGTATATTTATATATATATTAAATTTAAAGGGTTTTTATATTTAGTGAAAAACATTTAAAGAGTTTTCATGGTGTGGATTTAGAAAAATGGAAGTGCAATTTAGTGTTTGTTTTTAGGGTATGGAATAATGCTTGATGTAGGAGACAAGGATATTTTGAGCTTTAAAAATTTTAAGTGAGTGTAATTTGTCCATTTCACATAAATTTAAGGGTAATTTTGAAATCTTATAACAGACATGGGGTATTTAATCTAATTGAAAATGTCACGCCCCAAATTCCTAGGACTCCGAAACCTGAGCCTAAGAGCTAAGGGAGTGATTGCGGAAGTAAAAAGAAACGAGAACAATAACCTTCAATCATTAAACACCCCCAAAAGGGTGAAAATGTCACGCCCTTAAAATCCCCGAAACTCTAATCTAAGGAATCAGCGAATTTCCAAGGATGACGTAAGTCGAGCAACTACTAGAGCCAACAATAACAAAGAACTACATGGAATAACAACGAAAAATATACTCCATGCCAAACCGAATACTAGGAACTCACTAGTATCCTCAGATACCAACAGACACACTACTAAATTCCTAAGACTCCCGAACTGGGACATCCAAGGAATCCAGGATGTGATCCTCAACACGAATGGCCAACTAAGATATCATTAACCATGGAAACGTATGGAATAATGATAGAAAATGGTATATTTCATACCCAAATGAATGACTAAACAAAGCAGCGAAATCTAACGAAAATCCGGCAGAGTTCCGTTTATAAATGGATCATCCGGATACACAACCACAACACAAGAACCTGCCAATAACATTTCGATAATAATAATGGCTTCCAAGCCCCACATTCATCAATCCTACTAGGGCCGAGGTAGTGGAAAGAAACCAAAACCCCTCCAAACCCTCTAATATCAACAGAGCCATAAATGCTCGAATAAGAATACAGAAAAGCGCCTAGCTGTACAGAATAGATACAATAACATCCTGAAAGAATAAATACAGGAAATAAATGATACACCGATAGGGATATGCCAACAGACTGGCTCCCAAAAGAAATAAATGAAAATCCCACAAAACATGGGTAAGGAAGCTAACAAAAGACAACTACCATCTCGAAAACCAGTCGTGTTGCATCCGTAACCGCATTAACCAACGCAACTCCAAACCTGTAACAAGGAAACAAAAGAGAGTTGTCATTGCACTGCATCCTGCCCATAGCCGTATATTTACTGCAACCTGGCGTGGAATACCAGTGGGCAAATGAAATTCCCCTGTGAGCAAATAAGCTCAGTGGGAAAAGATATCCTAACTACCACATCCCCTGATAGTTTAGATAATGCTAAACCACCCTGTGAGATACATAGCCCACAACATAACCCTGCCACTAAAACCCAAGGTACGTGCTCATATACTACCGTACGTAAGTATATAGGGGATATATATATATACATATATATATATATATAAATACACAACATGAGCCTATAAGATACAACTAAGACTCATACTCCCAGTACCAACTCCAGTAGTCTACTCTACTATCACCAACGTACACTAGGTACGCGACACCCGAGTCAAACCTAACCAATCATCAAGCGTTCACGACGCTAACAAGAAACTCCAAACAGAGGGAATCACACTCACCTCTAATATCCACAAGGATCGAACACACCACTAGTACCAAGGAATACTCATAACTCACTCCCCGAGAACACAGGAGGAAAAGTACCCACGTCCTTGCGTACTAACACAATCATCGTCTATATATATATATATATATATATAACAAAGCTCATCCCATTCCTAAGGAAAATCTACCTCTCAAAGGCTAGATCACCTCAATCAGATCACCATACCATAAATCATATCGACCTCATAATACTATCATCAATAGGGTCAATCTCATCACTAACACTCTCACTGTAGGCGAGGAAAACCACACAATCGAATCACTAAGAGTACACGAACTCAACTCACAAGAACGACCACCTCAGGGTCACCAAAGCAAAACGAAGGAAAAGACTTCCCAATGCTAACCCATCAGATAACCGAGACAACAATGTCAAGGTTAAAACACCACAAGTGTTTAGTGAGAACACCCGGACAAAAGAAACCAATCCACTCGGTATCCATGCCCCTAACACGTGTGACAACTCAAATCACCTAAGTGGTGACATCAACAATAAAGAAAGTGAAAGGCAACACTATGTGTGTGCACTGAACAACACAAAGCTCCATACAGAGACCTAGAAATGATAGGAAGCAAAGGTGAAACAATGGAACACCTCTCAAAACTCTACAGGATGAGATATTGAGAAAGAAGTCTCGAAATCTCAGAATCCCAAGAAAAGTAATAAAAATAGTTTTCCTTTTAAGAAACCACATAGTAAAAATGACCGTCTTGCCCCCGGTCTCCGTCAGTTGCCATCACCGGCTTTTAGAAGTTAAAAATCTTATTAAAGAAGATCCTAAGATCATTTTATAAAGTGTTAAAACTTTTCATTGCTACGAGGGTAGGCGAAAACGGGTTTTTCCTTTTTAAATACAAAGAGTTTAGAAAACACCGACCGTTTCCGAAGGACAGCCAAATAAGGGTAAACACAACTCCACGGATTCCTATAATGTCCAAGAGGACAAGGAATGAAGAGTACTACATTGGGTTCACGGAACACAACTATCCGTTCCCAACCTCACGAAATCAAATGATAACACCTGAAAAAGGTTCGGCACCACGCCATAACCGACAACCCAATGAATGACGTGTAAGTCAAAGACATGTACTAGTATACAGAGTACAGTAAAAGAAATGCTTAGGGGAATGAACTAAGCACTAGAAACAATGCTACGACACCACAGTACCTTAAGTACTTAATAAAATCACTTAAACCCCCTAATATCACGAAAAGGGAAAACTAGTGGTCAGTACCACGGGAATAACTACTCTCAATCAATATCTCTTCCAATTCATTATGACCTCAATTTCACAATAGGTAATTAACAGAATCAAGATGTCATTTCCACTCAACTAGACAGGTTCAATCACAACCACTTCTAACCGCACTCAAACCTCAAAAGCACGATAAAGGATACCTCCCCCTAAGTGGGAAAGAAACATCCAGGGTCAGTAATATGCAACCAACCGAAACCACAAAACTATCACGCCTTCTCTAAGGCCTCAAATCACAAATGATACTCAATCAATCCCTAACCACATAGGTCACTATGCCAATATACCTAACCTCCCCCAAGGGCACAAGGTAAATAATCACAAGTATAAAGATACACTTTTCATTTATACTTTAACAATTTTCTCATTTAATTCATGTTTTCGCATTTATGACTTTCAACTGAGCATTTTATAAAGATACGAATTTAATTTCACAATATTCATACATAACATGCTCCAAAATCCAACAGGCAATAATAACACATATTAAACCTGCTTCAACATCACATGTAATAATATCACGTATACATGTCAAATGAAATCACATAAATGCCATACATATACAATGTGACTCTTACACCACCCTTTGCCCACATCACGTGGTTAACGAATACGCACTCCACCCATTTACAAGGAGAAAGAGTACTGCACTGATTCTTCCCAAGTGTTTTTGACACTACACTTTCAACAAGGAAGACGGTTGCACGAGACGACCCGTGACCAAAGATCCGTATAACGGATGCACGAGACGACCCTCGACTTCGAGAATGAGACGACTCACCCTATACCCCATCATGGCTCATTATTCCGTAGGATGGGAACACCCCCTGGCCAGTTGTTGTGACGATTCGACACAAAGACACCCCCACATGATTTCACAACCCACATATACCAATACCATGATTTGACACTACATGATATTCTCAATATGCATCCAGGTCCAAATAACAATCATGCCTCAACATAAATATGTAATGCATCATATTTATGAACAATATCCACATGATAAAATCAACATAAATCTCAAGACCTATTTTCATGCTTTAAAATATAATAAAGCAATTAAATCATATGAAAACAATTTCATATACAATTCATGTTTTCAAAAATATATTTTCTTTAATTCTGTAGAAAATATTTCAATCTCCCCTATCACGCCTTTAAAATAATTTAAACAAATAATTCACGTATAATGAGAGGGACCTAGCATAGCGTCTAAGTTTCTCGCGTCCAACGTTTACAAAATTCTATAGCCCATTTAATTCTTAAGGGAATTTATAAGCCGTCTATTCCTATTCGATTCAGATAGGAAATTATTTAATTACATAGGAAATAATTTAATTAATTTTCTTAAATTTATTCTTAAGTCCAATTCCGATTCTAAACGAATTATAGATATTTAAATTAATGATTTAATATATCTATATTAAATTAAATAAGGGTTTTACACCCCTAAACTACTTCAATAATGCGGAGTGAGAAATATAATTTTCCACCTAATTTATGTTTACCGAACAGTCTGAAACAGCACAGTGTCGGCACCCGAATATGAAGTCCGTCGACCAAAATCGTCCGAAAACTATTTTGAATATATCGAAATGTCCGTCTCGACAATCTATACGATATATACGAAGCCCATTAGTAATAGGTTAATTAATTTGGCTAAATCTAAAATAGCCCAAATGAAAATTCGAAACATAAAATCGAATTTCACGACAAACCATTCAACGTAAAATGACGAAATGTTTACACGTCGTACCTGACATATAGGCAAAGCTACCCTCCGAAAATCAGCCTAAACCGAGCTCGGGAAGTCAACCAAAAAAATGACCGAAGGTTCTGGCCAAACCTGCACTGCTGTGCCTCTGCCGCACGAGCTGCTCCACCGCGGCTGCTGCCGCCATACCACCTGCACGACCACCAGCTCGCCTCCCTGCACCAGCCGCTGCCAGCCATGGTCACCTCCGTCTCCGCCGTTGCTGCCCAGTTCAGCCGCCACTCGCGCCGCCGCCTGTTATGGCGACCCGACACCAACGGTTCATGCGAACCTCCTTCCCCTCAGCCGACCTTTCTCTTTCTCTCTCTCTCTCTCTCTCTTTGTTAGCCAACGGCAGATGGTGAAGAAGATATGGAGAAGTTGCAGTTGTTGCTTGTGGAGGAGAAGGAGAAGAAAGTTAGGTAGCAGGTTGTGCAGAGAGAATGAAGAAGAGTGGTCTGTTGTTGTTGCGTACACGAATATACATAAATATGTCATATTTGCACAACAATCCCTCAAGACATCCATAATTGCAAACAAACCCCACTTCAATAGATATATATAATTATATATATATATATATATAATAAATCCCAACAATTTCCGGAAACCTCCAAATAATATTGCATCAACCCGTAAGTACACAGGACGCCAAATAACCAAATTAGTCCGAAAGAAATACATCGGGTTAGGAACCCAAACGTCGGAACACCTAACGCCCGATCCAATTAAAATGTGTCGTTGTTCAGTCGAAGTACTAAACATTTAAATTTCGAAACGATACCGCGTAGTCGATAACGATAATTCACGAACTCGTCAAAGAGAAACCGTAAAGTCATCCAGTCAACTTTAAAAGTAAACGCAAAAAATTTACAGGTATCAAATACCAAGAATAAATAATACATCATGAACAAGTGACGTCATCACTGAAATTAAATCAGAATTAATTTCAGTAAAAAGAAAAGTAACACGGGGTGTTACAGAAATCCATAAGAGAATTTTTGAAACCACATGGGATTTTTTGAACAATTTTGAAATCATAGGAGGGTTTTATGATCAATACCCTTAATTACTAAAAGAGAGAAAAATGGCTAAATAATACTAAAAATAGGTTATTAAAAAGGCAAAAGGGCACAATGGTCATATTTTGGAGTCAATTGGTTATATTAAAAATTAATCAAATCATTTGCATAAAAGTCAACCATAAAAATATAGTAAAAAATATTAAAGGGTAATTTGCTAGCTTTTACAAAGGTGAGAGAGTAATTTACAAAGGTGAGGGGATATTATGGACTTTTGCCTAAATTTTTTACTCATAGGTGAGCAAGAGAATATTTTTAAGCAAGCATGAGTAGGGCTGCAACTTGGGCTGGCTAGCCCAGCCTAACTCGACCCCAACCCGAAAAATCTTAAATTCGGATTCAATCGAGATGAGCCCGTCTCATGTTGGGTAGGGTTCGGTGGAGCCCGTCCCATATTGGGTCGGGTCGGGCGGGTTCGGGCTGAGCCCAAATTGGCATATACATATATATATAATTTGTCTGATAGGTGTCAAATATTAGACATTTTGACTCCTTAACTCACTATTGTTATGTCATTTCTTTCCATTATTTGGTATTTTTATGTTATTTGTGTGTTAAAGCATGTTTCAGGAGTTGAACGAAGAAATTGAGCTAACTTCAGTGAATTAACTGAAGTGCGTGTTCTTTCTATTCAAAGAGGAGAGTCAAAGAGGCAGTTCAACATAAAAATGGCTCCCGGAGGGCAAAAATGGCAATTTCAGAAGCCGTCATCTTCAGCAAAAAGTATCATGGATTCAAGACGGTCGTTTCGGTGCATTCATGGAGAAAAATGGTTTTGAAGAAAACACTTACACTTGTTCCTATGATTTCAGTTTTAAAAAGTGGATGGAAATCACATTTTTACGCTTGAACTTACGCCTGAAGGTACGCTTATACTTACGCTTGAAGCATAGGCCAGGTACGCTTGAAGCATATCCGTGACAACTTGTTGAGGTTTTTGATGGTTTTTTCCTGTTTTACCCCGATTCGATTCCAAGACGTGGTTGTGACTCCAAACCTCTATGTACATGTATATACATATATATATATATATATATCATATTTTAGGGTCTTGTGAGGTTTAGCGTGAAATGACTGAAAATGACCTTCCTACACCATTGGCTATATATACATAAGAATATATCAGAGAGGTTGGTCGTTGATTTTGGTGGGTTCATTAGTTCTCACGTTCATATTCAGACTTGTTGCTATTGAGAGCCATATTCAAACCCAGAGATCCGAAGAAAAAGACCATGGAGATTGTTTCAACATCAGCGATGCAGACACCTTTCATCATGACCAACTAACTTGGTATCTAGGATTTTCTAGCAAAACCCTAGCCAAGTAATGTAGTTATTTCATTGTTTTCAATTGTAACGAGGGGAAACTGTTGACCATACTATGATGATTATATTAGTTAAGAGACCGTACTGATTTTCAATATAAAATTCTATTTTGTTCTAAATTCTTGTCTTAGATGGAATGAATGTATTATTTTACACAACTATGATTGTTTAATATGAGCAATAACTCATATGCTTAATTATGATTTTCTACACAATGGTGGTAATGAAACTTAAAACCCTAGGTTGACACAGGCCATGCCTTGACGATTTAATATAGACATGCTTTAGTTTATTTTCATGCATTAGGAGTATATTAGAGTAATATAATTGACATGCACTAGTTTGGTCAGTCATGAGATGGTTTGTCGCAATCCTGTTGATGGTACTCCTTTTTGGGGTCGTATTTAGCTATTTGTGGTACGACCTAATTCACAGTAATGGATCGCCCTCTTACAATTGATACAATGAGTAACTATATTATGTGGTAGTGGTAGAGCGATGAAAACCCTAGTTTCCTCTCTCATCTGAATCACAACCAATTTGCTTTGCTTTCTAGATAATTTTAGTTAAAATAGATAATTTGGTATTTGATCACCCAAACAAACTAATTTTCAGAAAATATAACTCATTGTATTTGAATTGCTAAAGTGAACAATCTCAGTTTCTGTGGGGTCGATATCCCTTACTCAAGTCATTGCTATTTTACAAATTGATACATGCGCTTGCGTGGGGTAAAATCTAGCGTCGTTAATATGTCATTTTTAACCACATATTTTTAAACACCTGGCGTCACATCATGTATGGATCATGATTCTCTCCTTTTTACTTAAAACCCTAACCTTTCTTTTGTCGTTTATTGCCACCACCACACCTTGACGTCGCCTCCTCCTCTTCTTGCAGTCGCCGCCGCCCCGTTCGTCCCCCTTCTCTTTACATCCTCTCTCTTTTTTGATTTTTTTCATTAAAATATATTTATACATACATGTATATATATAAATATATAACCGATTGATTTTTTGTTATAAGAGAAAAAAATTATATATTGTATCGTATTTTTTCATCAGATAAATATATCTTTATTTTCATATAGATAAACACACACACATATATATATATATATATATAAATATATAAAATTACAAAGAAAGCAGATTTAGTCCCTTCATATATTTCTATATTATAATACACAACCCATCATCCAAAAGTATAATATTTTCCTTTCTTATTTTTCTTTTTGTGAAGTTAAATTTTTTTCTTTTACCAACAATTGTTTCTCTCTTTTTCATCTTTAGTTTCAGAATCTCATCAAAATATTATGTTTTTGGGGAAAAAAAAAACTGACCGGCCCGAAATCTTGACCCGACCCGAGATTATATATATAATAGATATGCATGGATGGAGAAATTTCTTTCTTTTAAGCTAGGATTACATTTTTCCTTTTCATTCTTTTTTAGTTTATATATATATATATATAAGCAAATCCAGTTGACTCGCCTGACCCGACCGGGTCGGATTGGACTCGACCCAAATTAGAAGTCGGGCGGGTTGGTCGGGCTACATTCTACCTCGGGTTCAGGATGGGCTGACCCAACTTGCACCTCTAAGCATGAGTAGATAATGCACAATCAATCATGCAAGCACATCCTCTCATACTACACCATTCTAAAAAATATAATCCAAAGTAAAACAAATCACGACTAAATTACAACGTAAAAGAGAAAACCTAACTGGAGTAGGACCAATCTTAAATTGTGTCTGTTGGAATGAAATTTTGATTGCGAAATGAAAATTTAATAAAATGAATTAAAGCTCTAGATCCAACATAAATTGGAAGAATACTATTTTCTATCGTGTAGTTAGAAATATTACGAATTAATATGAAAACTCCAAAACTGAACATGAAAACTCAATAACTGAAATTAACCTTTAGTTTCCCTTCTATTAAAATTAATTCGATTTCACTTAATGAGATTTGAATTCGCAACAGAAAATAAATAAATAAATCCTAGATCCAACACGAATGAGGAAGAAGTGTATTCAGAAAAGTGTAATTAAAAAAGTTTATGAATTTCAAGAAGCAAAATTTAAATAAACCTCTGGTCACATTTTTATTGGAAAAATAATTAATTCCCCTTTCTTGATCTAAAATTTGAAAATGTGTTTACTGATATTAAAAAAGAAATCAGACTTTTATAGCAGGTAACAATTAATGAGATGAGATTTGGATTGGGATCTGAAAACAGAATGAAACTCTAATAACATTAAATAACACTTTAAATGAATACGTTTAATTTCCTTTTTTGGCTTAAAATATCTATATATATATGTGTGTGTATATATACAAATATTAAATGGTCCTCAAAGAATTATAAGAATAGACAAGAATAAGGAGGTTTATAGATAGAGATTTGATACTAAGGAGATAATATGAATTTGTAAGAAATATGACAGTGGAGCATTTATGCCACTTGATACGTTCACTTGATTACAAGAATAAAATAAAATCAACCTTAAAAAGAAATTTAGAAATTAATTTTGATTGATTGGATCACTTAACCTAATAGCATATTTAGAATCAATTTAAAACTTCATGGTCCACAAATTTTTTTATTTTTTTTAAAAAAAGCTTTCCATTTGTGGCTAAATTATCCCTATAAATTCAAGCGTGCACACACACATCCAAATCAACATATCAACATCATCTATATATATATATATATATATATATAACCTGAGTGACAAATATGTTCCAAAGCACAACCAGGGTTTTGTTGCTCATATGTTTGGTCTTGCTTGCTCAACTGAGTGATGCAAAAAAGATAGGAAATCCTTCCTTGTCACCCGACGTGCCATCATGCTCCGGAGCGGCATGCTTACCGCGTCCTTCAAATCCACCCGGAAGAGGTTGTTCCCCTATTGAGCGTTGTCGTGGTCCTCCTCCAGCACAAAATGAACATCAAATGCAAAAAACACAGTAGAATCACGCAACACAAGCTGCTGGTGTGCTTTTATTCAAAACCTGAATGAAAATGCTAGCTAAATAGTACTACCTACCTATCTATGTAGGAGTGTATTTCCATTTCTTATTATCTCATAAATTAATAAACAGTTCATGTTATGATATCTGCAACTTAAATGTTTTGGATTTTGCATGTACACACATGCACATATATATATATATAAGTCGGGTATGGTTTTGTATATATCTATGTCAATATGCTATAGTTTTTTATTTAATTTTTTTTATGGAAAAGTTAGCCTAACTCATGTTTGGTAGCTTTGGTTCTAGTGTCAACCCATTGGTACCAAATGAAGCAAATTAGGAACCATCTGAATACATGGTTTTGGATGGTGCGGTTACTATTCAAAACCCATAACTATCAAATTAAAACCAACTCACAACCCCAAATTCATCATTGGTATACCATTTCATTCTCAACAAAAGTCAACATTGTCATGCTTGTCATTTTATCAAATAAAAAAAATAGAATTAAGAAAAATAAAATAAATAATAAACCAAAATAATAATTAATAAATTTTTAGTAATTAATAATAAATAAATAAAAATTGAGTAAAATATTCAATAAATAATATAGAAATAATTAACAATTAATAATAAATAAATAAATATTGAGGAATAAATATTTAAAAATAATAAATAAATAAAAATGATAAATATAATAGAATTAATAATAAATAAATAAATAAATATTGAGTAATAAATATTTTAAAATAATAAATAAAGTAAAACCAAATAAATAATAAGCAAAAATAAAATGAATAAATAATTAATAGTTAATAATAAATAGTTAAATTTTAAATAAATTTGTACAAAAAAATTAATAGTTAAATATACATATATATTTATTTAATTAAAAATTTAATTTAATTAATAAAATAATAAATATTGTAAAACCAAATAAATAATTAAAAAAATAATATGAATAAATAATTAATAATAAATTAATAAAAATTGAGTAATAAATATTTAAAAATAATAAATTGGTAAAAGAACAATGAAATTTCAAATGGAAAAAGATTATAAATTTTCAAACTACATATACGAACTAATTGAATAATTCTTGCAATATGGTGAAATATTATTATCCAATATTACTATTTTTTGTAAAAACAAAAATCATCCTTAATATTTTTTTATTTTTTAAAACATATATATTTAGAAAATGTTATTATAAATAAATAAAATGTCAAACCATTTTAAGTTATCAAACATGGTTTGGTTTCAGAATTTCAGCCCATACCAACTTTACCAAACATGGTTTGGTTTTTCAGCTTTACTTTTTCTCACACTAAAACCATTTGCACCAAACATGTTCTCATTTCAGAATAAACCCACACCAAATCCAACCCAACCCAAACCAAAACCAAAAACCAACACCGCACCGGCTGCCAAACAGACACTTAGAATTTAGGTCCGAAATCAAATCATCATTGAGGTTAGATATTTTTTTTTTTCATTTGTGGCGAAACTATCCCTATAAAATCAAATGTGCACACACATCCAAATTAACATATCAATATCATATATGTATATATATATATACTCGAGTGACAAGTATGTCCCAAAACACAAGGAGTGTTTTGTTGCTCATATGTTTGGTCTTGCTTGCTCAACTGAGTGATGCAAGAGACTTAGGATTTGGTGTCTTGAGACCCAGCGCGCCATCATGCTTCGGAGCATCATGCTTACCGCCTCGATCAAATCCGCCCAAAAGAGGCTGTTCCCCTATCGAGCATTGTCGAGGTGGTCCTCCAGCCTGAAATGAAAGTCTATCCAAAACCTGAATAAAATTGCTAGCTACCTTGAAATAGTACTACCTATCTATGTATGTTTGTGTTTCCATTTCTCATTATCTCATAAATAGGCAGTTCATTTTATGATATCTCTGCAACTTAAATGTTTTGGATTTTGCATGTACACACATGCATATATATATATATATATATATATATAAGTTGGTACTTAATTTGTCGGGTATGGTTTTGTATCTGTGTCAATATGCTAATGTGTGTTATTTGTTAATTTGTTGATGTAAATATAAAATTGGAGAGGGTGAATTAATTGTTGAGATGTATTAAAAAGTAGAACCTCAATCAGGGCCAACCCTGAAATTGATATAAAAATTTGGGGTCTTAGGCGAGATTAAATATGAGGCCTCTCTTACAAAAATATTAAAAAAAAATTCATTAAGCATAAAATATATTAATATAAAAATAAAGAAAATAAGTCGGTTCTTAGTACATTATAAAGAGTACGATCCCTTTTGCATGAATAGAAAATATGCAACAAACTTAATTACAAAACTCAAAAGTTTTGCTAAAATATTAGCGTAAAACTATAGTTATTATAACATCAAATATAAAAAAAATACAACAATCACATTGAATAATTACTGTAACTAATGTGAATGAAATCACCAGTATCAAAAGTACATATATATATATGTTCAAGTCAAGAGAGGACCACGTTGGAGTCGTCGCTTGTTGCTTTAACCGAGAGAGTTCGTGTCGCAGAGTCGCTTGAAGTTGAGAGACGTTAGTTTTTCTTTTTCTTCTTCTTCTTTTGGAATTAATGCTGACAAGTGGCATCCCTAATAAAATATTGTGGGCTGAGTTTGACTCAATAGAGTCATAAGAAAATGGGTTGACCTATTGGATTTTATTTTGTTTGGACTTTTAAGTATAAATCTTTTTTGGGCCTATATTGCTTAAAGAAAGTTTTAGAAATTTGTAAGAGATTGGGTTAGCCTGTTATATTTCATCTTTTTTAGGTTTCAAATATATATATTTTTTGAGACCTATATTATTTAAAGGGTAAAAAAAATGATTTGGGCCCCCCCTTTGGCCTGGGGCCCTAGGCGGCCGCTTGGGCCGTCTAGCCCCAAGGCCGGCCCAGGCCTCAATTAAGAATTAGACTAAGAAATTGGCAGAAACTGATGGAATGGAAAACCGAAATAATGCTACTTTTTGTGATTGTAAGTGTACTAGATTATGCAATCCATATCGAGAGATTGACAAGGAGTTAAAAACATAGGAATTACCTCCCTACCACACAACACATATTAGTGGGAATCGAATAGGAGTTTTAGACCGGAGGATGAAGTATTGGAGGAAGTCACGATGACTTGACCAAAGGATATAGCTTCTTTATTAACCCACTATCTCGAGTTACCTTAATTCGAGTTAAATTCAAGTCTTTTTCACTCATTTATTCCCAAATTCATTTCATTTTGAACAAACCCAATTTCAATTTAAATTCCAATTTCAACTCATCCACTAATTCACTCACTCACTTTCTCTCACTAATCTATCTATATATCACTATATATATAATTATATATGCATTAAATTTTTACATATTGTAAAGGTGGTAACTCGCGATAAAACTAATCCGCAAGGTTTATTTATTTGGGATATGGCCCAAGGCTTTATTTATCTGGGATATGGCCCAGGATTGGAATATTTGGGGAAACCGGCCCAAGTAAAAGATTATTTGGGAGATTGACCCAAATAATTGATTACTTGGGGAAATAGCCCAGATATAGTTTTATGCGAGAGCTTGCATTATACAGAGGGAGGCATAAGGGGCTGATGTGTTTTATAGCTCGCATCTAAAACTCATAACCCTATATGTTGCTCGCATAGGGAGTACTACTCGGAATCTAGGGAAAATGCTGGGGATGAGTAAATAGTGGGCCGCGACCTTATTTACACCATCCGTAAGCAAGAGTACCTTAGAGAGGCCGATAGTATTCAGGGAGATGACCAAGACATGCATGATTGGTCATGACCCAACAAAGCTATAACGGCAACCTTGGCTAAGGATAAATCAGATCTGCGATGAAATAGGCGCGGATCACGGGGCATGGCGCACAGCATGACCTATGCATAAGATTACGCGAATCCGTTTCGCATAGTCGAAATGCGAGATAACATTGTGCAAGGTATTTATGGAGCACTGTATAAATCCTCGCATGATATTACGCGAATCCGTTTCGCGTAGGCAAATGCGCGAGATGATACTGTGCAGGGTACTTTTATCACGGATTGGTACACAGAAACCGTGTCGCGAGACAGATGCTGATGTGGCAATACAAGTCCGCGAGGATTACTGGACACTCACGTCTATAAATAGAAGTGCGAGAGCTCATTTGAAGGGGACTTTTCCAGAGACTAAGAGAGAGAAAACACTTCTCAAATACTTGTACTCGTTATCTTTTCCTCCCCTTTATGCGTAAAAGCAAATCAAAAGCAATAAGAACATCAATGCCTTTATTTAACTGACATACTTGTGTAGGAACTATCTTCGCATCATCAACTTGCGAACCCCTACATTAAAGGCGACTCCGCTGGGGAGAAGATGTCTTCTGCACAAGTGGAGTCTCGTCAGCCTCGGCGGAGAGGTCGTCCACTGACCGGCGTACTGAGCAAGTCGAAGAAGAAATGGCGGCACAAACACAATGAGGGGAAACAATCCAGCCAGCACGAAGATAATGTCGTCGCGCGAATGTTGGTGAGGATCAGGCAGAAACCCCTCCGACAGCAGAGCTGATACAAAATTCAACGGAATTGCCATCGGTTCTACTACAAACTCTTCTCAACATTCAAGAAACGCAAAAGGCCATTCTTCACTTCATGGAGGCTTCGCGCGTTTCAACACTAAGCACTAAATCAACTAGGATGGACAATCAAACTTTCCCAGAGAATTCAGCATAAGAACTTTTTCGCGAGTCATTAAGAATTGAACCCCTGGAAAAAGAGTCATACATCACAAAGGAACAACTGCGAGCTATCCTGAACGAAAAATTTGAAATAGAGGAAGTTGAAATTGCCCCGCCATACCATCCTAGTATCATGGCGTTGCCTTATCCAGAAAACTATGGGGCACCAAGCTTTCATCAGTTTGATGGCAAAAAGGGAAATGTGAAAGAACACATTGCCAGGTTCGCAGATGCTCTGGGACCTCACAGAAACAATGAATACTTGAAACTTAGAGAGTTCCCCAAATCTTTAACTGGAACAGCATATACATGGTATACTGGCCTCGCGTCGGCTTCAGTAACCAGTTGGACGGATATGGTGCTCAAATTCTACACCAAATTCTTCCAAGCCAATGAGGAGGTATCAATGATTTCACTTACAAGGCAAAGACAACGCTTTGGGGAAGAGGCGGCGGCTTATGTCCGGAGATTTCGCAAGACTGCTTTACAATGTCATGAACCAATTTCTGAACTACAATTGATCAAAATTTGTATAGAAGGAATGTTGTGGGAATACAGAGTGCATCTGGTCAATAATGAGGTCAAAACTTTTTCTGCACTTGTTGATAATGCTCGAAGGTTGGGAGAAGTTTTGGCTCCCCCAACATGACCAAACATCAGTACTAGGCGAATACCGATGGTAGCAGTTACGCAGAATGAAAAGTCCAGGGAAGAGCGCACTGGGAGATCTGAACCGTCCCATTTACCTTTCAGTGAAAAAGAGGCAGTTGCTTTGCTGAATCAATGGGTCGCAGATCGTGTCATAACGCTACCTCCAATACAAAAGGTGCCGTCGAGAGAGGAAAGGATGAAAAACAACTATTCTCCTTATCACAGGAGTATTCGGCATTCGTTGATGAGCTGCTGGGCTTTTCGAAGTCTGGTATGTCGCGCCCCGAATTCCTAGGACTCCGAAACCCGAGCCTAAGAGTTAAGGGAGTGATTGCGGAAGTAAAAAGAAATGAAAACCAAGAGACATTCAGTCATCAAACACCCATAAAGGGTTGCAATGAATGCCCAGATACCATGCTGTCACGCCCCTAAGGGGTGACGTAAACCAAGCGACTACTAGAGTCAACAATAACAAAGAAGTACATGGAATAACAACAAGAATATACTCCATGCCAACACGAATACTAAAAACACAAGAGTATCCTTAGATACCAACAGACACGCTCCTAAATCCCTAAGACTCCCGAACCGGGACATCCAAGGAATCCAAGATGTGATCCTTAATATGAATGACCAACTAAGACATCATTAACCATGAAAACATATGGGTTAATGATAGAAATGGTATATTCCATACCCAAATGACTAATAAAACTAAGCAGCGGAATCTAACGAAAATCCGGAAGAGTTCCGTTTATAAATGGAACATCCGGACAACCAAACACAACACAATAACCTGCCCAAAGCAATTCAATAATCACAATGGCTTCCAAGCCCCACATTCATCAATCCTACTAGGGCCGAGGTAATGGAAAGAAACCAAAACCCCTCCAAACCCTCTAACATCAACAGAGCCACAAATGCTCGAATAAGAATACAGAAAAGCGTCTAACTGTACAGAATAGATACAATACATCCTGAAAGAATAAGTACAGGAAATAAAAGATACATCAACAGGGATAGGCCAACAGACTGACTCCCAAAAGAAAATACATAACAATCCCATAACAATGGGTAAAGAAGCTGAAAGAAGAATACTACCGTCCCCAAACCCAGTCGCGCTGCAACCGTAACCGCATCACCCAACGCAACTCCAAAACCTGTAACAAGGAAACAAAAGAAGTTGTCGTTGCACTGCATCCTGCCCATAGCCGTATAATTCCTGCAACCTGGCGTGGAATACCAGGGGGGCCAATGAAATTCCCTCCGTGAGCAAATAAGCTCAGTGGGAAAAGATATCCTAACTACCACATCCTCTGATAGTTTAGGTAAAGCTAAACCGTCTAATAAGATATAAATATAGCCCAACTAGTCCCATCCACGCAAACCCAAGTCACACGCTCATATACTATCGTAAACGGTTATACATAAGTATATAGGGAATATATATATATATATCTACACGTATATATATATATATAAATGCACAACATGAGTCTCTAAAACTCGTACTCCAAGTACCCAACACCAGTAGTCTACACTACTCTCACCAATGTACACTAGGTACACAACAACCCAAGTCAAATCTAACAATCATCAATGCTCACCACGCTAACCACCAAATCCAACAGAGGGAAACACACTCACCTCTAATATCCACAGGAAACAAAATCCACCAATAGTACCAAGGAAAACTCAAATCCTACACCCCGATAACACAGGAAGGAAAACACCCACGTCCTTGCGTACTAACACAACCATCATCAATATATATATATATATATATATATATTTATACAATATATATATATAACAAATCTCATCCCACTCCTAGAGGAATCTACCTCTCAGGAACTAGATCACCTCAATCACATCTATTCCTCGATACCATAAGTCACATCATCACATTAACCTCATAATACTATCACCAATATATATATATATATACATATATATATATAACAAACCTCAATTGCTATCTCCAACAATGTCAATTAATCACCAACGCTCTCACTAAGGATATGAAAAACCACGTAAGAGTCAAGAACCCAAGCAAGGGAAAAGGAGTCCCAATGCTACACCAACAGATAACCGAGACACAATGTCAAGGTTAAGAATACCCAAACAAGGAAAGAACATCACGAATGAACCAGAAAGGAACACCACAAGTGGACAAGGGAACCAAAAGCGAATGGCCGAGTATGAAAGTAAATAAAAGAGGAATCCCAAGGATTTCCATAGTTTTTAAGAAAAAAGTTTTTAAAACTCAAACCATTTCATTCGGCATCCATGCCCCTAACAAGTGAAAAACCCCAATCACCTAGATGGTGACATCAACAACCCAAAGAAAAGGAAAGGCAACACTATAAGTGTGCACTGAACAACACCAAGCCTCCTAACCGAGACTTAGAACGATCCGAAGAAAAGGTGAAACAAGAAACCACCTTTCAAAATACTACAAGTCGAGATTTTGAGAAAGAAGTCTCAAAATCTCAGAATCTCGAGACAAGTGATAAAATAGTTTTCTTTTTAGAAATCACACAGTAAAAATGACCGTCTTGCCCCCGGTCTCCGTCAGTTGCCATCACCGGCTTTTAAAAGTTGAAAATCTTTTTAAAGAAGATCTCAAGATCATTTTATAAGTATTAAAACTGTTCGTTTATTCGGGGGTAGGCGAAAACGGGTTTTTCCTTTTAAATACAAAAGTTTACTTTCAAAACTTAGAAAGCACCGTTTTCGAAATGACAGCCACATAAGAATGAACAACTCCACGGATTCCTATAATGCCCAAAAGGACAATAAAGGAAGAACAACACGTTGGACTCACGGAAGACCACCATCCGTTTCCAACTCCACCAAATCAAATGATACCACGAGGAAGAGGTTCGGCACCACGCCGTAACCAAGGAATCTAGGAATGACATACAAGTCAACGACCACGTACTAGTGTACAAAACACCGTACAAGGAATGCTTAGGGGAATGAACTAAGCACAAGAACCGAGACTGTCAAGCTACGGTACCTCGAGTACTAAATAAATCCCTAATCATAACCCCTTCTCATCAATCAAAATCTCATACAACTCATCACTCGCCTTCTCTAAGGCCTCAATTATCAATTGATACAAAAATCATCCCTAACCTCACATCTTCAAAAGAGTTCACACAACTAACCACGATCACCAAACTACTAACCACAATCACAGGGCTACTAACCACAATCACAAGGCTGCTAACCACAATCTCTAAGGCTACTAACCACAATCTCTAAGGCCTCAACACAAGTCAAGCCTACGGTCCACTACTAGCCTCCGCTAGCCACATGAATCACTATGCCAACACGAACAACCTCCCCCAAGGGTACTAAGGTATACAACAACAAGTATAAATATATTCGTTTCATTTATACTTATTTATAATGGCATATTATCATTTTCTTCCACATTAATTACTTTCAACTGAGCATTTATAAAATATGAATTTAATTTACAATATTCATAAATAGCATGCCCCAACAACACATGTAATATAGCACATATACATGTTAAACGAGATCACATAAATAATAGGCAGTGTAATGTGACTCAACACTCCCCGTGATACTCACACACAACACACCCTTCCCAAGGGTAACGGATACAAACTCTGTCCACTCATCATAGTGTAGAGTTACCACACCGACCTTTCCCAAGTGATTTTTCTCTCTATCACTTCTACAGGGAAGACGGTTGTACGAGAGCCCAACATGCAACTCCGTACGCCATGACTACCCTTGAGTCAAGAACATGAGCCTCTACCTGGACTCCTAACTCACATTTGCCGGCTTTTTAGTTCCGTAGGCGTGATACCTCCTGGCCAGTTGTTGTGATGATCCGACACAAACGTCTACTCGTGCCCCACGCACAAAGGAAGTAGACCACACCAAATGAACTCTCTCTGCCAATGGTGAAACCGTGCACTACATGCACCAACACCCATGTGCTCACACGACATGGTGTACAATCAAATCATATCTCAATCATAAATATGTAATACATGATATTTATAAAAATACCCACATGGTAATATAAATCTTAAAATCTCTTTTCATGCTTTAAAATACAATAAAGCATTTAAATCATATGAAAACAATTTCATATATAACTCATATTTTCAAAAATATATTTTCTTAATTCTTTAGAAAATATTTCAATTTCCCTTATCATTTCTTTAAAATAATTTAAACAGATAATCCACGTAATAAAAAGGAACCTAGAATAACGTCTAAGTCTCTCACGTCCAACGTTTACAAATCTTCTAGCTCATTTAATTCTCAAAGGAATTTCTAAGTCGTCTATTCCTATTCAATTCAATTAGGAATATATTTAATCTCGTAGGAAATAATTTAATTAATTTTCTTAAATTAATTCCTAAGTCCAATTCCGATTCTAAACGAATTATAGATATTTAAATTAACGATTTAATATATCTATAATAAATTAAATAAGGGTTTGCACACCCAAAACTACTTCAATAATGTGGAGTGAGAAATAAAGTTTCCCACCTAATTTATACGTTACCGAACAGCCCGAAACATCACAGTACCGGCGCCCGAATATGAAGCTCGCCGACCAAAATCGTCCAAAAACTATTTCGAATATATCGAAATGTCCGTCTCGACAACCTATACGATATATATGAAGCCCATTAATAATCGGTTAATTAATTGGGTTAAATCTAAAATACCCCAAACGAAATCTATAACCTATAAATGCGATTTCCGGGCAAATCGTTCATCGTAAATTCACGAAATTAATATATGACGAATACTACGTAGGTACGAAACTACTCACCGAAAATCGGCTCAAACCGATCACCGGAAGGTCGCCGAAAAATTGGCCGAAGCCCCGGCCGGACTCCCCTGTCGCGCGAACAGCACTGGCCGTCCCTGGCGCCGCCACCTGCACGACCACCACCCAGCTCGCCGACCCTTGCCTTGCGCCACCAGCCGCCGTCGACCACAGCCACTGCGAACCGCCGCCGAACCGCCGCTGCTACGCACTGCAACCAGTCGCGCAGCTCAGCCGACTCTTACTCTCTCCCGATCGTCTCTCTCTCTCTCTCTCACCCTCTCGCCGGCGACCATGGTGGCCACCGCCCATGGAGAAGACGAAGTCCGTGTGTAGGAGAGGAGGAAGAGTAGCAGTTGAAGAAATGGGCTCAGTCGTGTAGAAGAGGAAGCAGATACGGGTCAGTCGTGTATACATATACATATATATCTAACCTAATTGCAAAACTAACCCTTCAAGTATCCGTAATTGCAAAAGCAACCCTTTAATTATCCTAAATTGCGAAATAAACCCACTTCATTATATATATATATAATTAATTATATATATATAATAAGTCCCAACAATTACCGGAAGTCTCCAAATAATATCGTGTAACCCCGAAAGTCCACGAGACACCCAATAACCAAATTAGTCCGAAAGAAATATACCGGTTTAGGAATTCAACAACCGGAACACCAAGAAGGTAATTTAATACGCTTCACCCCCGATTACCGTAACCGAAATAATCGAAACGATATCGTGTAGTCGAGAATAGGAATTCGCGTAGTCGTCAAAGAGAAACCGTAAAGTCATCCAGTCGACTTTAAAAGTAAACGCGAAAAATTTACAGGTATCAAATACCAAAAATAAATAATACGTCATGAACAAGTGACGTCATTACCGAAATTAAATTAAATATAATTTCAGGAAAAAGGAAAATAACACGGGGTGTTACATGGTACATCAAAAAATAGCACCGGGAGACTTAGAAGTGGCAAAAAATGTAGTTCATGAGCCTTTCTCTGCACATGTGGTTGTGGTGACCGCCAGAGACAGTACTGAGGATATGACCAACATCGCCAAGTATGATTGCCCGCCAGTACATGAAGCCAGGGAGAACAATAAGATATACGTCTTTTTCAATGAGCTCCCAATACAGGAACACGTGAAAGAATTCTTGAAAGAACAAACAGTTGCCGCACTCAATCATACCATTGTGATTCCGCAGCATAACAGGGCCTCCAGTAAGATTACATTTTCTGAAGCAGTCAGACAAGTACCTTTTCTTCACAATCGGCCTCTGTATGTACCAGCCATTATAAACGGTCGAGAGATGAAACGAGCTTTCTTGGATGGGGGAGCGTCAGTCAATTTGATCCCACTGGCCACTTTGCGAATGATCAATTTTCCCGAAAGCAAGATCGTAAATCATACTATTTCAGTTACTGGTTTCAATGGAGACCAGCAGGCCACTATGGGATTCGCGACACTAGATCTCAAAATCGTGAAAATAAGGGGGCCTACTAAGTTTCATGTCATTCAAGGGGAGCCCTCATATCAGTTGTTGCTGGGCAGACCATGGATCCATGCACATGGCGTAGTGTCGTCATCCTATCATCAAGTGATGAAGGCCAGTTGTAACACCCCGTGTTATTTTCCTTTTTTCTGAAATTATTTAAAATTTAATTTCAGTAATGACGTCACTTGTTCAAGACGTATTATTTATTCTTGGTATTTGATACCTGTGAATTTTTCGCGTTTAGTTTAAAGTCAACTGGACGACATTCCGGTTTCTCTTTGACGACTACGCGAATTCTTACTCTCGACTACACGATATCGTTTCGATTATTTCGGTTACAGTATTAGTACTTTTACAGATCCTGTGTGAAGCGTATTAATTTACTTTCTCGGTGTTCCGGTTGTTGGGTTCCTAACCCGGTGTATTTATTTCGGACTATTTTAATTAATTGGTGTCCCGTGTAATTATCAGTTTACGTAATCACACTTGGGGGTTGGTCCGTAATAAATTTGGATTTATTGTATATATATATATTTAATTATATATATATATATTAAAGTTGGGGTTATTTCGTAATTATGAATAACTGGAGGGTTGCTTTTGCAATTAGGGTATATATATGTATATACACATACGCAGATCTGAGCAACTCATTTCTTCTTCATTTCTCCTTCATAACAGATCTGCTCTCCTTCTCCATGGCTGATAGTCATTAGTTTAGAGAGAGAGAAAGAAGCTCTTGAGGGGTTGTCGAAGAGGAGCCGCACGACCTGGCACGAACTGATTAAAGGTTGGGGGTCACCGGACATGGCGACCCAGATAGTGACGCCGAGTCTTGGCGGCCGGACTGGCAGTGCAGCTGTGAGCAGGACGGTCGGGGCCTGGTGGTGTAGCCACTGTTGTAGTGGCGCGTCTCTGAGCCGCGTGTAGGACGAGCTGCTGTAGTTCGGCCTAGGGTTGGCCGGAGAGAGAGAGGAGCTCGCTTGAGACCATGGAGGTGGACTGGTGGTTCGCGGCAGCATGGGTCGCCGGATGTGGTGGTGTTCGTGGTAGTGTATGGCAGTGACGAACAGAACTGGGTTCACTCGGACTGAGTCGGGTCGACTCAGTGCCGAGTCGGGCCTTGTTTGGCACGAAACTTTGAGGGAAGCTCGGCCTCGGTACCATGTACGTCATATCCGAAATTGGTGCGAAACCGTTAAGTGGTTTGCCGGGAACTTCAGATTATTCGGTATGAATTTCGGTTTCGATATTTGTAGATCTGTTCTGAATTAATTATCGATTGCTAATAAATTTTAATTATATTGAATAGGGCGGTAAGGCAGTCGTTTCGACATGTTAAAAATATTTTCCGGACGACTTTGGTTGGTGGGCTTAATATTCGGGTGCCGGTACTGTGTTGTTTCGGGCTGTTCGGTAACGTATAATTAGGTGGGAAATTATATTTCTCACTCCGCATTATTGAAGTAGTTTAGGGGTGCAAAACCCTTATTTAATTTAATATTATTTATTTTAAATCATTAATTTAAATATCTATAATTCGTTCAGAATCAGAATTGGACTTAGGAATTAATTTAAGAAAATTTATTAAATTATTTCCTACAAGATTAGATATATTCCTAATTGAATTGAATGGGAATAGACGACTTAGAAATTCCCTTGAGAATTAAATGAGCTAGAAGAATTTGTAAACGTTGGACGTGAGAGACTTAGACGCTATTCTAGGTCCCTTTTTATTACGTGGATTATCTGCTTAAATTATTTTAAAAATGCATGTTAATTGAAATTGAAAATATTTTCTAAGGAATTAAATAAAATATATTTTGAAAACATGAAATGTATATGAAACTGTTTTTATATGATTTAATTGCTTTATTGTATTTAAAGCATGAAAAGAGATTTTGAGACTTATATTACCATGTGGGTATTTTTATAAATATGATGTATTACATATTTATGATTGAGATATGATTTGATTGTACACCATGTCGTGTGAGTACATGGGTGTTGGTGCATGTAGTGCATGGTTTCACCAGTGCAGAGAGAGTTCATTTGGTGTGGTCTACTTCCTCTATGCATGGGGCACGAGTAGAGGTTTGTGTCGGATCATCACAACAACTGGCCAGGAGGTATCACGCCTACGGAACTAAAAAGCCGACAAATGTGAGTTAGGAGTCCAGGTAGAGGCTCATGTTCTTGACTTTATGGTAGTCATGGCGTACGGAGTTGCAAGCTGGGCTCTCGTACAACCGCCTTCCCTGTTGAAGTGATAGAGAGAAAAATCATTTGGGAAGGGTCGGTGTGGTAACTCTACACTACTTGATGAGCTTGTATCCTCATAAGTATGTGGACAGAGTCTGTATCCGTTACCCTTGGGAAGGGTGTGTTGTGTGTGACTATCACGGGGAGTGTTGAGTCACATTACACTGCACACTGTTTATGTGATCTCGTTTAACATGTATATGTGTTATACTACATGTGATGTTGGAGCATGTTATTTATGAATATATTTTAAACTAAATTCATATTTTATAAATGCTCAGTTGAAAATGAATAATGTGAAACAAGACTTTAAAATGTGGTAATTATTAATAAGTATAAATGAAACGAATATATTTATACTTGTTGTTGTATACCTTAGTACCCTTGGGGGAGGTTATGCGTGTTGGCATAGTGATTCATGTAGCTAGCGGAGGCTAGTGGTGGATCGTAGGCTTGACTTGAGTTGAGGCCTTAGAGATTGTGGTTAGTAGCCTTAGAGATTGTGGTTAGCAGCCTTGTGATTGTGGTTAGTAGCCCTGTGATTGTGGTTAGTAGTTTGGTGATCGTGGTTAGTTGTGTGAACTCTTTTGAAGATGTGAGGTTAGGGATGATTTTTGTATCAATTGATAATGGAGGCCTTAGAGAAGGCGAGTGATGAGTTGTGTGAGATTTGATTGATGAGAAGAGGTTATGATTAGGGATTCATTAAGTACTCGAAGTACTGTAGTCTGACAGTCTTGATTCTAATGCTTAGTCCTTTCCCTTAAGCATTCCTGGTACTGTGTTTTGTACACTAGTACGTGGCCGTTGACTTGTATGTCATTCCTTGGGTTGTCGGTTACGGTGTGGTGCCGAACCTCTTCCTCGTGGTGTCATTTGATTTAGTGGAGTTGGAACGGACGGTTGTGGTCCGTGGATTCAACGTATTGTTATTCCTTCATTGTGCTTTCGGGACATTATAGGAATCCTTGTAGTTGTGTTCATTCTTACTTGGCTGTCATTTTGAAAACGGTGTTTTCTAAACTCTTTGTATTTAAAAGGAAAAACTCGTTTTCGCCTACCCCCGTATTAAATTTAAAAGTTTCAATACTTTATGAAATGATCTTGGGATCTTCTTTGAAAAGATTTTCAACTTTTAAAAGCCGGTTATGGCAACTGACGGAGACCGGGGGCAAGACGGTCATTTTTACTATATGGTTTCTTAAAGAAAAACTATTTTATTACTTTTCTTGGGATTCTGAGATTTCGAGACATCTTTCTCAATATCTCATCCTGTAGAGTTTTGAAAGGTGTTCCATTGTTTCACCTTTGCTTCCTATCATTTCTAAGTCTCGGGTATGAGGCTTGGTGTTGTTCAGTGCACACATATAGTGTTGCCCTTCCTTTCTTCTTGGTTTTTTGACGTCACCACTTAGGTGATTCGAGTTGTTCCACATGTTGTGGGCATGGATACCGAGTGGATTGGGTTCCTTGTCCGGGTGTTCTCACTAAACACTTGTGGTGTTTTAACCTTGACATTGTTGTCTCGGTTATCTGTTGGTTTAGCGTTAGGACTTATTTCCCCTCGCTTTGGTTTCCTTGTTCGGGTGTTTTCATTAAACACTTGTGGTGTTCTTTAACCTTGACATTGTTGTCTCGGTTATCTGTTGGTTTAGCATGGGGAAGTCTTTTCCTTCACCTTGCTTTGGTGAACCTGAGGTGGTCGTCCTTGTGAGTTGAGTTCGTGTACTCTTAGTGATTTGATTGGGTGGTTTTCCTCGCCTAAGGTGAGAGTGTTAGTGATGTGATTGACCCTATTGATGATAGTATCATGAGGTCGATATGATTTATGGTATGGTGATATAATTGAGGTGATCTAGCCTTTGAGAGGTAGATTTTCCTTAGGAATGGGATGAGGTTTGTTATATATATATATATATTGTACATTTACAATATATATATATATATATATATATGGATGACGGTTGTGTTAGTACGCAAGGACGTGAGTACTTTTCCTCCTGTGTTATCGGGGAGTGAGTTATGAGTATTCCTTGGTACTAGTGATGGATTTTGATCCCTGTGGATATTAGAGGTGAGTGTGTTTCCCCTCTATTTAGATTTCTGGTTAGCGTCGTGAGTGCTTGAGAACTTGTTAGATTTGACCTGGGTGTCGTGTACCTAGTGTACGTTGGTGAGAGTAGTGTAGACTACCGGTATGAGTACTTAGAGTACGAGTCTTAGTCGTACCTTGTAGAATCTTGTTGTGTATTTATACTTATATATATATACGTGTATATATATATATATCCCCGTTATATACTTATGTGCGGTAGTATATGAGCGTGCCTTGAGTTTTGCGTGGATGGGATTAGTTGGGCTATATATATATCTTGCTAGATAGTTTAGCATTACCTAAACTGCCAGAGGATGTGGTAGTTAGAGTATCTTTTCCCACTGAGCTTATTTGCTCACAGGCGAATTTCATTCGCCCCCTGGTATTCCACGCCAGGTTGCAGGAAATATACGGCTATGAGCAGGATGCAGTGCAACGGCAGCTTTCTTTTGTTTCCTTGTTACAGGTTTTGGAGTTGCGTTGGGTGATGCGGTTACGGTTGCAACACGACTGGGTTTGGGGACGATAGGTATCCACTTTCAGTTTCTCTACCCATTGTTATGGGATTGTTATGTATTTTCTTTTGGGAGCCAGTCTGTTGGCATATCCCTGTTGATGTATTCTTTAGTTCCTGTATTTATTCTTTCTGATGGTTATTGTATCTATTCTGCACAGCTAGGTGCTTTACTGTATCTTATTCGAGCATTTGTGGCTCTGTTGATTATTAGAGGGTTTGGAGGGGTTTTGCTTTCTTTCCATTATCTATGCCCTAGTAGGATTGATGGACGTGGGGCTTGGAAGCCATTGTGATTATTGAATTGCTATTGGCAGGTTCTTGTGTTGTGGCTGTTGTCCGGATGTTCCATTTACAAACGGAACTCTGCCGGATTTTCGTTAGATTCCGCTGCTTTGTTTATTATCCATTTGGGTATTAAATATACCATTTCTACCATTAACCCATATGTTTTCTTGGTTAATGATGTCTTAGTTGGTCATTTGTATTAAGGATCACATCCTGGATTCCTCGGATGTCCCTGTTCGGGAGTCTTAGGAATTTAGGAGCGTGTCAGTTGGCATTGGAGGATGCTAGTGAGTTTCTAGCATTCTACTTGACATGGAGTATATTTTTATTGTTATTCCATGTGTCTCTTTGTTGTTGTTAACTCTAGTAGTCGCTTGACTAGCGTCATCCCTTGGAGATTCGCTGATTCTCTAGATTTGAGTTTAGGGAATCTTGGGGGCGTGACAACGTGGTATCAGATCATTTTACCCTTTCGTGGGTATTTGATGATTGAATTTCGTTGGTTCTCATTTCTTTTTACTTCCGCAATCACTCCCTTAGCTCTTAGGCTCGGGTTTCGGAGTCCTAGGAATTTGGGGCGTGACACCAGTTGGGGAGAAGGGATTATGACTGTAAAAGCATCCTGGAATCCATTTTGCACATTTGAAGCACATTTTGCAGATGCAGTATATTTTTCAGAATACAGTGAAGAGGATGGACCCGGTGTTTTTGCTACACCGTTACCAAGGTGGAAATGATCGGATGATGGAAATTCAACTAAGCGGAGGCTCGAGGAGGTGAGCTGGTCGCGGGTCAAAATGCCTGATGGACGAATAGTGTATAAATTATGACGGGTTTGGGGGTCAGAAACCTGCACAGTCAGCACTGACCCCGGGAAAGAGGAGATTGAACAAGGAAAACTAAACACGGACCTTGAAGTAATAAAAGTGAATCCGCGACCAGAGCACAGTTTGTCTGAAGTGGACATAGGCGATGGTACAGATCCACGACCTACCTTCATAAGCAATACATTGCCTAAAGAAACTAAGAAAGCTTTGATAGAGTTGCTCAAAGAATTTCGGGATGTGTTTGCTTGGGACTATAGTCAAATGTCGGGACTTAATGTTGGGTTGGTAAGCCACCATCTTCATGTAAATCCCGCATCGGAACCAAAGAAACAAAAACAACGAGTATTTCACCCCGATTTAGAAGTACAAATTAAGGTGGAAGTGGAGAAGCTGCTGAAAACAAGGTTCATCAAACCAACCCAACATCCTGGCTTACGAACATTGTGCCTGTGAAGAAGAAGACTGGGCAGATACGCATATGTGTAGACTATCGCGATCTCAATAAGGCTTGCCCAAAAGATGATTTCCCTCTACCCAACATTGACACTATGGTGGATGCAACCTCAGGACACGATATTTTCTCGTTAATGGATGGATTCAGTGGGTACAATCAGATTAAGATGGCGCCGGAGGATGCAGAGAAAACTGTTTTTCGCACCCCAATGGGGAATTTCCACTACACGGTCATGCCATTTGGGCTTAAAAATGCCGGAGCTACATATCAATGTACCATGACAGCTATATTCCATGACTTGATGCATAAAACTATCGAGGACTATATCGACGATTTGGTGGTAAAATCCAGAGCCACACAAGATCATGTGGGTGATTTGCGTAAGGTACTGAAACGATGTCGCGAGTATAATTTGAAAATGAATCCCCTCAAATGTGCCTTTAGAGTACCACAAGGAAATTTCTTGGGGTGTGTTGTACATCGGCATGGCATCGATATGGACCCGACGAAAGCTAAGGCAGTATTAGAAATGGCTCCACCCGTAACTCGTAAAATGTTGAAAACTTTTATGGGGAAGATATCTTATCTGAGGAGGTTTATCCCGGCACTAGCAGAGGTAACTCACCCACTCATGCCTTTGTTAAAAGAAAAATTCGTATATAGCTGGGGAAAAGAGTAGCAAGAGGCTTTTGAGAAGATCAAAATTATTTTGGCATCACCAAAAACAATGGTAGCGCCCGAGTCAGGAAAATCGTTGATAATGTATCTCACTTCCACCAATAAATCTGTGAGAGCTCTGTTGGCCCAGGAACATGAAGGGGAAGAAAAACCTGTTTATTACATCAGTCGGGTGCTCAAAGGACCAGAGTCGCAATACACATCGTTAGAAAAACACTGTCTCGCTTTTGTATTCGCAGCCCAGAAATTTAGACATTATCTACTGGAACATCCGTTAGAACTAATCACCAAAAGTGATCCCATTCGGTATCTCCTCACAAAGCCCATGCTCAGTGGAAGAACTGCTCGATGGTTATTAGCACTGTCCGAATATGAGATCACATGCTCTAGGCCGAAAGTAGTAAAAAGCCAGGCTTTGTCGGATTTGCTAGCTTTATTTCCTGGGGGAGCCGAACCCAAAGTCGAAGAGGTGAGAATGGCAAGTACAGCTCAAAGTACAGAGTTTTCTTTAGAGTTCGATGGTTCGTCCACAGAAAAGGGAAGTGGGGCTGGTTTTGTACTGAGGAATGAGGAAACAAATGAGGAATTAGTCATGGCTTACAAACTCGACTTTCCTTGCACCAACAATATCGCCGAATATGAAGGATTAGCGCTGGGATTAATGATGGCTCAGTAGTTGAGGGCAAAAGTACTTCATGTTAAAGGAGATTCCAAGTTGGTCATTAAGCAGATTAAAGGGGAGTATGCTGTCATGGAACCTCATCTGGTGTCTTACAGAACCCTTATCCGTCAAATGTTAGAAGGCTTTAAGACTGTGAGCTTTCAACATGAGTTACGAGAAGGTAACCAACGATCCGATGCATTGGTCACATTGGGCTCGCGACTACATTTCCAAGGGTCAGAGTCTTCTGTGCAAGTAGTACGAAGAACCAACTCTGTGGTCAGTGGCGGGATGAGATCAGAAGTATATGAAGAACATGATTGGAGAGCGCAAATAGTACAGGCTCTGCTAAAGATTGATAACAATGCCTTGAGACGAGAATACCAGATCATAAAAGGCGTGTTATATTACAGAGCGGACGGAGGTATTCTAGCTAGATGCGTAGCAATAAATGAGATAAAAGAATTGCTACAGAAAGCTCACAAGAAAATATGTGGTCAAACGGATGTTAGTCTCTATCGAGTTTTGCAGCGAGAAGGTTTCTTTTGGCCAAGTATGAAGGATGAGGCAGTAAGGTTACAAAGTAGTTGTCAAAACTGTAATGCATATCCATCCACGAGCGAAGGTAATATAGCAGACTTGATAGACTGGCGGGACAAATATGTGCACTATTTGAAAGATGGGATTTTGCCGGAAAAAGATCAACTGCGGTTCAGAAAATTGGCCTCACGATTTATCTTACAAGAGGAAAAATTATTCCGCAAAAGCTTTGAGGGAAAATTGATGAAGTGTGTAAGCGAAGAAGAAGCGGGGGAAGTATTGAAACAGGTTCATGTGTTTGGTCACCAGGGCCCTAGAAAAATGTTTCAACAGTTATTGTCATCCAGGTATTACTGGCCAACAATGGAGAAGGACTGCAGTGATTTTGTGAGAAAATATCATGGGTGCCAGGTGCATGGAGATCTTATCCACGCTCCGGGAGCTGAATTGCACAGTTTAGCTACACATTGGCCTTTTCATACTTGGGCACTAGACATAGTTGGATCAATCACGCCACAAGCTTAGGGATATGCATGGATTTTAGTGGCAACTGAATTATTCACAAAATGGGTAGAAGCTATCCCGCTACGACGGACGATAGCAGATAATGTGGTTCGATTCATAAAGGAGAATATCATTTATCGATTTGGGATACCAAAGGTGATACTGTCAGATAATGGGACTCCTTTTATCAATAGTAAGGTCGCGGATTTGTTGGGGAGATACTCAATTATTCATCACAAGTCCACGCCTTACTATCCAAAAGGGAATGGGCAGGCTGAAGCTTCAAATAAAGCGTTAATTCGAATCTTGTCTAGGCTGGTGCATGATAATCAGAAAAATGGGTGGAAGAGCTCCCAATAGCACTGTGGGCACATCGGACCGCATACCAGAGTGCGATAGGCATGACCCCTTATGCATTAGTCTACGGAGCAGAGGCTGTACTACCTGCGGAAATAGAAGTGGCTTCTAAAAGGTTGGCATGCAAAAGTAGTTCAGAGGACAGGCTATTAGAGATAGAAGGATTGGATGAAACAATGGCCGAAGCCTTTGCAAATCAGAAAGAATACAATAAGATGCAAGCAAAGAACTACAACAAAAGGGTACGGTACAGATGGTTCAAAGAAGGAGACAGAGTGTTGAAAGTGGTACCGACAATCATAAGGGGACAAAGGGTAAGAAAATTTGAGGCTAAGTGGGAAGGTCCGTATGTGATTGTAAGCGATAGCAGCAGTGGATATTACAGGATGGAGCATGAAATCACTCGCGAAAAAGCTGGACCTCTGAATGTGAAATGGATTAAATTGTATCAGACATAAAGGCGTTGCGGATTATGTTGTTATGAAAATATGTTTCAAATAAAGACAGTATCAAACAAAGCATCCCATGTATATAAGTATATCAAAAATGTTATCATAATACAATGATATACAACAAAAATGTGCTTACAAGTAGAGGATAACCTAATAATAATACAAGGAATGAGCTAGAAGAGGTTCTGAGTAATAGGATCTGACAACTTGAAACCCTCATGCTCCTCTAAATAAAGACGGGCCTGCTCGAGATGCTCAGCTGAATCCTGAAGTTTCTTCTCATCCTCCTCGAGTAGTGCTAATTGTCTACGAGACTCTGCGATCTCTGTCTGTTTTCTCTGAAGAGCCTCGCGCCCCCTCAGCTCGACAAGATAGTGATCATAGAGTCTATGAAAAATAGTCAGACGGGTCTCCCACCAGGACACATCCATCCCTACCTTCTTCCAGTCCTTTATACGGGCATGACATCTCGGAAGAGTATCAAGGACGAGGTCCTGAATAGCAGTCTCTGAAAGGGTCCTAAACACATCTGCAACGAGCTGAAGATAGACCGTCTGCAAAAGTGGCTCATGAACTTCCATACGAGTAAAAGTCTCTGGATGAGCTGCCTCTATCAAATCTAGCACAGGAATATCTCGCGGATAATAAAACCATTGACGCCAAGGTATTGGCACTGAAGAAGCAGCATCATAGGCAGGTGCAACAGCAGGCATGCGAGAAGTAGATACATGGTCGCGAGCAGACTCGGGAGGATCAGAGGAAGATGTGCGAACAGGCTCGCGGGAATCAGGCACGATGATGCGAGATGGGGATGGAAGTGTCTCTGTATGCGCCTCAGCAGGAGTATCATGGAGTAGCTCATTAATCATCTCCTGAGTTTCGGAGTTTGTACCTAAAAACATAAGGGGGACATGATAAAATCACAATTTTGCATTAAAAGTTCAAATGAAAGAAGAAAGAGATAAAAGAAAGGTTGCCTCCCTCAACCTCTGCGAAAGTTGCGGCAACCTCGGATGCAAGATCACTATCAAGAGGCTGTAAATGCCTATCATCAAAATCCGGATCCTTTGTAATATCATCAACGGCCTTTAGGGAAGCAGGGATGGGAGACAGGTTGGGCAACGTCTCGCGAGACACTATGGTCTCCTCAACCTCGCGATCTGAGGATGCCTCGCGATCCCCATCTGGAGTAGAGGTCGTGGAGATGACGCTACCGCGAGAAGAGGAGGAGGAGTCATCATCTTCTGCCTCCTCAAGGATAGGCTGAGAGGACTTGCTGAATAGCGAATCGATGGTGAGATTGTCCTCGTCATCTGATGAAGCTACAGTAGAGTGAAGGCCACCTCTTGGAGAGGTTGGAGCACGCGGAGATAAAATCTTGTGGGGACCTAAAACAAGGATATAAGCGAATTATTAAAGATAAAGAATCAGTAAAAATGAAAATAAGTATCTAGAATCAGAGTTGAAAACTTACTCTGGGAAAGAGCCGTCCTGGGTAAATCAGAAAGTATATTGGCAACTTTTGTCTCTTCTGCCTCATTTCCAGTCCTCATTTCCTCGACCACGTGAGCAACAGTATCAAGCAATGATGAAGTCGCATCAGCCTTCTTTTTGTTCTTTAGTTTTTCAAAAGCAAGCCTGCGTCTTTCGGCCAGGGAAGCCTCTTCTGAGGTAGGGTCTGAAACACCAAGAGGTGGAATGACAGACGACGATTTGTGTTTTCTCACCAAAGGGGCCTCCTTTGAGCTAGGAGCATCTTCCGCTACAATAGGCTGCGAAATCTTGGAAAGCTTCTTTTTCCTCCTCGCAAGAGGAACATTATCCAGTACTGCTGCGACGAAAATATTTTTAAGTCTAATGGATAAGGGAACATGGTCCAATGAATCAGTAAAAACGCTAGTAGTACATGTAGCTTGGGCGCTGGAACGCTGTAGAAAGAACGAAGAAGTTACTAACAGCATATGAAAGTACATAATAAATCGAAGAAAAATAGAAGACATGAATTTACCAGACGCCTCGCGATAGGCTCCTCGCGGAAGGCCTTCTCGCGAACAGGCTCCTCACGGATAGGCTGTCTCGCTAGAGGAATCTCCTCGCGGAGAGATCGTTTGCGGGTAGTTGCCTTGGGTTTTTGAGGCTGAGAAGCCTGAGCATGATGTTTTGGCATGATCTTGGCCCTTACCTTGCGAAGCTTCAAGGACGAATCTGCAATGAAGACTGGAACTGGAATAGGAATAGGGGGAGCTTCAGCTATGAAACTTTGGAATCTCACAAGTTGCTCCTTCCAGAACTCATGATATGCCTCAGTCACTCCACCTCTCCGAGTGCTAGGCTGGATAAAAATAACAGTATAAAATATTTGGACACTCCTCTCAATAGACTCACGATAAGCAATGAAGCACCTGTCAAAATTATCCTTGCGATATCGAGGAAGTGGAGGGGGAATGGCCTGATCAAAGCCTAATTGTCTTGCTACACGTGAAGGGTTATAAGGAGTGATGGTATCAAAAGTCTCACTGAAAATAGGGAGGTGACACTTGTTTGTAATAGCCGCAAAGATGAGGTGATCATCTACCGCTATGTTGTACGATACTATCTCCTCTTTTGGGTAAAAATTAGGAGAGTAGAAACCCTCCAGAGAGGTGGTGTATGGACGCCAAGAAAATTCAAAAAATGTATCAATAAATGAGGAAAGGGCTTGTGAGGATGAGAGAGAAGTCCAGCAGGTAGCCCACGACTTCAATGAAATAGGGACAGTGGTTTCTAAGGATTGAGGAGAAAGGGAAGAAGGAATAGGAGCGTAATTAGGGAAACGCTCGAAAAGAAAGAGGGTAAGGAATGTACCTGAAACATGGGTACTAATTTCATACCTACCCAGTGAACATGCGAAATCATTCGCAAGAGTGTCCAGTTGCGAGTACAGGGTGCCAAGGAAAAGTGGGGCCAAGGCAATACGTACACCTCACGAAAGCATGCCTGCTAGAAGGAACACCATACAGCTGGGACCGTCCTCTGGCTTGCCTTGAAATATGTAACTGTCCAGCCAATATGCAAGGAAGCCCGCGAGTTCCAAAGGCTCATTGAATTGAGGACCGGGGACTGATTCGCGATCTTCACCAAGAGCTAGCTTTCGCGGAGAATACTCGCGAAAGAAGTGGTGGCACCAGGCAGCATAGGACAACTTCGGACGACTGGATATGGCCTGTTCAGAAAGAAGTACGCCTTTATCAAACCAGCTTCCTCGCTTGCAAGCATACTTGCCACAATCGCGAAGTTGATTGAGAATCTTCTTGTCTTCATCCTCAACTAGAGGCGCCTTGATGGGGCGCAAATCAAGGACAGGCAGCCGAAATAAAACCACCACATCTTCAATGGTGGGAGTGAACTCCCCCAAGGAAGCAACGAAGGTGTGGGAAAATGTGCTCCAGCGCGAAATCAATGTAGTCAGTGCATCCACATCACGACGGACATAGAAATCCGAAAACAACTCTATGGACTCAAGAATGCCAGCCTTGGCCAAGGTGGCGCGATGACGGTCTTGAGTAAGAATGTGACTAGACCACATCTTCTAGTCACTGATGGGGGCAACATGTCCTTCATACTCAATAAAGGAAAATGGAGTGTCACCCCTCTCCACAAGAAAGCGTGGAATAAAAAGTGGGGAAATAAAGGCCGTTTCTGCTTCATTATCAGGATCAAGGGTGAAAGATGGGCTCGAAATAGAAGGGGAAGTTAGATCTCTCGTGGATACCCGGAATGTGTCTTGAGAGTCTAAGAAAGGTGCTTTCTTCCACTCTGAAACATTAGGAACAGAGGGAGCAACCCCGGAAGGAGGTGCAAAAAGGTTTGGTGTAGTTGTTTTTGTCATGGTGGAACAAACTTGCGAATAGCTTTTATGAAGTAAAGGGGTATGTGTGAAAAGGATTGGGAGGTAGGAAAAGGGGTACAGAAAGGCCAGAAAAATGGTGCTCTGAGGAAAAATAAGGTGGTGAAAGGAAAATGACATGAGAGTATATATATATGTGTTGGGTACGGAAATCAAAACGAAGCATTAAATGCGCGAGGAAGGCGAAAAGTGGCATGGTCAGGCGCTTGGAAAAAAGTCGTGGATCCGAAAACATGGACAGATTTGGAAAAATAGGAAGAATATGGGCAAAAGCGAAATCTGTACATACATAAAATTGGTCGAAAAACAAAAAAAAAAAAAAACTGAAAAAAGGAAGGTTGCGGATTTCATCAAACGTTCGCGAGATATAGTAAATATACTTCATCCGCCAAGGAAAAGACCAAAAATTGTATGGGGAAACGTGGTTTTCAAAACAACAGTATAAAGTACTGATAAGTGCCAAATATTATATATTTAAACCCCTTAATTTACATCTTTTAGTTCTATAGTGATATCTTTTATTCAAGTTTTATGATATTTTTGTGTTTATCTTATTTTCTAGGTCTTCATGAACAATTCAATCAATTCCATGCAAATTGGGTCATCAACTATGCATGAAATATATTCATCCTGACCACCCTTTACTTAAATGCCTATAAATAATTATGTGCTTTGATTCTGGAAATGGAATTGGTATCATTGGAAAGTTGATTCAGAGACCTTCAATTTGAGCACAAGAATGACCTTATTTCGATTTGAAATGAAAGCGTTATGGCAGTTGCAAGTCAGCTTCAAAACTGCAGAATTGTGCAGAAATCAATGCGGGTTCGGGTTTACCAAAGGGTGATGTGAATTTTACATTTTCTTGAAGATTTACCACATTCATTGAATTATGATTTTACAAGAGTAAATCTGATCCATGTGAAGAAACAAAGGCACATGTGAAAATAAGACAATGGGGTGGAAAGTAATGAATATTCAAACAAAAAGAAATCCAATTTCTCTTTTCTAGTTGTCATTTGATTCCATATTTTCCCTTTAAATAGAGGTAGTCTTTCATTTGTAAGAGAGGAAGAATATGAGTGAAGAGAAACATAGTGATTTATATATTTGTAATGGAAGAGTAATTCTCTAGCTAAGGCTAGGGAATGAATTTAAAATGAAGAACCAAGTGTTTGCATATCCAAGTATTTAATGTTTCAAGGTTAGTATTATTGATAATATATGAATCTAATAATTTTTATTCAATGATTCTTTGCCTCTTTATGCCATGTATATTGAGTTCTTTGAATCAATGAATACACTTAGGTAATTACATCTAAGATTCATTATGTCATACAATGATATAAGTAAAGCTCAACCCACTTTATGTAGTGTTCTTGATCTCTTATGATCTTAGATAGGTATAATGAATACTTTGAATGTAATTACATCTTTATATTTCACAATTCTTATGATTCATATGTAATTAATAATACTACTTATTTAATGTGATTTACTAGATCATTAGTATATTTATTATTATTGCTAATATAGGCATGATTTGTAGAGTTGCTTCATTAGCGACCACTTTCTTGCCATAGCATTTATAATGAACATATAATAATTCTACTAGTTAACTTATATAATTCATTTAGTATGTTAATTATTTATTGCTTATAGGCATAATTTGGAGAGTTGCGTTGTTAGTATGGATTATCCTACCAAGCGACCCCTTTCTTGCCATGCAAATATAATTAACATATGATGATTGTATTGGTTAATTTTTATTACTTATTTGGATATGTGGTACACTTGGTTTCGACATTGTAAAGGAATTCCCAATGCCTTAGTATTTAATTTAATTCAAGAAAACAACCAAAATCAATCAATCAAATCAATTCAAGGACAAAAATAAAATTCATTTTTCATACATCTTTCCGACTCTCCCTAAGGTTCGACACTTGAACTCACCAAGACTATATTATAACTTGACTACCTATACTTGGGTATTGTAACGTGGAACACATTTCTAGACACGTCAAGTACTATCAATCGCGAGCCAAATGTTATTGCACTTTGATACTTGGCTAAGTATCAAAGCGCAATGGGGAAAAAATGTAAAGGTGGTAACTCGCGATAAAACTAATCCGCAAGGTTTATTTATTTGGGATATGGCCCAATGATTTATTTATCTGGGATATGGCCTAGGATTGGAATATTTGGGGAAACCGGCCCAAGTAAAAGATTATTTGGGAGATTGGCCCAAATAATTGATTACTTGGGAAAATAGCCCAGATATGATTTTACGCGAGAGCTTGCATTATACAGAGGGAGGCATGAGGGGCTGATGTGTTTTATAGCTCGCATCAGAAACTCATAACCCTATATGTTGCTCGCGTAGGGAGTACTACTCGGAATCTAGGGGAAATGCTGGGGATGAGTAAATAGTGGACCGCGACCTTATTTACACAATCCTAAGCAAGAGTACCTTAGAGAGGCCGATAGTATTCAGGGACATGACCAAGACATACATGATTGGTCATGACCCAACAAAGCTATAACGACATCTTTAGCTAAGGATAAATCAGATCCGCGATGAAATAGGCGCGGATCACGGGGCATGGCGCACAGCATGACCCATGCATAAGATTACGCGAATCCGTTTCGCATAGTCGAAATGCGAGATAACACTGTGCAAGGTATTTATGGAGCACTGTATAAATCCTCGCATGAGATTACGCGAATCTGTTTCGCGTAGGCAAATGCGCGAGATGATACTGTGCAGGGTACTTTTATCGCGGATTGGTACACAGAAACCGTGTCGCGAGACAGATGCTGACGTGGCAATACAAGTCCGCGAGGATTACTGGACACTCACATCTATAAATAGAAGTGCGAGAGCTCATTTGAAGGGGACTTTTCCAGAGACTAAGAGAGAGAAATTCCCAGAGAGAGAGAAAGCACTTCTCAAATACTTGTACTCGTTATCTTTTCCTCCCTTTTCTTTGTAAAAGCAAATCAAAAGCAATAACAACATCATTGCCTTTATTTAACTGACATGCTTGTGTAGGAATTATCTTCACATCATCAACTTGCGAACCCCTACACATATATACACTGAATTTTTATATATTCATATATATGTATATTTATATATATTAAATTTAAAGGGTTTTTATATTTAGCGAAAAAAATTAAAAGAGTTTTCATGGTGTGGATTTAGAAAAATGGAAGTGGAATTTAGTGTTTGTTTTTAGGGTATGGAATGATGCTAGATGTAGGAGACAAGGATATTTTGGTCTTTAAAATTTTTAAATGAGTGTAAGTTGTCCATTTCACAAAACTTTAAGGGTAATTTTGTAATCTTAAAACGGACATGAGGTATTTGATCTAATTGGAAACCATAAGAGAATTTTTGAAACCACATGGGATTTTTTGAACAATTTTGAAATCATAGGGGTGTTTTATGATCAATGCCTTAATTATTAAAAGAGAAAAAAAGGCTAAATAATACTAAACATGGGTTATTAATAAGACAAAAGGGCACTATGGTCATATTTTGGAGTAATTTGTGTTGACCACATATTGACACCTAGAGGAGGGTGAATAAGGTCAATTACAAACTTTGAGTCTTTTTCGGTTTGACTTTGTTTTAACAAAAGTAATCTTTGTAGAGCTCTAGTCAAACACTTAGTTAGATAGATGATCCTTGAGTGACTACCTCATTTCATACTTTGAATCATGAACAATAAATTGCATTACCAAATTTAACATAATGGATTCAATAATGAGAACTAGTTCAAGCATTCATTACAACTTAATATGTATAAGCACTTTTCTCACATATGTATAGAAATGATGCAAAGTGTTATTTGTCATAAAGATTACTTTGAAGAGTTCACAAAAAGTAATTAAACATTTTGTGCATATAAACTCTTAAGAAGAATGATATATTCAATATGCATTGTGTCAAACACTTGGGGTGCATATGAACATATTATGCTAAGGTGTGTTGAATATGAATTTTATCAAACACTTGGTGTGCACATGGATTATATCTAAATGAGAAGGTAGTCTAAGCTATAATCTAATCATGTTCATAATTTTAATTCATTTCAACTATGCATTTTCCTAACCTCTTCATGGATACACAAACACAAGCAATTCCATAACATTGATATATATAAATCTCAAGATTATAAATGACAATTGCTTTTAAAGTAAATAGATAAGGGTTAGAGAAAATATACACCATAGACACCGAGATTTTTACATGGTTCAACCAAATCTTTGGTCTACTCCATGCCTTGAGATAACCTCTCAAGGATTCCATTATCGTGCTTCTCTTTCCGGGGATAAGCAAACCCTTACATGCCTCATTCTTCCGGGTGAATAGCAAACCCTTACACGCTCCTTCTTCCGGGTGAAGAGCCAACCTTCGAACACTCTTGCTTCCGGGTGAAGAGCCGACCATTGGTCACTCTTGCAGGTGGAGAGCTAACCAAATCCTCTCTTTTTAAGGTTGAGAGAAACCTTTACAAAGCTTCAACAAGCCATTCCCATGCCAGGACAACTTCTTGGACTTTCACTCTCAAATGAATAAGAATTGAATTTGAGTGTACAACAATATCTCTCAATAGATGGATATAGAAATTCAAAGCTCACTTCCTGTCACGCCCCAAATTCCTAGAACTCAGAAATTCGAGCCTAAGAGCTAAGGAGGTGAACGGAAGTAAAAAGAAAGGAGAACCAACGTCATACAGTCATCAAATAACCACAAAATGGTAAGAATGACACACTCTGATACCCTACTATCACGCCCCTAGAATTCCCGAAACTCTAATCTAGAGAATCAGCGAATCTCCAAAGGGTGACATAAGTCAATCGACCACTAGAGTCGACAATAACCAAAATAAATACATGGAGTAACAATGAAAACTATACTCCATACCAAGTAGAATACTAGAACTCAATAGTATCGTCAGATACCAACAGACACGCTCCTAAATTCCTAAGACTCCCGAACTAGGACATCCAAGGAATCCAAGATGTTATCCTTAACATGAATGACCAACTAAGACATCATTAACCAAGAAAACATATGGGTTAATGATAGAAATGGTATATTTCATACCCAAATGAATAATAAACAAAGCAGCGGAATCTAACGAAAATCCGGCAGAGTTCCATTTGTAAATGGAACATCCGGACAACCAACCACAACACAAAGACCTGCCAATAGCAATTCGATAATAATAATGGCTTCCAAGCCCCACATTCATCAATCCTACTAGGGCCGAGGTAGTGGAAAGAAACCAAAACCCCTCCAAACCCTCTATAATCAACAGAGCCACAATTGCTCGAATAAGAATATAGAAAAGCACCTAACTGTGCAGAATAGATACAATAACATCCTGAAAGAATAAATACAGGAAATAAAAGAATACATCAACAGGGATATGCCAACAGACTGGCTCCCAAAAGAAATACATGATAATCCCACAAAACATGGGTGAAGAAGCTGACAGAAGAATACTACCGTCCCCAACCCAGTCGTGCTGCAACCGTAACCGCATCATTCAACGCAACTCCAAAACCTGTAACAAGAAACTAAAGAAAACTGTCGTTGCACTGCATCCTGCTCATAGCCGTATGTTTCATACAACCTGGCGTGAGAATACCAGGGGGAAAATGAAATACCCCTGTGAGCAAATAAGCTCAGTGGGAAAGGATACTCTAACTACCACATCCTCTAATAGTTTAGGTAATGCTAAACCACCCAGTGATATACATAGCCCACAACATAACCCAGCCACGAAAACCCAAGGTACGTGCTCATATACTACCGTACGTAAGTATATAATGGGGATATATATATATATATATATACATATATATAAGTGTAAATATATATAAGTACACAAAATGAAACCATAAGGTACGACTAAGACTCGTACTCCAAGTACCAACACAGGTAGTCTACACTACTCTCACCGACGTACACTAAGTACACAACCACCCAAGTCAAATCTAACAATCATCAAATGTGCTCACCACGCTAACCACAAAATCCAACAAAGGGAAACACACTCACCTCTAATATCTATAGGGTCAAAATCCACCACTAGTACCAAGGAAAACTCAAATCCCACACTCCGATAATACAGGAAGGAAAAGTATTCACGTCCTTGCGTACTAACACAATCATCATCTATATATATATATATATATATATATATATATATATATATATAACAACCTCATCACATTCCTAAGGAAAATCTACCTCTCAAGGGCTAGATCACCACCATCATATCACCATACGAAAATCTCAAATGTTATCTCCAACAAGTCAATAAATCACCAACAGGATAAATCAAATCACTAACAGTACACGAACTCATCTCACAAGAACGACCACCTAAGGGTCACCAAAACAAAGCAAAGGAAATGAGTTTCAAATGCTAAGCCAACAGATAACCGAGACAACAACGTCAAGGTTTAAAACACCCGAAAAAGAAAAGAACACCACAAGTGAACAAGGAAAGAACACCATGAGAGAACAAGGAAAACCAAAAATGAATGGCCGAGAGTGAAAGTTATAAAAATGATGAATCCCAGGGATTCAATAGTTTTTAAGAAAATGTTTTTAAAACTCGAACCAATCCATTTGGTATCCATGCCCCTAACGTAAGAAAAACTCATATCACCTAGGTGGTGACATCAACAACCAAGAAGAAGTGAGAGGCAACACTATATGTGTGCACTGAACAACACCAAGCCTCGTAACCGAGACTTAGAATGATCCGAAGAAAATGAGAAACAGGAAATCCCCTTTCAAAACACTACAGGTCGAGATTTTGAGAAAGAAGTCTCAAAATCTCAGAATCATCAAGACAAGTAATAAAAATAGTTTTCTTTTAGGAAATCCCACATTAAAAATGACCGTCTTTCCCCCGGTCTCCGTCAGTTGCCAGCACCGGCTTTTAGAGTTAAAAATCTTTTCAAAGAAGATCCTAAGATCATTTTATAAAGTGTTTTTCATTTGCTACGGGGGTAGGAGAAAATGGGTTCTTTCCTTTTAAATATAAAGAGTTTATTTCAAAACTTAGAAAACACCGTTTTCGAAATGATAGCCAAATAAGAGAAAACACAACTCTACGGATTCCTATAATGTCCGAGAGGACAAGGAAAGGAAAAACAACACGTTGGACTCACGGAAGAAAAATATCCATTCCAACTCCACCAACTCAAATGACACCACAAGAAAGAGGTTCGGCACCACACCGTAATCAAGGACTCAAGGATTGACATACAAGTCAACGACTACTTACTAGCATACAAAACACAGTACAAGAAATGCTTAGGGGAATGAACCAAGCTCTAGAAACCACGCTACAGTACCCTAAGTATTTAATAGAACTCACCTCAACCATAACCTCTTCTCATCCAATCAAAATATCAAACTACAGTTGATAACCTATTTCCTCAAAAGGCGAAAGACACCTAAAGGTACCTACTACAACTCACAATCTCATCACCCGCCTTCGCGAATGCCTTAATTCATAACTGATACTAAAATCAATCTCGAATCTCAAATCTCTAACAAGGTCACACAATTGACCACGATCACAAAACTACTAACCATAGTCACGAGACTACTAACCACAATCACAAGACTACTAATCACAATCACAATCACAGGACTGTTAACCGCCTCCTTTAAGGCCTCAACCTTAAAATCAGCTCTACGGTCTCCACTAGCCTCAACCAACCACAGAAATCACAACGTCAATATACCTAACCTCCCCTAAAGGCACAAATGTATATGACAACACATATAAATATTATAATCCATTATACCTTTTAAATTACCACATTTACTTCGTGTTTCACATTATTCATTTCCGGTTGAGCATTTATAAAATATGAATTTAATTTACAATATTCATAAATTAACATGCTCCAACATAAATATATACATATCAATAGATCACATGATGGTATGCAACGCACCGTACTCACAGACCGGCTGTAGTACACACACACAAAAACACACCCTTCCCAAGGGTACTGGATCATTCTCCACCATTCCCCTGAGGATACAAGCTCACTAAGGAAGGTAGACTCATTGAACCGTCATTCCCAAGTTCTTTACACTTTTAACCAAGGAAGACGTCCCCCACGACGCGGTCGTGCACACATAGGTCCTTGGACGATATGTCCTCCCCCTATCGTCTCAGTTTCTTAGAAGATTAGTTCTGCGGGAAGCGAGAAGAACCCCCTGGCCAGTTGTTTCGACGATCCAAACACAAACGTCTACTCGTGCACCATGCACAAAGGAAGTAGACCACACCAAATGAATCTCTCTGCAAATGGTGAAAATCATGCACTACATGCACCAACACCCATGTCTCACAATACATGGTGTACGTAATAAAATCATGTCCAACATAAATATGTCATGCATCATATTTATGAAAATACCCACATGGTAATATATAAATCTCAAAATCTATTTTCATGCTTTAAAATACAATAAAGCAAGTAAATCATATGAAAGCAATTTCATATTCCATTCACGTTTTCAAAATATATATTTTTTCTTTAATTCTTTAGAAAATATTTCAATTTCTCATGACATGCCTTCAAAATAATTTAAAACAATTAATTCACGTCTAATGAGAGGAACCTAGAATAACGTCTAAGTTTCTCATGTCCCACGTTTATAAAATTCTCTAGCCCATTTAATTATCAAGGAAAATTCTAAGCCGTCTATTCCTATTTGATTTATATAGGAAATTATTTAATTACATAGGAAATAATTTAATTAATTTTATTAAATTAATTCATAAGTCAAATTCCGATTCTAAACGAATTATAGATATTTAATTTAACGATTTAATATATCTATATTAAATTAAATAAGGGTTTTGCACCCCTAAACTACTTCAATAATGCGGAGTGAGAAATATAATTTCCCACCTAATTTACGTTTACCGAATAGCCTGAACCAGAACAGTACCGGCGCCCGAATATGAAGCCCGCCGACCAAAATCGTCCGAAAAATATTTCGAATATATCAAAATGTCCGTATCGACAACCTATACGATATATACGAAGCCCATTAATAATAGGTTAATTAATTTGAGTAAATCTAAATTAACCCAAACGAAAATTATAACCTATAAACGCGATTTTCGGCAAATCGTTCAACGTAAAATCACGAAATTAATGTATGACGAATACTATGTATATACGGAGATACTCACAAAAAATCGGCTCAAACCGATAACCAAAAGGTCGCCGAAAAATTGGCCGAACCTCAGTCGAAACCGGGACAACCGCGCGGCTGCTGCTCCGCCCCTGTCGCGTGTACCAGCCCTGCATCACCACCTCCTGCACCGCCGTATAGCTCAATGGCAACCACCACAGCACCACCCAGTCGCCGCCGCCGTCCGCATCTCCAGCCGTCGCTGCCAATCACCGCAAGCCAGCGACTAGTCGCGCAACTTCTTCTCTCACCGGCGACACTCTCTCTCTCTCTCTCGCCATGACCGGCGACCATGGAGAATGGAGAAGCAGGTTCAGTCGTCACTCGTGGAGAGGAAGAAGAGATAGGGTGTAGTAGGTGTCTGTAATGGCGTGAAGAGAAGAGAAGGAGACTGTAGCAGGTTTCGTGTACGCATATACATATATATATATGCTTTATTGCACAACCAACCATCTAATTCTCCTTAATTGAAAAATGACCCCACTTCAATATATATATATATAATTAAATATATATATATATATAGTAAACCCCAATAATTATCGGGAACGTCCAAACATAATCTCGTAAGCCCGAAATAATAACGGGACGCCCAATCAAAAATATATCGGGGTAGGAACCCTACAACCGGAACACCGAGAAAGTAAATTAATATGCTTCACGCCGGATCCATAAAAGTACTAATACCATAACCGAAATAATTGAAACGATACTGTGTAGTCGATAACGATAATTCGCGTACTCGTCAAAGAGAAACTGGAATGTCGTCCAATCGACATTAAAAGTAAACGCGAAAAATTTACAGGTATCAAATACCAAGAATAAATAATACGTCGTGAATAAGTGACGTCATTACCAAAATTAAATCAGAATTAATTTCAGTAAAAAGAAAGTAACACGGGGTGTTACACTTCCTCACATACTTAGAGTCATAAATAAAATAATCAATTGAAAATCTAAACTCAAGTATGAAGAATGAATCACAATAAGAAAATATGAATGATGCTCATGTGGTGATTCATGTAGGAGTTTTCTACCCAAAAATAATTTCAAAATTGAAGCACAAATTATAGATCTTTCATACTCCTATCTTCCTCTCTTCTCTTAACCATTTTTGGCTCATATAATGCATATATATAGTATAGGAACACAATAGAGCCGTTTGGGGGTGTTTGGGGAAGTTTTGGAACACTTTGGATCCCAAACTAGCCGTTAGAATTTAAATTCTGGATGAGGCAGTCGACTGGGTGTTTTGGGGTAGTTGGCTGGGTCTTCAAAAATTCATTCCAAAATTTATTTGTAACTCTCTGACTCAGCCAGTCTACTGGCCTTCTTGGCCCAGTCACCCAGTCGACTGGGCTGTTCAGCTCAGTTTCGACACAGTTCACTCTTTTGGTCATAACTAGAGTTTCGTAACTCGGATAAAGGCTTTCTTTAGCTTTTTAGAAAGAAGACTTCAAGATAGTGATTTTAGACTTGTTTGAATGTGACGCTTCATTTCGAACTTCTAACCCACTTTATGGTTTTTCGTGAAATCTTTTAGAATTTTTCCGAAATGACTTAGACACACTCCTAGGATGTCTTAGAAACTTATTCAGGTCCTTGACATGCCTAAAGTCAATATTGAGATCATAAAATGGTTTTCCAATTTAAACAAATTCTCAATATTAGACAAAAGCTTTTCATGGTTTAACAATTTTGTTCAAAGCTTTAATATGCATCTAGAATCCATTTCAAGTGATATGAGTTAAGTTAATGGTTCTACGACAACATCTTTGTTGAGTTCTTCCATAGCTTATGAAAGCTTGAACTAACTCAACTTTAGCAAAGACTAAATGATGTTCATAGTCTAATGCTAATGATGCAAGGACTCATGAATGATATGCATGATCCTATATGCTATATGGTCAAGAGTTGAGTTTTCAAATAAGTTATTTCAAAAATAACTTTACATTTAATCTAGCATTCACCCAAGACTATTTTACCCATTTATTTGATCTTCAATTTCTTTAAGCTTTGGGTTGATGTCTCCATCCTTGTCTCCAATGTCTTTTGAGCTCTAAGCACATTTGTTTGATCTTCTCATAGATCCACTAGCTCTCTTGAGTTTATGTTGAATCAATAACCTATTAAGTATAACTCAAGTAGACATTAAATTCACCACATTCAATGGTTTGTTATCATCAAAATATCATGTTTACCCATGGTGGAAAACCTTGGGTCAACAATCTCCCCCTTTTTGATGATGACAAACATTGATGTGTGCCAATAAACAATTGAGGGCATTTTATAAATGCTCCCCCTATCAATATGCAATCAATGAATATAAAAATAGCACATATGAATAAACTTTGGGAGTTCTTCCCTTAAAACCATGTTCTTAATGATGTTAACACCTAAACATGTAGCATGTGATCATTTCAAGGAGCAAAGCTCCCCCTAAGAATGTGCATACAACATATACACATCAACTAATCTTTCTCCCCCTTTGACATTGTCAAAAAGAATATATACAATAAAGTACAAGGAAAGGATCATCACATCAAGTTGCATATATGAATTGTGATCATAGAATATATCATTTGAAGTAACACAATCTCATATTGTCCATACATTTCATGAATATGCTTAAGATGATACCAAATTGCAAACATGGCTTTGCAGTCATGATGGCAACAAGGACATTCCAGCACGTGTAATCAATGATGACTAAATCATTTGCTTGTTTTTCATAGACAAATAGGATACATGATCAAAATAGATTTTCGTGCATGAAGTACATGTATCTAGTGAATGACTCAAACAGAGAGTGACTTAATGTTCAAGTGTGTGTGTTTGAATGAAAACTCAAATCATAGTATTCAACATATTATATGCAAACATGGAACACTCAATCACTAGATCATTTAAAATCACATAGTCATGTATGAGGATTCACTTAACATCACATATGAGCATTTAAAAACGAGTCAACACCACCTCCATCTCAACCATTTGAAATACAATAAACACATATGCAATAACTAATCATGGAATGTAATGTGAATAACGTAAAAATCATAATGATGAGTAAGAGATGAGTATCCTAAAATAAGCAAGTGAAAGATACACAAGACATATGCTAACACATTAATATTCAAAGGCATTTCCATTTCTCTATGAATTTTACACAATGGGTTCTCTTGGAGAAAAATGGTGAAAATATTGACGAAGAAAATTATAATCATGAAAATGAACTCAATATCTCTCATAAATGGATGTCTTTGAAAATTTAATGTAATGACAAAGTTATGTATTCTTCTCAAGTGCAAAAAATATTTAACATAAAATATATCTCTTATATATATGGTAAAAATACTTATCTAAAATAATAAGAGATGAACCAAGATAATGAACAAAATAACACATAATATATACTTTTATTTATATTACTATAATCATCTATATCCAAGAGTAGTCAACCAAGGAAACCATATATTCCCAAAACCAAAGTGTCAAAAAATATTTGAAATTATTTTCATGACACTTAAATGACCTTTACCCATGAAGGAAATAAGTTCATCTATCATGCTCATTTTGAAATAATTTGCATGTTTGCGATAAACTTCTTTGCACAACACATCAAATATTGGTAAACATGATATTCCTATATAAGTGCAATAACCAGATTTGTTTATCAATATAGGTTCTAAAATAACCTTCATCCATAAGAAAATCACTTAAAGCCATTCAAAACATCCTTTTGGAGCATATTTCAAGTTAAGCACGACTTATGATAGTTTTAAAATCCATTGTCTAAAACTTATACATTTCAAAGCATTGTGATTCTCTACATGAAAATTTTTCATTAAAGAATTACATAAGAATGAATTAAATAAAAACATTTCATGCAAAGAGGCATGTGACATTCTTAGAATTTCAATTCAATTCACATGTGCAAAGAATTAACTATATCTTTCTCGATTAAGATCATGGAATAATAATGGTCAAAACCTTGGATCACCACTATTAGACTTAGATTGAAACATTATTATGCAATATACAAAAATATGCATGTATGATAAATATATAAAATTATAAAATATAGGAGATTAAAAACATTATATATATATCATTGAAAAACTTATATAAAAATAATAAGTATATAAGATACAAACATAATAGGAATCTATGTCTTTCATGATATATGCACATAAGATTCATGATTCGTGCTTATCAATACACATTCAAGATATCCACATATAAGCACAATATTTCCTCTTATCAACATGCTTCCTTCAATGATGGACTTTTGGTCCCTTTTGCATCATAGAGATCCAAGCATGACAAATTTAGCATCAATTAATATTTTAACACAAATGCTAAACATTATAGATAAGACATTAAGAGGATCATATACAAGCATCTTTAAAATGTTCACCAAAATAAATTTCCAAAAAGATAGTGGTGCAACATTCTACAAGTCTTAGGAGCCCAAAAGGTAATTCTTAATCTCATTTTCATGAATTGGCTCTTCCAAAGAGAATTACTCTATCTTGAGGTTTACTAGTGTGGGCTTAATTACTTACTCATTTATTTCAAGTTCATCTTCATTTCACTTCAAGTTCAAACACCTCAATTCAATGTGCAATAAATGATATGAAGAAGATTTAGATAAAACACAAAAATCATAGAATCACATGGAAAAATATCTACTCAATAAATCAACTAAAATCAAGTGAAGTAGTCTTGTGAGTCTAGAGGTGGTCATGACAATATTCTTTAAATTTCATGCATGCTCAAGATTTTCATTCATAACTAGTCTTTGAAAAATATTGCCTCAAATGTACTTGAAAGGATAAAAGACAAATATTATGACATCATATATCCAAGTCTCATTTCAAAGCAAGCCTGTAACACCCCGTGTTATTTTCCTTTTTTCTGAAATTATATTTAATTTAATTTCGGTTATGACGTCACTTGTTCATGACGTTCATATTATTCTTGGTATTTCGCGTGTAAATTTTTCACGTTTAGTTTTAAAGTCGACTGGATGACTTTACGGTTTCTCCTTGATGAGTTCGTGAATTATCGTTATCAACTATGCGGCATCGTTTCGACATTTAATGTTTAGTGTTTCGACTGGGTGATGACGCGTTTTAATTGGATCGGGCGTTTAGTGTTCCGACGTTTGAGTTTCTAACCCGGTGTATTTCTTTCGGACTAATTTGGTTATTTGGCGTCCTGTGGACTTACGGGTTGACGCAATATTATTTGGAGGCTTCCGGTAATTGTGGAACTTTATTATATGTATTATATATATATATTGAAGTGGGGTTTGTTTGCAATTATGGACATTTAGAGGGTTGCTTTTGCAATTAGGTTATATATATGTTTATGCATATCTATTCTCGTATCTACCTACTACAAACCACATCTCTCCTTCACGCACAAAACCTCTGCTACACTCTCCTTCACACGACGACCTTGTCACCATGGTCGACCGATTGAGAGAGAGTCGACTGAGGGAGGAAGGAAGCTGCGAGACTGGCGGTGGTGCGCAGACGCGGGCTGCGGGTCGAAGCTGCGACGATGGTCCAGAGGAGCGGCGGCTACGGCGGTGGTGCTATGGTGGTTGTCGTTGGGCTAGAGGAAGCACAGGGTGGCGGCACGAGCGGCGTGGGTCGCCGGGACTGGAGGCGCGTTGGTTCGTGCGTAGCAGCGACGCAATAGGGGCGATTTTGGCCCAGCTTCGGCCGGCGTTTCGGGCGACTTCCGGTGATCGGTTTGAGCCAATTTTTGGTGAGTGGCTTCGTATATACGTAGTATTCATCATAATTTAATTTCGTATTTTTACGTTGAACGATTTGCCCAGAAATTGCATTTATAGGTTATAGTTTTCGTTTGGGGTATTTTAAATTTACCCAAATTAATTGACCTATTGTTAACGGGCTTCGTATATATCGTATAGGTTGTCGAGATAGACATTTCGATATATGTGAAATATTTTTCGGACGACTTTGGTCGGTGGGCGTGATATTCGGACGCCGGTACTGTTCACGGTGGGCCCGAAACGACTGTTCTGTAAGCGTATTTCAGGTGGGAAATTATATTTCTCACTCCGCATTATTGAAGTAGTTTACGGGTGCAAAACCCTTATTTAATTTAATATAGATATATTAAATCGTTAATTTAAATATCTATAATTCGTTTAGAATCGGAATTGGACTTAGGAATTAATTTAAGAAAATTAATTAAATTATTTCCTATGTAATTAAATTCCTATTTAAATCGAATAAGAATAGACGGCTTAGAAATTCCCTTGAGAATTAAATGGGCTAGAGAATTTTTTAAACGTTGAACGTGAGAAACTTAGACGCTATGCTAGGTCCCTCTCATTATACGTGGACTATCTGTTTAAATTATTTTAAGGAAATGATAAGGGAGATTGAAATATTTTCTAAAGAATTAAAGAAAATATATTTTTGAAAACATGAATTGTATATGAAATTTTTTTCATATGATTTAATTGTTTTATTGTATTTTAAAGCATGAAAAGAGGTTTTGAAATTTATGTTGATATTATCATGTGGATATTGTTCATAAATATGATGCATTATATATTTATGTTGAGGCATGATTGTCATTTGGACCTGGATGCATATTGAGAATATCATGTAGTGTTAAATCATGGTATTGGTATATGTGGGTTGTGAAATCATGTGGGGTGTCTTTGTGTCGAATCGTCGCAACAACTGGCCAGGGGGTGTTCCCATCCTACGGAATAATGAGCCGTGAATGAGGTATAGGGTGAGTCATCTCATTCTCGAAGTCGCGGGTCGTCTCGTGCATCCGTTATACGGATCTTTGGTCACGGGTCGTCTCGTGCAACAGTCTTCCTTGTTGAAAGTATAGTGTCAAAAACACTTGGGAAGAATCGGTGCGGTACTCTTTTCTCCTTGTAAACGGGTGGAGTATGTATTCGTTAACCACGTGATGTGGGCAAAGGGTGGTGTATGAGTCACATTGTATATGCATGACATTTATGTGATTTCATTTGACATGTATACGTGATATTATTACATGTGATGTTGGAGTAGGTTTAATATGTGTTATTATTGCCTATTGGATTTTGGAGCATGTTATTTATGAATATTGTGAAATCAAATTCATATCTTTATAAAATGCTCAGTTGAAAGTGATAAATGCGAAAACATGAATTAAATGAGAAAATTGTTAAAGTATAAATGAAAAGTGTATCTTTATACTTGTGATTATTTACCTTGTGCCCTTGGGGGAGGTTAGGTATATTGACATAGTGACCTCTGTGGTTAGTTATGTGTTATCTGTGGAGATTTGAGGTTAGGTATTGATTGAGTACCAATTGTGATTTGAGGCCTTAGAGAAGGCGGTGATAGTTTTGTGGTTTCGTGTAACACCCCGTGTTATATTCTTTTTTTCCTGAAATTAATTTTAATTTAATTTCAATAATGACGTCACTTGTTACGACGTATTGTTTATTCTTAGTATTTGGTACCTGTAAATTTTTCGCGTTTACTTTTAAAGTTGACCGGATGACTTTGCGGTTTCTCTTTGACAACTACGCGAGTTCTTGTTGTTGACTACACGGTATTAGTGCTTTTACGGAACCGGTGTGAAGAGTATTAAATTACTTTCTCGGTGTTCCGGTTGTTGGATTTCTAAACCGGTAAAATTCTTTCGGACTAATTTGGTAAATTGGTGTCCCGTGTAATTACCAGTTACCTAAATTACACTTGGGGGTTGGTCCATTTAAATTGGGATTTATTATATATATATATTTAATTATATATATATATATAATGAAGTGGGGTTCATTTTGCGATTATAGAGAAGTTGGGGGTTAGTTGTGCCATTAGTACATATATATGTATATATGTACACGCTACAACAGACCTGTTCCTTCTCCTACACGCCATCAGACGACCACATCTTCTCCTCTCCTCTCCTTCTCCTCTGCAGCAGCCACTCCCTTACGTCTTCATCCTCCATGATCGCCGGCAAGATAGTCGACTGAGAGGGTGGTCGCTAGCGGGCGGCAACACGCAGAGTCGCCGGACTGTGAGAGTTGCGGCTGGAGCAGGGCTGTGGACGACGGCGGTTCGCGGTGGTCGGCGAGGCTAGCAGGTGGTGGTCGCGTACGGCGGCGCAGGGCGGCGTCGGTGGTGGCGCCAGGGACGGCCAGTGCTGTTCGCGTGAGCAGTGGCGACTCCGGCTGAGCTTCGGCTAATTTTTCGGCGACCTTCCAGTGATCGGTTTGAGCCTATTTTCGGTGAGTAGCTCCGTATATACATGGTATTCGATATATATTAATTTCGTGATTTTAGGATAAATGGTTTGCCCGGAAATCGCATTTATAGGTTATAGATTTCGTTTGGGGTATTTTAGATTTAACCCAATTAATTAACCGATTATTAATGGGCTTTGTATATATCGTATAGGTTGTCGAGACGGACATTTCGATATATTCGAAATAGTTTTTGGACGATTTTGGTCGGCGGGCTTCATATTCGGGCGCCGGTACTGTGCTGTTCGGACTGTTCGGTAACGTATAAATTAGGTGGGAAACTTTATTTCTCACTCCACATTATTGAAGTAGTTTTGGGTGTGCAAACCCTTATTTAATTTATTATAGATATATTAAATCGTTAATTTAAATATCTATAATTCGTTTAGAATCGGAATTGGACTTAGGAATTAATTTAAGAAAATTAATTAAATTATTTCCTACGAGATTAAATATATTCCTAATTGAATTGAATAGGAATAGACGACTTAGAAATTCCTTTGAGAATTAAATGAGCTAGAAGATTTGTAAACGTTGGACGTGAGAGACTTAGACGCTATTCTAGGTTCCTTTTTATTACGTGGATTATCTGTTTAAATTATTTTAAAGAAATGATAAGGGAAATTGAAATATTTTCTAAAGAATTAAGAAAATATATTTTTGAAAATATGAGTTATATATGAAATTGTTTTCATATGATTTAAATGCTTTATTGTATTTTAAAGCATGAAAAGAGATTTTGAGATTTATATTACCATGTGGGTATTTTTATAAATATGATGTATTACATATTTATGATTGAGATATGATTTGATTGTACACCATGTCGTGTGAGCACATGGGTGTTGGTGCATGTAGTGCACGGTTTCACCATTGACAGAGAGAGTTCATTTGGTGTGGTCTACTTCCTTTGTGCGTGGGGCACGAGTAGACGTTTGTGTCGGATCATCACAACAACTGGCCAGGAGGTATCACGCCTACGGAACTAAAAAGCCGGCAAATGTGAGTTAGGAGTCCAGGTAGAGGCTCATGTTCTTGACTCAAGGGTAGTCATGGCGTACGGAGTTGCATGTTGGGCTCTCGTACAACCGTCTTCCCTGTTGAAGTGATAGAGAGAAAATCACTTGGGAAAGGTCGGTGTGGTAACTCTACACTATGATGAGTGGACAGAGTTTGTATCCGTTACCCTTGGGAAGGGTGTGTTGTGTGTGAGTATCACGGGGAGTGTTGAGTCACATTACACTGCCTATTATTTATGTGATCTCGTTTAACATGTATATGTGCTATATTACATGTGTTGTTGGGGCATGCTATTTATGAATATTGTAAATTAAATTCATATTTTATAAATGCTCAGTTGAAAGTAATTAATGTGGAAGAAAATGATAATATGCCATTATAAATAAGTATAAATGAAACGAATATATTTATACTTGTTGTTGTATACCTTAGTACCCTTGGGGGAGGTTATGCGTGTTGGCATAGTGATTCATGTGGCTAGCGGAGGCTAGTGGTGGACCGTAGGCTTGACTTGAGTTGAGGCCTTAGAGATTGTGGTTAGTAGCCTTAGAGATTGTGGTTAGCAGCCTTGTGATTGTGGTTAGTAGCCCTGTGATTGTGGTTAGTAGTTTGGTGATCGTGGTTAGTTGTGTGAACTCTTTTGAAGATGTGAGGTTAGGGATGATTTTTGTATCAATTGATAATTGAGGCCTTAGAGAAGGCGAGTGATGAGTTGTGTGAGATTTTGATTGATGAGAAGGGGTTATGATTAGGGATTTATTTAGTACTCGAGGTACCGTAGCTTGACAGTCTCGGTTCTTGTGCTTAGTTCATTCCCCTAAGCACTCCTTGTACGGTGTTTTGTACACTAGTACGTGGTCGTTGACTTGTATGTCATTCCTAGATTCCTTGGTTACGGCGTGGTGCCGAACCTCTTCCTCGTGGTATCATTTGATTTGGTGGAGTTGGAAACGGATGGTGGTCTTCCGTGAGTCCAACGTGTTGTTCTTCCTTTATTGTCCTTTTGGGCATTATAGGAATCCGTGGAGTTGTTCATTCTTATGTGGCTGTCATTTCGAAAACGGTGCTTTCTAAGTTTTGAAAGTAAACTTTTGTATTTAAAAGGAAAAATCCGTTTTCGCCTACCGCCGAATAAACGAACAGTTTTAATACTTATAAAATGATCTTGAGATCTTCTTTGAAATGATTTTCAACTTTTAAAAGCCTGTGATGGCGACTGACGGAGACCGGGGGCAAGACGGTCATTTTTACTGTGTGATTTCTAAAAAGAAAACTATTTTATCACTTGTCTAGAGATTCTGAGATTTTGAGACTTCTTTCTCAAAATCTCGACTTGTAGTATTTTGAAAGGTGGTTTCTTGTTTCACCTTTTCTTCGGATCGTTCTAAGTCTCGGTTAGGAGGCTTGGTGTTGTTCAGTGCACACTTATAGTGTTGCCTTTCCTTTTCTTTGGGTTGTTGATGTCACCATCTAGGTGATTGGGGTTTTTCACTTGTTAGGGGCATGGATGCCGAATGAAATGGTTTGAGTTTTAAAAACCTTTTTCTTAAAAACTATGGAAATCCTTGGGATTCCTCTTTTATTTACTTTCATACTCGGCCATTCGCTTTTGGTTCCCTTGTCCACTTGTGGTGTCCCTTTCTGGTTCATTCGTGATGTTCTTTCCTTGTTTGGGTATTCTTAACCTTGACATTGTGTCTCGGTTATCTGTTGGTGTAGCATTGGGACTCCTTTTCCCTTGCTTGGGTTCTTGACTCTTATGTGGTTTTTCATATCCTTAGTGAGAGCGTTGGTGATTAATTGACATTGTTGGAGATAGCAATTGAGGTTTGTTATATATATATATATGTATATATATATATATATTGGTGATAGTATTATGAGGTTAATGTGATGATGTGACTTATGGTATCGAGGAATAGATGTGATTGAGGTGATCTAGTTCCTGAGAGGTAGATTCCTCTAGGAGTGGGATGAGATTTGTTATATATATATATTGTATAAATATATATATATATATTGATGATGGTTGTGTTAGTACGCAAGGACGTGGGTGTTTTCCTTCCTGTGTTATCGGGGTGTAGGATTTGAGCCTTCCTTGGTACTATTGGTGGATTTTGTTTCCTGTGGATATTAGAGGTGAGTGTGTTTCCCTCTGTTGGATTTGGTGGTTAGCGTGGTGAGCATTGATGATTGTTAGATTTGACTTGGGTTGTTGTGTACCTAGTGTACATTGGTGAGAGTAGTGTAGACTACTGGTGTTGGGTACTTGGAGTACGAGTTTTAGAGACTCATGTTGTGCATTTATATATATATATATACGTGTAGATATATATATATATATATATTCCCTATATACTTATGTATACCCGTTTACGATAGTATATGAGCGTGTGACTTGGGTTTGCGTGGATGGGACTAGTTGTGCTATATTTATATCTTATTAGACGGTTTAGCTTTACCTAAACTATCAGAGGATGTGGTAGTTAGGATATCTTTTCCCACTGAGCTTATTTGCTCACGGAGGGAATTTCATTGGCCCCCCTGGTATTCCACGCCAGGTTGCAGGAAATATACGGCTATGAGCAGGATGCAGTGCAACGGCAGCTTTCTTTTGTTTCCTTGTTACAGGTTTTGGAGTTGCGTTGGGTGATGCGGTTACGGTTGCAGCGCTACTGGGTTTGGGGACGGTAGTATTCTTCTTTCAGCTTCTTTACCCATTGTTATGGGATTGTTATGTATTTCCTTTTGGGAGCCAGTCTGTTGGCATATCCCTGTTGATGTATTCTTTATTTCCTGTATTTCCTCTTTCAGGATGTATTGTATCTATTCTGTACAGTTAGACGCTTTTCTGTATTCTTATTCGAGCATTTGTGGCTCTGTTGATTATAGAGGGTTTGGAGGGGTTTTGGTTTCTTTCCACTACCTCGGCCCTATTAGGATTGATGAATGTGGGGCTTGTAAGCCATTGTGATTATTGAATTGCTTTGGGCAGGTTATTGTGTTGTGTTTGGTTGTTCGGATGTTCCATTTACAAACGGAACTCTGCCGGATTTTCGTTAGATTCCGCTGCTTAGTTTATTATCCATTTGGGTATGAAATATACCATATCTATCATTAACCCATATGTTTTTTTTTACGGTTAATGATGTCTTAGTTGGTCATTGGTATTAAGGATCACATCTTGGATTCCTTGGATGTTCCAGTTCGGGAGTCTTAAGGATTTAGGAGCGTGTCTGTTGGTATCTGAGGATACTCTTGTGTTTCTAGTATTCGTGTTGGCATGGAGTATATTCTTATTGTTATTCCATGTACTTCTTTGTTATTGTTGACTCTAGTAGTCGCTTGGTTTGCGTCACCCTTTAGGGGCGTGACAACATGGTATCTGGGCATTCATTGCAACCCTTTGTGGGTGTTCGATGGCTGAATGTTGTTGGTTTTCATTTCTTTTTACTTCCGCATTCATTCCCTTATTTCTTAGGCTCGGTTTTCGGAGTCCTAGGAATCAGGGCGTGACATTTCGGTTGGTTGCATATTACTGACCCTGGATGTTTCTTTCCCACTTAGGGGGAGGTATCCTTTATCGTGCTTTTGAGGTTTGAGTGCGGTTAGAAGTGGTTGTGATTAAACCTGTCTAGTTGAGTGGAAATGACCTCTTGATTCTGTTAATTATCAATTGTGAAATTGAGGTCATAATGAATTGGAAGAGGTATTGATTGATACTAGTTATTCCCGTGGTATTGGCCACTAGTTTTTCCCTTTTCGTGATATTAGGGGGTTTAAGTGATTTTATTAAGCACTTGGGGTACTGTGGTGTCGTAGCGTTGTTTCTAGTGCTTAGTTCATTCCCCTAAGCATTTCTTTTACTGTACTATGTATACTAGTACATGCCTTTGACTTACACGTCATTCCTTGAGTTGTCGGTTACGGCGTGGTGCCGAACCTTTTCCAGGTGTTGTCATTTGATCTCGTGAGGTTGGGAACGGATAGTTGTGTTCCGTGAACCCAATGTAGTACTCTTCCTTCCTTGTCCTCTTGGACATTATAGGAATCCGTGGAGTTGTTCATTCTTATGTGGCTGTCATTTCGAAAATGGTGTTTTCTAAACCTTGAAACAAACTCTTTATACTTAAAAGATAAAACCCACTTTCGCCTACCCCCGTGGAAATGAAAAGTTTTAACACTTATAAACTGATCTTAGGATCTTCTTTGAAAATAATTTTAACTCTAAAAGCCGGTGATGGCAACTGACGGAGACCGGGGGCAAGACGGTCATTTTTACTATGTGGTTTCTTAAAAGGAAAATTATTTTCTTACTTTTCTTGGGATTCTGAGATTTTGAGACTTCTTTCTCAATATCTCATCCTGTAGAGTTTTGAGAGGTGTTCCATTGTTTCACCTTTGCTTCCTATCATTTCTAGGTCTCTGTATGGAGCTTTGTGTTGTTCAGTGCACACATATAGTGTCGCCTTTCACTTTCTTTATTGATTGATGTCACCACTTAGGTGATTTGAGTTGTTCCACATGTTAGGGGCATGGATACCGAGTGGATTGGTTTCTTTTGTCCGGGTGTTCTCACTAAACACTTGTGGTGTTCTTAACCTTGACATTGTCGTCTCGGTTATCTGTTGGTCTAGCATTGGGAAGTCCTTTCTTTCGCTTTGCTTTGGTGACCCTGAGGTGGTCGTTCTTGTGAGTTGAGTTTGTGTACTCTTAGTAATTTGATTTGGTGGTTTTTCCTCGCCTACAGTGAGAGTGTTAGTGATGTGATTGACCCTATGGATGATAGTGTTATGAGGTCGATATGATTTATGGTATGGTGATATGTTTGAGGTGAATCTAGCCTTGGAGAGGTATATTTTCCTTAGGAATAGGATGATGTTTGCTATATATATATATATATTGTCTATATATATATATAGGGACGATGATTGTGTTAGTACGCAAGGACGTGAGTACTTTTCCTCCTGTATTATCGGGGAGTGAGTTATGAGTATTCCTTGGTGCTAGGGATGGATTTGATTCCTGTGGATATTAGAGGTGAGTGTGATTCCCTTTGTTTAGATTTTTTGGTTAGCGTTGTGAGCGCCGGATGATTGTGAGATTGGACATGAGTGTCGTGTACCTAGTGTACGTTGGTGAGAGTAGTGTAGACTACCGGTGTTGATACTTGGAGTACGGGTCTTAGTCATATCCTATAGGCTCAGGTCGTGTATTTATATATATATATATATATATGTGTATATATATATGTCCCCTATATACTTACGTACGATAGTATATGAGCACGTACCTTGGGTTTTCGTGGCTGGGTTATGTTGTGGGCTCACTGGGTGGTTTAGCATTACTTAAACTATAAGAGGATGTGGTAGTTAGGGTATCCTTTCCCACTGAGCTTATTTGCTCACAGGGGTATTTCACTTGCCCCCTGGTATTCCCATGCCAGGTTGCAGGAAATGTACGGCTATGGGCAGGATGCGGTACAACGACAGCTTTCCTTGGTTTTCTTGTTACAGGTTTTGGAGTTGCGCAGGGTGATGCAGTTACGGTTGCAGCACGACTGGGTTTGGGGACGGTAGTATTCTTCTGTCAGCTTCTTTACCCATGTTTTGTGGGATTATCATGTATTTCTTTTGGGAGCCAGTATGTTGGCATATCCCTATCGGTGTATCATTTATTTCCTGTATTTATTCTTTTAGGATGTTATTGTATCTATTCTGTACAGCTAGACGCTTTTCTGTATTCTTATTCGAGCATTTGTGCCCTAGTAGGATTGATGAATGTGGGGCTTGGAAGCCATTATTATTATCGAAATTTTATTGGCAGGTTATTATGTTGTGGCTGTGTATCCGGATGTTCCATTTACAAACGGAACTCTGCCGGATTTTCGTTAGATTCCGCTGCTTAGTTTTATTAGTCATTTGGGTATGGAATATACCATTTCTTATCATTATTTCATACATTTTCATGGTTAATGATATCTTAGTTGGTCATTCATATTAAGGATCACATCTTGGATTTCTTGGATGTCCCAGTTCGGGAGTCTTAGGAATTTAGGAGTGTGTCTGTTGGTATCTGAGGATACTAGTGAGTTTCTAGTATTCGGGTTGGCATGGAGTATATTTTTCGTTGTTACTCCATGTATCTTCTTGTCATTGTTGACTCTAGTAGTCGCTTGACTTATGTCACCCTTTGGAGATTCGCTGATTCTCTAGATTAGATATTCGGGAATTTTAGGGGCGCGACAACATTGTATTAGAGCATTTTTACCCTTTTGTGGGTGTTTGTTGGCTGAATGTCGTTGGTTCTCGTTTTTTTTTTACTTCCGCATTCACTCCCCTAACTCTTAGGCTCGGGTTTCTGAGTCCTAGGAATTTGTTGCGTGACAAGGCCACTATCAAGAAATCATCAAAAGCATATTCAATTGCATGCACCAAGAAGCCAATCACTCTCATTACCAATCATCAAATTTGGTCCATGACATATCAATAAAGATTCAACGCACTTTAATAAGCATATGTATGTCATGTTTGATCTCATCCATGAAAACACATTAGTAATGGAGGTTAGAAAATGTGTACCATGGTGCTAGCACTACACATTTTACTTGGAGTTGCTTGTGGATGATTTGTATCCTCTACTCATCTTGTGAGAGACCTTGATTTCATCTCCCCTTTTGAATTGAAGCATTACTATTGAGGAATTGATAGTTCTTGAATAAGGAATCAATCCAAACCTACAATACACTCAAGTAGCTTTCTTTGGTACCCATTTGCTATTGGGTCCATTTGTGTTAGCACAATCATGGGCATAAATCTCTATAAGCATATTAACACAAAATGATTGATTTTTCTACAATCAATATGCTTCACTAGAGTTTATCATTCAAGAACATTATCATGAAGTGCATTTGTCAATTCAAATAGTAAGATATGCTCATGGTTATTTAACAAGTAAATGAACCAATATGAAATTAATAATAGGAATGAAACTCTATTTCATATATGGATCATAGTAAACAACCATATGCATCATTCATGTTCAAAATTTTCAAGAATTGACATGAAAACCAATATAATTTCCCTTGATTTGCAAAAATAAATTATATACCCTTTTTCAAGATTTGTAAAGCTTTAGCACATGGGAAGATTAATTTCCTTTCATTTCAAAATTCTTAGAGCATTTGAAAGCTTAATGAAAGGTTGTTTTTTTTATAAGAGTCACCTATTCAAACAAATTTCTCTCTAATGCAAGGTGTCACTCTTCTCATGCAATTTCAAGATAATCAAAAGAATGTGATGCATGAACAATGATTATTCATCAATCAATGAATACATTCATAAAGCACACATATATATCAATGAATATATAAATACAAGTATCAAGTCAATACAATGTATAAATTTTCAAATTTCACCTAGATATCTCAATCATTGCATTCCATCATCAAAATTCATCTTTTATGACATGTGCATGTTCAATGGTCATTGGGCACTAAAGATCATCTAAAAACACTTACCCTTATAAGAACATTCTCCTTTAGCCTTTAAATGCATATAACTCACTTGTAAACATCATAAGAGAATAAAATGTCAAATAATGTTACGTAGGGAAAATCTTTCAAAGTTTGTCATGGATCAACTCTAAGCCGGTTAAGGAAAAAATAGAGCCAAGGCTCTGATACCAATTGTTGGCCTCATATTAACACCTAGAGGGGGGTGAATAGGGTTAATTACAAACTTTGAGTCTTTTTCGGTTTGACTTTGTTTTAACAAAAGTAATCTTTGTAGAGCTTTAGTCAAACACTTAGTTAGATAGATGATCCTTAAGTGACTACCTCATTTCATACTTTGAATCTTGAACAATAAATTGCAGTACCAAATATATACATAATGGATTCAATAATGAGAACTAGTTCAAGCATTCATTACAACTTAATATGTATAAGCACTTTTCTCACATATGTATAGAAATGATGCAAAGTGCTATTTTTCATAAAGAATACTTTGAAGAGTTTACAAAAAGTAATTAAACATTTTGTGCATATAAACTCTTAAGAAGATTGATATATTTAATATGCATTGTGTCAAACACTTGGGGTGCATATGAACATATTATGCTAAGGTGTGTTGAATATGAATTTTATCAAACACTTGGTATGCACATGGATTATATCTAAATGAGAAGGTAGTCTAAGCTATAATCTAATCATGTTCATAATTTTAATTCATTTCAACTATGCATTTTCCTAACCTCTTCATGGATACACAAACACAAGCAATTTCATAGCATTGATATATATAAATCTCAAGATTATAAATGGCAATTGCTTTTAAAGTAAAGAGATAAGGGTTAGAGAAAATACACACCATAGACACCGAGATTTTTACATGGTTCAACCAAATCTTTGGTCTACTCTATGCCTTGAGATAACCTCTCAAGGATTCCACTATCGTGCTTCTCTTTCTAAGGATAATCAAACCCTTACATGCCTCATTCTTCCGAATGAATAGCAAACCCTTACACGCTCCTTCTTCCGGGTGAAGAGCCAACCTTCGAACACTCTTGCTTCCGGGTGAAGAGTCGACCATTGCTCACTCTTGCAGGTGGAGAGCCAACCAAATCCTCTCTTTTTAAGGTTGAGAGAAACCTTTACAAAGCTTCAACAAGCCATTCCCATGCCAAGACAACTTCTTGGACTTTCACTCTCAAATGAATAAGAATTGAATTTGAGTGTACAACAATATCTCTCAATAGATGGATATAGAAATTCAAAGCTCACTTCCTCACATACTTAGAGTCATAAATGAAATACTCAATTGAAAATCTCAACTCAAGTATGAAGAATGAATCACAAGAAGAAAATATGAATGATGCTCATGTGGTGATTCATGTAGGAGTTTTCTACCCAAAAATAATTTCAAAATTGAAGCACAAATGATAGATCTTTCATACTTCTATCTCCCTCTCTTCTCTTAACCATTTTTGGCTCATATAATGCATATACATAGTATAGGAACACAATATAGCCGTTTGGGGAAGTTTTGGAACACTTTGGATCCCAAACTAGTCGTTAGAATTTAAATTCCGGATGAGGCAGTCGACTGGGTGTTTTGGGACAGTCGGCTGGGTCTTCAAATATTCATTCAATATAGCCGTTTGGGGGTGTTCAGCTCAGTTTCAACACAATTCACTCTTTTGGTCATACCTAAAGTTCCGTAACTCGGATAAAGGCTTTCTTTAGCTTTTTGGAAATAAGACTTCAGGATAGTGATTTTAGGATTTTGAATCACTCCATTTGACCCATGTTTGAGTGAAATAAGGTTCTTTGAATGTGATGCTTCATTTCGAACTTCTAACCCACTTGATGGTTTTTCGTGAAATCTTTTAGAATTTTTCCGAAATGACTTAGACACACTCCTAGGATGTCTTCAAAACTTATTCAGGTCCTTGACATGCCTAAAGTCAATATTGAAATCATAAAATGTTTTTCCAATTTAAACAAATTCTCAATATTACACAAAAGTTTTTCATGGTTTAACAATTTTGTTCAAAGCTTTAATATGCATCTAGAATCCATTTCAAGTGATATGAGTTAAGTTAATGGTTCTAGGACAACATATTTGTTGAGTTCTTCCATATCTTATGAAAGCTTGAAGTAACTCAACTTTAGCAAAGACTAAATGATATTCATAGTCTAATGCTAATGATGCAATGACTCATGAATGATATACATGATCCTATATGCTATATGGTCAAGAGTTGAGTTTTCAAATAAGTTATTTCAAAAATAACTTTACATTTAATCTAGCACTCACCCAAGACTATTTTACCCATTTCTTTGATCTTCAATTTCTTTAAGCTTTGGGTTGATGTCTTCATCCTTGTCTCCAATGTCTTTTGAGCTCTAAGCACCTTTGTTTGATCTTCTCATGGATTCACTAGCTCTCTTGAGTTTATCTTGAATCAATAACCTATTAAGTATAACTCAAGTAGACATTAAATTCACCACATTCAATGGTTTGTTATCATTAAAATATCATGTTTACCCATGGTGGAAAACCTTGGGTCAACAATTTGGTCATATTAAAAATTAATCAAATAATTTGCATAAAAGTCAACCAGAAAAATAGAGTAAAAAATATCAAAGGGTAATTTGCTAGCTTTTACAAAGGTAAGAGAGTAATTTACAAAGGTGAGGGGATATTATGCACTCTTGCCTAAATTGTTTACCAATAGGTGAGCAAGAGAATAGTTTTGAGCAAGCATGAGTAGGGCTGCAACTTGAGATGGTTAGCCCAGCCTAGCCCGAAAAATCTTAAATTCGGACTCAATTGAGATAAGCCCGTCTCATGTTAGGTTGGGTTCGGCAGAGCCCGTCCCATGTTGGGTTGGGTCGAGCGGGTTTGGGCTGAGCCCAAATTGGCATATATATATAATTTGCCTGCGAGGTGTATTGATAGGTGTCAAATATTAGACATTTTGACCCCTTAACTCACTATTGTTACGTCCTTTCATTCCATTTTTTGGTATTTTTATACTGTTGGTGTGTTAAAGCATATTTCAGGAGCTTAACGAAGAAATGGAACTAACTTCGGTGAATTAACTGAAGTGTATGTTCTTTTTATTGAAGGAGGCGATTCTAGATAAAAAGGTCTCTTAAAGGCTAAAAATGGGATTTTCAGAAGCCGTCATCTTCAAAAAAAAGTATCGTGGGATCAAGGCGGTCATATCGGTGCATTCACGGAGAAAAGTGGTTTTAAAGAAAACACCTACGCTTGTGCACATGATTTCAGTTTAAAAAAGTAGCTGGAAATCATATTTTTACCCTTGAACCTACGCTAGAAGGTCCGCTTGTACCTACGTTTGAAGCGTAGGCCAGGTATGCTTGAAGCGTATCTGCGACAACTTGTTGAGGTTTTTGATGGTTTTTGCCTGTTTTACCCCGGTTTGATTACAGGACGTGGTTGTGATTTCAGACCTCTATATACATGTATACACACACACATATGTATATATATATATATATATATATCAGATTTTAGGGTCTTGTGAGGTTTATCATGAAATGACTGAAAATGACCTTTCCACACAATTGACTATATATACACAATCATATATCAGAGAGGTTGGTCATTGATTTTGGTGGGTTCATTAGTTCTCACGTTCATATTCAGACTTGCTGCTATTAAGAGTCATATTCAAACCTAGAGATCCGAAGAAGAAGGCCATGGAGATTGTTTCAACATCAACGATGCGGACACCTTTCATTATGACCAACTAACTTGGTATGTAGGATTTTCTAGCAAAACCCTAGCCAAGTAATTTCTTCTTTCATTGTTTTCAATTGTAATGAGGGGAAACGGTTGACCATACTGTGATGATTATAGTAGTTAAGAGACCGTATTGATTTGCAATATAAAATTCTATGTTTGTTCTAAATCTTTATCTTAGATGGAATGAATATATTATTTTACCCAACTATGATTATTTAACATGAGCAAGAACTCGGATGCTTAATTATGATTTTCTACACAATGGTGGTAATGAAACTTGAAACCCTAGGTTGACACAGGCCATGCCTTGACGATTTAATATAAACATGCTTTAGTTTATTTTCATGCATTAGGAGTAGATTAGAGTAATGTAATTAACATGCACTAGTTAGGTCAGTCATGAGATGGGTTATCGCAATATGGTTGAAGATACTCCTTTTTGGGATCGTATTTAGCTATTTGTGGTACGACCTAATTCACAGTAATGGATCGCCCTCTTACAATTGATACAATGATGAATTATATTATGCGATTAGTGGTAGAGCGATGAAAACCCTAGTTTTCTCTCTCATCTGAATCACAACCAATTTGTTTTGCTTTCTAGATAATTTTAGTTAAAATAGATAATTTGGTCTTTGATCACCCAAACAAACCAATTTTCAGAAAATATAACTCATTGTGTTTGAATTGCTAAAGTGAACAATTTCAGTCTTTGTGGGATCGATATCCCTTACTCAAGTCATTGCTATTTTATAAATTGATACGTGCGCTTGCGTAAGGTAAAACATAGCGTCATTAAGGTGTCATTTTTAACCACATATTTTTACACACCTGACGTCACATCATGTATGGATCACGATACTCTCCTTTTTACTTAAAACCCTAACCCTTCTTTTGCCGCTTGTTGCCACCACCACACCTTGACACCACCTCCTCCTTCTCTTGCAGCCGTCGCTGCCTATTCGTCCCCCCTCTCTTTGCATCCTCTCTCTTTTTTGTTTTTTTCATCAAAATATTTTTATACACACATGTATATATATAAATATATAACCGATTGATTTTTTGTTATAAGAGAAAACAATTATATATTGTATCATATTTTTTCATCAGATAAATATATCTTGATTTTCATATAGATAAAGACACACACACATATATATATATATATATAAAATTATAGAGAAAGCAGATATGGGTTCCTTCATATATTTATATGTTAGAATACACAACCAATCATCCAAAAGTATAATATTTTTCTTTCTGAATTTTCTTTTTGTGAAGTTAAATTTTTTACTTTTACCAACAATTTTTTCTCTCTTTTTCATTTTCAGTTTCAAAATCTCATCAAAATATTCTGTTTTTGGCGAAAAAAAAAACTGACCGGCCCGAAATCTCGACCGGACCCGAGATTATATATATAATAGATATGCATGGATGGAGAAATTTCTTTGTTTTAAGCTAGGATTATAGTTTTCCTTTTCATTATTTTTTAGTTTTTATATATATATATATAAGCAAACTCGGTTGACGCTCGACCCGACCGTGTCGGATTGGACTCGACCCAAATTAGAAGTTGGGCAGGTTGGCCGGGTTACAGTCTACCTCGGGTTTGGGTTGGGCTGACCCAACTTGCCCCTCTAAGCAAGAGTAGATAATGTACAATCAAGCATGCAAGCACATCCTCTCATATTACACCATTCTAAAAATATAATCCAAAGCAAAACAAATCACGACTAAATTAAAGCGTAAAAGAGAAAACCTAACCGGAGTAGGACCAATCTTAAATTGTTTCTGTTGGAATGGAATTTTGATTGTGAAATGAAAATTTAATAAAATGAATTAAAGCTCTAGATCCAACATAAATTGGAAGAATACTATTTTCTATCATGTAGTTAGAAATATTATGAATTAATATGAAAACTCCAAAATAGAACATGAAAACTCAATAATTGAAATTAACCTTTAGTTTCCCTTCTAATAAAATTAATTCGATCTCACTTAATGAGATTTGAATTCGCAACTGAAAATAAATAAATAAATCCTAGATCCAACACGAATGAGGAAGAAGGGTATTCAGAAAAGTGTAATTAAATTTTTTTATGAATTTCAAGAAGCAAAATTGAAATAAACCTCTAATCACATTTTTATTGGAAAAAGAGTTAATTCCCCTTTCTTGATCTAAAATTTGAAAAAGTGTTTACTGATATTAAAAAGGAAATCAGAATTTTATAGCAAGTAATAAATAACAATTAATGAGATGAGATTTGGATTGGGATCTGAAAACAGAATGAAACTCTAATAAACATTAAATAACACTTTAAATGAATACGTTTAATTTCCTTTTTTGGCTTAAAATATCTATATATGTGTGTGTGTATATATACAAATATTAAATGGTCCTCAAAGAAGTATAAGAATAGACAAATATAAGGAGGTTTATAGGAGAAATTATTTGTAACGTCTGGTATTTTATGGGTTTATTTAAAAAATTTATTTAAACAATTAAGTGCTTATGTGTTTAATGTGTTTAATTGTTTTAGCATGCTTTACATGTTTTACGTGTTATAAAAAAAAATTGTACGTAGCATGTTGTATTTCCATTTAGAAATTTATGAAAATTATTAAGAACGATTTCGGGAAAGAAATGACCAAAATGGGTAATTTCACATTTGGAGCACTTAGTGGAAAGTGTAGAGATTTTGGGTAAGAATTAGGGCATGAGTGGCATTTTGATAATTAGAGAGGATGACAAGGGGTAAAAGGGTATTTAAGAGTCTTGATGTCACTCTTGTAATTAACCCCAACTTTGGATGAATTTGGTCATTTCCACCTTTCATGTGTTGTCTCATTCCTAGCCCTTGATCTCATTCTCCCATCTTTGTTTTAGACCCTTGGATCATAAGGCCTTGTTTGGTTGACACTTAAATGGAATAATCCATTATTGTTGGTCATCCACTTGGCAAGACTTTTTCTCAACCATTGGATGGTTATTTGATTTCCATCTTTTTTTAAGCCCTTGGATGATAAGGTCTTGTTTGGCAAAATAATGAGTTTTGTGATTTGTGTAATAAGTCTTCCACTTGGCAAGACTTATTCCTAACCCTTTGATTCATTTCCTTTTCCCCCATATTCATTTTGAACCCTTGGATGGTGAGAAGAGTGAGTGGAGAATCTCTACACTTATGAGTTTCTCTCATTTGCAAGATTTCATCTCTTCATCTCTATTTCCTTCATAAGTTTCCTCTCTTGCTCTCTCATTCCATCCTTGCTTGGTGTGGTCTAGAGTGGTGTTCTTGAGCTATTTTGGTAAGTTTCTCTCCTGCTCTAGGGTTTTGTTCACAAGAACCCTAGCTTCCAAGTTCATGAATTCTTTTGTGTTAGTATTGATTTTACTCTTCCTTTTTATTCATGTTTATGGAAGGTTGAGTTCCTTTTCCAACTACCAAGTGAGTTCCAATTATGGTAGCTTGTGACTTCGTCTTGTGAAGAGGCTATAGGTGAGTTCATAGTCTCTTGATCTCTTGAATTCATTTTTTTCATGAAACCCTAATTTAGTACTCATTAGGGTTTGACTTGATTCTTGTGGTTGGAGCCACAAGGATGATTTTTGGTCTTCTTGTGACGCCATAAGTAAATCTTGTTGTTTGTGTGGTATGTTGATAGTTGGAAGCTAATCTATTGAGCCTTTGGAGGAATAGCTTGAGTTAGACCTCTTTGGGGTATCCTTAAAATAGCTTGCTTGGAATTGAGGTAGGGGAAAATGATTTGTCTTTGTCTTTGTAAAAGGGTGTGTGCGTCTAAGTGTATATATGCCGCATATATATACGAGTTGGTTTTGGCAACTTAGACTATGATTTAGGCCCTTGAGAATATGATTATGTGATATAAATTTATGTTGTTATTTACTGCTCATAAATGTGATATGAATTAATGTTGTGGTTTGTTGATCATAAATGTAATATTATGAGCATGTGGAAAGTTTTGACATGATACATTACCTAGAGAGAAAAAACATATATTATGATGTAGTATGGTTGATGAAAAATCATACGTGCATATTGAGTACGTCATGTAGTGTCAAATTCATGGTGTTGGAATATACGGGTGGTGTAGCGATGTGTTGGTAGTCGGGTTCGGATCAAAGCAACAACTGGCCATGAGGTATCACGCCTACGGAACTAAAAAGCCGGCAAATGTGAGTTAGGAGTCCGGGTAGAGGCTCATATTCTTGACTTTTGTAGTCATGGCGTACGGAGTTGCAAGTTGGGCTCTCGTACAACCGTCTTCCTTGTTGAAGTGATAAAGAGAAAAATCACTTGGGAAGAGTCGGTGCGGTACTCTACATTACTTGTTAAGGTTGTAACCTCAAAAGTAATTGGACAGAGTATGTATCCGTTAACCTGAGTTGGGCGGCGTGTGTCTTGAGGGGTGTGCTGAGTCATGGTGTTTTTAGACCATCATATATGTGATTATGATATTAATATGGAAGCATGCTACAAATTGTGGAAAATTGTGTTGTGAGCATGTTGGGGAGACTTATTTGTGAGGTTCGAAGGGGTTCCGGATTGGCGTGAGAGCCATGTGGAACAAAAGACTGACTTAGGAGTAGTTGCATGTACCATGTGTGGGTTGTACTACTTGGACTACCGAGATTGAGGCAATGACGCTTCCTCTACTGGGCTAGTGGGCTCACCCCACGCCTTATATATTTTTCAGGTGATGATCCCGTTGGGAGAGTTTCGTAGTCTCTCCGTGGACGTGTGGATGTATGTCTGCCCTTTTGTGCATGGGAGGCGGACCACACTTTTATTTTGTTGGGCATTAGGTCGATAAATATGTCCCTTTTGCACAAGTAAACGAAACTTGTAGAAATATATTATTTTGATCCGGCTAGCATGTTAGCCTAGGTGGTATGGTCCATGTATATCCCTTGGAGCGCTATGCGCGGGGATTGTATTCTTTTGGTGCACTTCGGTGCCGGATTGTGTATTTTGAACAAATTCTAGCATGTTTCGCCTTAGAGCACTTTAATATCATTATGGAATATTTTCCTATGGAGTTATGAATGTGAATTGGATGAATTGCCATGAATTGCGAGTATTAGGTGTTTGGCCGAAAACAACGTTTTTCTAGGTTTTCAAACTAACCCTTTTCGATTCGAATGGAAAAACCCGTTTTCGCCTACCCCCGTAGCCCCGGTAAATTTCCTTGCTTTTAGAAACCGATTTAATTAAATTCGTTTTCTTAGATATTTTAAACTTTAGAAATTGGCGGTAGTTAAAACGGATACCGGGGGCAAGACGAAAGATTTTATGAAAACTTACGAAAAATCAATTTTTTTGCTAAGTTTATTTTTTTGCGTTTCCCGAGGTCTCGAAAACTGTTTTTGGGTTCCGCCAAGGAAAAACTCACTTTTTCAATATTTATGATTTTTCGGGACCGACGACGCGAAAAACAAAGCCATATCGCAAAATCTCGCGTTTTTGCACATTCAAACTTCAATGAAAGTGCAGATTTGGGCAGTGGCTTCACTCTCCCATACTTAGAATAAATTCAGCATTTTCGAAATTTGAAGTGCAGGCCTGCTGCAGCGGCTTACGACGTCCGATGTATGAAAATCCGTATTTTCCTCCTCGAACGTCGGAATGGACCCCTGTTTGTTTCTATGGGTTTTCCTACGTCCAAATTATCGAGATAAAATTTGAAATGATCAGTTTGGCCCAAAAATGACTATTTTATCCTTGGTGAAAGAGGGGTACCTCAACTTTAGTTTTAGATCGGTGTTGTCTGACGCCACTTTTGAAAATTCATATCTCCTTCCTCGTGGCTTCAAATTAGGTCCCATTTGTTCGTATTACTAGTGTTAGGTCCAAAATTTGTAGTTGTAGTTGGAAATTATTATTTTACCCCTGATTTGACCATTTTATCCTTGGGTGAACATGGTGGGTTGGAATGATTCGTTCAAGGTAACGAGTGTTTTGGTTTACCTCATTTTCGATCCCGTGTGATCTTTTTGGACGTCTTTGAGATGTTTTAAGTCAATTTTACCCATGTACGGGTATTTTATGACTCAAATGGATTTTATTTCATTTTTATTTCTTTCGCATTCACTCTCTTAGCTCTTAGGCTTGGGTTTTGGAGTCCTAGGAAATTAGGGGCGTGACATTATTGGTTACAACGGTGATACCAAGTCATTAGACTGACATGGTATCACCATCAAATCAAATCAAATCTTTTTTCATATGTGTCATATGAGTTGCTGGTTGAGTAATATAATATATAAGGGAAAAAAAGATACAATCCCATATTTAGCACAACCATTAAGATTAATATAGATTGTCCAAAATTTAATCCGTTGAGTTTTTTTTTCGTTTAATTAAAAGAACAAATTAATTATTTTCACTTCTTCTCTTTTAATCTATCATATGTATCTTAATTTCATCTTAAAATTCTTCCTTCATTTTCGTTCTACAAACAAAAATCCTCCACCTTATTCTTTATTTTATTTTTATTTTTTTACTTTTTTATTAGTTTCTATAGATAATAAGTTATATAAAATATTCGCAGCACATATATATATATATAAATATATAAATTGTTTTAACATATATATATAAATATATATATATATAAAGAAAATTGTGTATTGAGAGAGGGAGATAATTTGATTGAAAAAGCAAATATTAGATATATAAGACTTATACTATATATTAAATACTAATGTATATGTATAAAGAGAGAGAGAGACGTGAGCAGTTTTTTCTTTTTATTTTGTGTTTCCATATATATCATAGTGTTGAGCTGGATAATACATATGCAAAAAGATTTGATTTGATTGGATGGTGATACCATGTCAGCCTAATGACTTGGTATCACTGTTGTAACTAAGGAGAAAATATGAATTTGTAAGAAATATGACAATGGAGCATTTATGCCACTTGATACATTCAGTTGATTGAGAACTTCAAATTTCAATTACAAGAATAAAATAAAATCAACCTTAAAAAGAAATTTAGAAATTGATTTTGATTGATTGGATCACTTAACCTAATAAGCATATTTAGAATCAATTTAAAACTTCATGGTCCACAATTTATTTATTTTTTTAAAAAAAACTTTCCATTTGTGGCTAAATTATCCCTATAAATTCAAGCGTGCACACACACATCCAAATCAACATATTAACATATATATATATATATATATATATATATATATATATATATATAACTTGAGTGACAAGTATGTCCCAAAGCACAAGCAGGGTTTTGTTGCTCATCTGCTTGGTCTTGCTTGCTCAACTGAGTGATGCAAAAAAGATAGGAAATCCTTCCTTGAAACCCGACGTGCCATCATGCTCCGGAGTGACATGCTTACCGCCTCCTTCAAATCCACCCGGAAGAGGCTGTTCCCCTATTGAGCGTTGTCGTGGTCCTCCTCCAGCACAAAATGAACATCAAATGCAAAAAACACAATAGAATCACGCAACGCAAGCTGCTGGTGTGCTTTTATCCAAAACCTTAATACAAATGCTAGCTAAATAGTACTACCTACCTATCTATGTAGGAGTTTATTTCCATTTCTCATTATCTCATAAATTAATAAACAGTTCATGTTATGATATCTGCAACTTAAATGTTTTGGATTTTGCATGTACACACATGCATATATATATATATATATAAGTCGGGTATGGTTTTGTATCTATGTCAATATGCTATAGTTTTTTATTTAATTTTTTTTTATGTAAATTTAAAATTGGAGAGGGTGAATTATTGAGATTTATTAAAAAGTAGAAGCTCAATGAAGAATTAAATTAAGCGATTGGCAGTCACACATGGAATGAAAAACCAAAATAGTAATTATATTTTTTATGATTAATAATTATTTTTATACGAAATTTGTGACAAGTCTTGACCACAAAGCCTGTGAAAGTTTTTATTTCAATCCAAAAAAGCATATTTTGTGCAAAAACATATTTTCTCTCATATTTACTTTTGTGGTAAAAACATTTGTGTTCAAATCAAAGATTTATCAGTTAAATATAATAAGGAGTGTTAAAATAAAAGATGTTCTAATATAATTTTAACAGAGATAATATAACAAAGACAATAAAGAGAATAATGAATACTGAAATTGTATATTGAAGTGTGTATTGTAAGTATATCTATTACAATAGAGATGACCCCTATATATAGAGGAGAAGGTGTGGAGAACATGTAACACCCCGTGTTATTTTCCTTTTACCTGAAATTATATTTAATTTAATTTCGGTTATGACGTCACCTGTTCATGACGTTCATATTATTCTTGGTATTTCGCGTGTAAATTTTTCGTGTTTATTTTTAAAGTCGACTGGAAGGCTTTACGGTTTCTCTTTGACGACTACGCGAATTCTTGTTGTCAATTACACGGTCTCGTTTCGACGTTAGTTTATTCGACGTTTAATGGATTGTGTTTCGACTGGTTGGTGACACGTGGTAATTGATCGGGCTTGTTAAGTGTTCTGACGTTTGGGTTCCTAACCCGATGTATTTAATTGGGTGTCCCGTTATTAATTCAGGCTTACGAGATTATGTTTGGACGTTCTCGATAATTATTGGGGTTTACTGTATATATATATATATATATATATATATATATATATATATTTAATTATATATATATTGTAGTGGGGTTATTTCGTGATTTTGGAGAAATGAAGGGTTAGTTTTGCAATTAGGTCATACATATATGTATATGTATATACAAACCCGTATCATCTCCTTCTCTGCTTCACGTTTCTTCTCCACAACATCAGACCTCTGTTACACTCTCTTTCACACGACGACCTTGTCTTCTCCTTCACCATGGTCGACTGATTGAGAGAGAGAGAGAGAGAGAGGGGAGTTGGGCTGGAGGGAAGGTTGAGGAGTTGCGCACAGAGCTGCACGACTGGTTGCCATGGCAGACATGGCAAGAAGCAGCGGCTGGAGCAAGGATGGAGACGGCGGTTCATGGTAGTAGTGGCGGCGGCACGAGCGGCGTGGGTCGCCAGGACTAGAGGCGCGCTCGGTTGCGCGTGAGGAGCAGCGACGCTACAGCAGCGGCGAAAGGTGGCGGCTATGGCGGAGCTCAACGGCGGTTGGCGGCGTCATGCAGGGGTCGTCGGTGGCGCAAGGAGCCGGCAGCTACAGCAGTGGCTACGGGCGTGAGAAGTGGTGGCTCGCCAAGCTTCTGCCATTTTTTCAGCGACCTTCCGGTGATCAGTTTGAGCCAATTTTTGGTGAGTAGCTCCGTGTATACATGGTATTCGTCATATATTAATTTCGTGAATTTAGGATGAATGGTTTGCCCGGAAATCGTATTTATAGGTTATAGATTTCGTTTGGGTTATTTTAGATTTACCCAATTTAATTAACCGATTATTAATGGGCTTCGTATATATCGTATAGAATGTCGAGATGGACATTTCGATATATTCAAAATAGTTTTTGGACGATTTTGGTCGGTGGGCTTCGTGTTCGGGCGCCGATACTGTGTTGTTTTGGACTGTTCGGTAACGTATAATTAGGCGGGAAATTATATTTCTCACTCCGCATTATTGAAGTAGTTTAGGTGTGTAAACCCATATTTAATTTAATATAGATATATTAAATTGCCAATTTAAATATCTATATTTAGGTAGAATTGGCGTAGGATTTAGAAATTAATTTTACGAAAATTAATTAAATTATTCCATATGAGATTAAATATATTCCTAATTGAATTGAATAGGAATAGACGACTTAGAAATTCCCTGGAGAATTAAATGGGCTAGAGAAATTTGTAAACGTTGGATGTGAGAGACTTAGACGCCATGCTAGGTTCCTCTTATTATACGTGAATTAATTGTATAATTTATTTTAAATGAATGATAAGGGAAATTGAAATATTTTCTAAAGAATTAAAGAAAACATATTTTTGGAGAACATGAATGGTATATGAAATTATTTTCATATGATTTAATTGCTTTATTGCATTTTAAAGCATGAAAAGAGATTTGAGACTTATGTTGATATTTACCATGTTGGTATTTTCATAAATATGGTGTATTACATATTTATGTTGAGGCCCGGGGTGCCTGTTGAGAATGTCGTGTAGTGTCAAATCACGATGTTGATATGTATGAGTTGTGTACTCAAGTATGGGTGTCTTTGTGTCAGATCATCACAACAACTGGCCAGGAGGTATCACGCCTACGGAACTAAAAAGCCGACAAATGTGAGTTAGGAGTCCAGGTAGAGGCTCATGTTCTTGACTCAAGGGTAGTCATGGCGTATGGAGTTTCAAGTTGGGCTCTCGTACAACCGTCTTCCCTGTTGAAGTGATAGAGAGAAAAATCACTTGGGAAGGGTCGGTGTGGTAACTCTACACTATGATAAGTGGACAGAGTTTGTATCCGTTACCCTTGGGAAGGGTGTGTTGTGTGTGAGTATCACGGGGAGTGTCGAGTCACATTACACTGCATACCCTTTATGTGATCTCGTTTAACATGTATATGTGTTATATTACATGTGATGTTGGAGCATGTTATTTATGAATATATTGTAAATTAAATTCATATTTTATAAATGCTCAGTTGAAAATGAATAATGTGAAACAAGACTTTAAATGTTGTAATTATTAATGAGTATAAATGAAACGAATATATTTATACTGTTGTATACCTCAGTACCCTTGGGGGAGGTTAAGTGTATGGACGTAGTGATCTATATGGCCAGTTGAGGCTAGTAGTGGTTTGTGGAGTTGGTTTTGATTTGTGGCCTTAGAGAGGACTATTAATTGTGATTGTGGTTAGTAGTTTTGTGACTGTGGTTAGTAGTTTGGTGATTGTGGTTAGCTGTGTGACCTTGTTAGAGATTTGAGGTCTGAGATTGATGTTAGTATCAGTTATGAATTGGGGCCTTAGAGAAGGCAGGTGATGAGATTGTGAGTTGTAGTATGGACTTTAGGTGTCTTTCACCTTTTGAGGAAATGAGTTATCAACTGTAGTTGAGGTTTTGATTGGTGAGAAGAGGTTATGGCTGAGATGAGTTCTATTAAGTACTCGAGGTACTGTAATGTTGGTTCTTATGCTTAGTTCATTCCCCTGAGCATTCCTTGTACTGCGTTTTGTACACTAGTATGTGGTCATTGACTTGTATATCATTCCGGGATTAGTTGGTTACGGCGTGGTGCCGAACCTCTTCCATGTGGTGTCATTGTGGAGTTGGAAATGGATGGTTGTCTTCCGTGAGTCCAACGTGTCGTTCTTCCTTTGTTGTCCTTTTGGGCATTGTAGGAATCTGTAGAGTTGTGTTCGCCCTTATTCGATTGTCTTTCGGAAATGGTGTTTTCTAAACTCTTTGTATTTAAAAGGAAAAACCCGTTTTCGCCTACCCCCGTAGCAATGAAAAGCTTTAACACTTTATAAAATGATCTTAGGATCTTCTTTAAAAAAAATTAACTTCTAAAAGCCGGTGATGGCAACTGACGGAGACCGGGGGCAAGACGGTCATTTTTACTATGTGGTTTCTTAAAAGGAAAAACTATTCTATTACTTGTCTTGAGATTATGAGATTTCGAGACTTCTTTCTCAATATCTCATCCTGTAGAGTTTTGAAAGGTGTTCCATTGTTTCACATTTGCTTCCTAACATTTCTATGTCTCGGGTATGAGGTTTGGTGTTGTTCAGTACACACATATAGTGTTGTCCTTCCTTTCTTCTTTGCTTTTGACGTCACCACTTAGGTGATTCGAGTTGTTCCGCATGTTATGGGCATGGATACCGAGTGGATTGGGTTCCTTGTCCAGGTGTTATCCTTAAACACTTGTGGTGTTTTAACCTTAACATTGTTGTCTCGGTTATCTGTTGGTTTAGCATTGGGAAGTCTTTTCCTTTGCTTTGTTTCGGTGACCATTGGGTGGTCGTTCTTGTTAGTTGAGTTCGTGTACTCTTAGTGATTTGATTGGTGGTTTTTCCTCGCCTATAGTGAGAGCGTTAGTGATGTGATTGACCCTATCGATGATAGTATTATGAGGTCGATATGATTTATGGTATGGTGATATGATTGAGGTGATATAGCCTTTGAGAGGTAGATTTTCCTTAGCAATGGGATGAGATTTGTATATATATATATATATATATATATTGTACATTTACAATATATATATATATAGACGATGATTGTGTTAGTATGCAAGGACATGAGTATTTTTCCTCCTGTGTTATCGGGGAGTGAGTTATGAGTATTCCTTGGTACTAGTGGTGGATTATGATCCTTGTGGATATTAGAGGTGAGTGTGTTTTCCCTCTGTTGGATTTTCTGAATTGTGTTGTGATTAATTGAGGAATTGTTATATTGGATCCTCGTATCGTGTACCTAGTGTACGTTGGTGAGAGTAGTGTAGACTACCGGTGTGGGTACGTACGAGTCTTAGTTGTATCTTATAGGCTCATGTTGTGTATTTATACTTATATATATATATGTGTGTGTGTATATATATATATATATCCTCGTTATATACTTACGTACGGTAGTGTATGAGCGTGTGCCTTGGGTTTTGCGTGGATTGGATTAGTTGGGTTATTTATATCTTATTAGACGGTTTAGCTTTACCTAAACTATCAGAGGATGTGGTAGTTAGGATATCTTTTCCCACTGAGCTTATTTGCTCACGGAGGGAATTTCATTTGCCCCCCTGGTATTCCACGCCAGGTTGCAGGAAATATACGGCTATAAGCAGGATACAGTGCAACGACAGTTTTCTCTTGTTTCTGTGTTACAGGTTTGTAGTCGCGTTGGTGATGCGGTTACGGTTGCAGTACGACTGGTTTGGGGACGATAGGTATTTACTGTTAGCTTCTCTCCCCATTGTTATGGGATTGTTATGTATTTTCTTTTGGGAGCCAGTCTGTTGGCATATCCCTGTTGATGTATCCTTTATTTCCGGTATTTATTCTTTCAGGAGGTTATTGTATTTATTTTGCACAGCTAGGTGCATTTCTTGTATTCCTATTCGAGTATTTATGGCTCTGTTGAGTTTAGAGGGTTTGGAGGGGTTTTGGTTTCTTTCCACTACCTCGGCCCTAGTAGGATTGATGAATGTGGGGATTGGAAGCCATTGTGATTATTGAATTGCTATTAGCAGGTTCTTGTGTTGTGGTTGTTGTCCGGATGTTCCATTTACAAAGGAAACTCTACCGGATTTTCGTTAGATTCCGCTGCTTAGTTTATTATCCATTTGGGTATGAAATATACCATATCTATCATTAACCCATATGTTTTCACGGTTAATGATGTCTTAGTTGGTCATTCATGTTAAGGATCACATCCTGGATTCCTTGGATGTCCCTGTTCGGGAGTCTTAGGAATTTAGGAACATGTCTGTTGGTATCTGAGGATACTATTGAGTTCTAGTATTCTATTTGGCATGGAGTATATTTTTCATTGTTACTCCATGTATCTTCTTGCCATTCTTGACTCTAGTAGTCGCTTGACTTACGTCATCCTTTGGAGATTCGCTGATTCTCTAGATTAAAGTTTCGGGAATTTTAGGGGCGTGATAGTAGGGTATTAGAGTGTGTCATTCTTACCTTTTTTTGGGTGTTTGATGACTGAATGTCATTTGTTCCAGTTTCTTTTTACTTCCGCATTCACTCCCCTAGCTCTTAGGCTCGGGTTTCGGAGTCCTAGGAATTCGGGGCGTGACTAAACAAGTAAACTTGGTGTGGGGGACAAGTCAATCTAATTTAGGGAGGAGAGTGGAGAACAAGACAATATAAAATGGGTTAGGCCTAACTATCTAGATGGATTAGGCCCTTATATATTCTAACACACCCCCTCAAACTCAAGTTGGCAAATGAGAGAGCAACTTGAGTTTGGAAACCAATTCTTGAAATCATTATGGCAGATGAACTTTGGTGAATATCAGTAGGTTGATCTTGAGATTAGTTTCGGTAGCTTCTCGGCATGGTGTGACAACATCTCTAGTAATTAGTCGCCAAAGTTTGCGACCTTTGAGAAAAACTGGGATGAACTTGAGCCCAAAGAATGTAATTAGGGCCATTGAGAATGAGAGACTTCAGAACATTCTATACTAATTGAAAAAATGGACTTGATTTGAGTTGTTTTTGAATAAAAGATTCTAAATCACTAAAATAGAACACATAATGTGATATATAATTGAAGGTTCGATCGATCAAATAAGAGACGGCGATCAATCGGAAAAGAGGCGGCGATCAATTGAGAGAAGATGCGATGATTGATCGAAGAAAAAGTGGCGATTTTAAGCGTCACTAAGATTAGATTTTCCCGCGAGACGAGAAAATAAGATAGAGAAAACTGAACCGGTGAAGTGGTTGGTTCTCTAGATGAGAGTACCCAAATGGGCCAGATTAGATTTTCTCGTGAGACGAGAAATTTGATAGAGAGCACCCAAAACGGGTCAGGAACCCTAAACGGGCCAGATTGAGATTTTCTCGTGAGACTAGAAATTTGAGAGTACCCAAAAATAGGTTAGGAACCCTAAACAAGTTAGATTGATATTTTCCTGTTAAACGAGAAAATTGAGAGTACCAAAAAATTGGGTCAGATACCCTAAAAGGGTCAGATTGAGATTTTCCCGTTAGACAAGAAAATATGATGAGATTTTTTCGTGAGATGAGAAATTTGAGGGTACCCAAAAAATGGGTCAGATACCCTAAAAGGGTTAGATTGAGATTTACCCGTTAGACAAGAAAATATGATGCTGGCTACGAAAATCAGCATAGCGAGTACCCAAAATGGGCAGAGAGTACCCAAACGGGTAAAGAGCGAGTACCCAAATAGGTAGAGAACGAGTACCCAAAAATGGGTAGAAAGCGAGTCGGAGGGAGCCAACTAGGGTTTTGTTGGTGATGGTGACTCGATAGGGCGGCGATAGTGCAAAATAATGCTATTGCGATAGAGGCGAAATGAAAGAGACGAAGTGGTGAGATCTGGTAGAGAGAGGTGTTGTGAGAAAAATAAGCTGTAAGACTGGAGTCTCAAGTTCTCGGATGAATTAGAGACTTGAGATTGGATTGGTTCACAACGGTAGTTGATGATGGAGTTCTAGGACTTGTTGTCGACGATGATCAAGATGTTAATGGAGGCGTTGAACTGTAGGTAGGCGCTGATTGAATTGGTGGGAATGAAGCTGAGGTTTTTTAGGCGGCTGGTGGTAGATGTGGTATAGACGGCTGGTGGTGGTGCGGTTCTATGGACGTCGGAGATGGCGGCAAGATCCCAACATAAATATCACCAGTGGCCAAGGTTGAGAGATAAAGAGAGGGAGAGACCATGGTGGCACCATCGGTGGCCATGGCGAATCTGTGATGGTGGATTCGGTGGTGGAAGATGGTGGAGCAGCAGTGTGCCCGTTGAAGTTGGGGCAGGGTGTTGTAGAGGAGAAAAGTGAGCCAGGAGAGGAGGTGATGCGGTGAAATGATGTGGTGATACCAAGTTGCAGGGGAAGTACGGCACAGGTGAGAAGGTTGCCTGAGGTGTAGAGAGAAGGCCACTGTTGGTGATGGGTTTAGTGGTGGAGGATGAGCGGCGGCGGTTGTTCACGAAGCCTCTTCACTGGTGTGCGCGAAGATGGGTGGCGGTGTGACAGGCCTGATGCGAGGAGGTTGGTTGATGCTTATGAACTAACGATCGATCGGAAATAAATGGCGAACGATCGGTATGAGATGGTGAATGATGAAGAGGCGGAGATCGATCAAAGATGAGACATATCGAATATGAGGCAACCGATCGAGAATGAGGTGACCAATCGAATATGAGGTGATCGATCGATAATGAGAAGGTTCTTCTTAAGAACGATAAATATCGATCGATAATGAGACGGTGATCGATCAGGATGAGAGACGGTCATTACCAGAAGGGAGAATCGGTGATAGGAAGAGATATCGATCGATCAAGGATTGGATGGTGATTGATTAAGGATGGAGCGACAAGGGAGAGACTGTTGTGGACAGTTTATGCGATGTGGTTGATAAAGGCATGAAAGGCCGAGGTGGTGAGAGATGACTTTAGAGAGAGAGAGATTAAGTGTCAGTTGATGAGAGTTGATTGAGAGACTAGGGTTTTAATTGAGGATCATCGCTGGGGATGGGAAATTAAGTGCCTTTCCCGGTATAGATGACGAGAAACGAAAATGATTACCAAGAACCGATTGGCTCTGATACCATGTTAGAAAAAAGATGCTTTGATATAATGTTAACAGATAGAATATAACAAAGACAATAAAGAGAATAATGAATACTTATATTATATATAGAAGTGTGTATTGAAAGTATATCTATTATAATAGAGGTGACCCCTATATATAGAGGATAAGGTGTGGATAACAAGTAAACTTGGTGTGGGGGATAAGTCAATCTAATTTAGGTAGGATAGTGGAGAACAAAATAATATAAAATGGGTTGGGCCTAACTATCTAGATGGGCTTAGGCCCTTATATATTCTAGGGCTTTTTGCAAAAACCCCCTTGGTTTGTAAATATGTGCACTAAACCCCCAAAAAGTTTAATTGTGTGTGTATAAGTCCACCTGTTTTAAAAAATGTGCGTTTTGCCCCCTAAAAGTCACCAGAAGTCCACTCTTGGCCAGAAAAAGTCATGTGCTGAAAACCCGAAAATGCCCTTTGTTATTGACAAAAGGGTCAGGTGCGAAAAACCCCATGTGGTATGCATATAGTGTGTTTAACCCCTTGTGGTTCTTTGACACCCCATTATTTGAAAATATGTGCGTTTTGCCCCTATTATAACATGAATTGTTTGAAATACCCTTAAAATAATTTGAAAAACACATCTAAATTTTCAAAAATTATATAAAATTCATAAAAATATATATAAAATTCAAAAGATATATATTAAATTTCAAAAAATTATATAAAATTTTGAAAAAATATATAAAATTTGAAAAAATTATAAATTTTGAAATGAAAAATATAAATTTTGAAAAATTATATAAAATTGGGAAAAACATATATAATTTTCAGAAAAAAAATATAAAATTCGGGAAAAAAATATAAAATATATATAAATTCGAAAGAAAAGTTGTATTTTGGCTCTTTGAAGTTTTAATTAATGTATACTTGTATAGTTGTCTAGCATCTATTCATGGTTTTCTACTCTTTTGTTTTTTGAAAAATCAGATATCATAGAAGGAAAAAACAAGACAAACTAAGAGGGGCATACCCCAATGGAAATACCCCACTGCCACCATAAACAAAGAAGCCAAGAGCAAAAGAGAACTCTTCTAGCAAACATGGGCTGGGGCAAAAAAGAAGACCAAAAACTCAAGAAGCAACATCCCACATTAGCATGCAAACCTATACTAACATAGCAGAGCCATAGCAAACTGAGGCAAACCCATCTGTGAAGAAACTAGACGAACCAGCACATCCCAAACCAAGACGAACACCCACTATCTGAAGATGGAGTCAGGCAGTCCCCAAGCATGAGCATAGGAAATATTACGAGCGGAGCGAGACAGCCTTTGAAGAGAGAAATCACGAAATTTAACAGTTTCGAGGATTTCAGCTTGGAGGAGAGAGTCAGCTCTCAAGGCCCCCGTGTAAAATCTTCTGCACTTTTCACTCCAAATAACATAAACTGCTGCTTGCAAGCTCCATTTGCAAAGGAGAGAAAGCAAGTCAGACCCAAGAATGGTGGAGCTCCAACTAATGAGATCAGTCCATTTGTAGAAAGAGCAGCGAAGAACGCCTTTAGAGGAAATGTTAGCCAACATCCTTGACGTAAAATGACATTCAAAAAAGAGGTGGTTTCTGGTTTCATGGCCAGAACAGAAAACACACCTATTAGAATTTGTGATGCCCATCATTTGCAATCTATCTTGGGGGTAAAGTCTTTTATGAATAGCTGTCCAAAATATAAAAGAGTGTCTTGGAATGTTTCCTTTAAACCAAACATAGGAAAACCAACTCACTTCATGCTTTCTCAACCTAAGCTTATCCCAAGCTTGGCCAATGCTAAAAATAGAAGAAGAAGTCCAGACAAACTTGTCCTCGGAAGCAGGAGTAATGGTGATGAGGGAGGTGGCTTCAAAGAGGTGAGAGATTGCTAAAGACACATGCCAATTCCAAGATGAATCAGCAATGATAGAGCTTATTTTGGCTCTTTTTCCCAACCCAGAAATGCGAATGATATCAGCTCCATAGATATCAACAAGGCTTCTGTCAAAAATCCATGGATCATACCATAAAGAGGTCTTCAAACTATTGCCAATCTTTAATTTAAACAAACCCTCAAATTTAGTCCTTAGGCCTAGAAGCTTTTTCCAAGCCCATGACATATTATTATTGCTTTTGAGCTACCAGAAGCTGTTGTTCTTCATTAAGTAAACATGAGCCCATTTAGACCAAAGAGAGCCTTGCGGGTGCTTCAGCAATCTCCAGACATGCTTGGTCATGGCCGCATTATTCCAGGTGGTCAGGTCCTTTATCCCAAGTCCTCCCTCAATCTTGGGGCAACAAACATCAACCCAAGCAATCTTCTCACCACCTCTTGTAAGATCAGGCCCTTTCCAAAGAAACTTTCTTAGAATGCTTGAAAGATCTTTCATGATGCTTTTAGGGAGAACAAAGGAGGATGACCAATAGACTTGAATAGAAAAGAGAACAGATTGGATGAGTTGAAGCCTGCCTCCAAAAGACAAGAACCTGCAACTCCAATAATGCACTCTTTTAGTGATATTTTGAACAAGATCAGAGCAATCATCAGTTCTTTGACTTAAAATGTTGTTTTGGTATATTGTACATTGGTTACTTGTGTTTTTTATACTTTAAAGTTTATATATTGTTTTTGAATTTTATATTTTTTTTTACAAATTTTATATATTTGTTTTGAATTTTACATGTTTTTGTTTTGAAATTTATATATTTTTTTAAAATTTATATATAGTTTTTGAAATATATATATATTTCAAATTTTATATATTTTTTTACGAATTTTATATATTTGTTTCGAATTGTATATTTATTTTTCAAAATTTATATATTTTTAGAAATTTATATATTTTTTCAAATTTTATATATATTTTTTACGAACTTTATATATTTGTTTTCGAATTTTATATATATTTTTTAATTTTATATTTGTTTTTACGAATTTTATATATATTTTTTGAATTTTATTATATTAAGGGTATTTTGGACATTTCACAACTCCGATCACCGGAAAATATCAAATATGATCAATTCTCGCCTTATTTAAACTATTGGGGTCATTGAGAATAATGAGGGTGTTATACACACTATATCGATATTACAGGGGATTTTCGCACCCGACCGTATATTCTAACAAGGAGAATATGTATATACATTATTGAGACCTTTTACCTACAAAATGAATAATAAGAGCAACCTTATTTGTCACTCCCTCGAAAGATTAAATATTAAATATTAGCAAAACTTGGGGGGGAAACGCGAATGCCCTGTTTGGTTATGCTGTGGTTGTTGTTGTTGTTTTTTTGTGCGATTTTATTTTTCATGAAATTGGAAGTTGCGATTTGTTTTGATGTTATTTTGAACGAAAGCAAAACATATTTGGTAATGTATTTTTTTGGAAGAAATCACAAAGTGGAAGCTTTATTTCAAGCTTCCAAAACTGTTAAGGAAATCGCATTTTTTTGCGGCTATGTTTTGAATCTTTTAAAATCTACCAAAAAAAAAAAACATAATTACCAAGTACGTTTTTAACTTTGATTTTTTATTTTTCTTAAAAATTAAAACTGAAACTGAAATCAAAAGTGTTACCAAAGATGGCCTTAAATATTTCATTTGAGAATTCAAGTGTGATGCGGCTGGTATATAGTCCAATAAAATGAAGAGATCACAAAAAAACATATGTAAGTTCATCCTCCGGCTGATACTTGGGTCCTCTACCGGAAAAATTAGATCATCCTCCCTACCGATGAAAAATCAATAAAATGAGAAAGAATACTCTTTTCTATGGTGTAGTTAAGCATATGAAATTTCAAAAACAAAATATGAAAACTCAAGAAGTGAAATTAAGCTTTAATTGTTCTTTTAATAAAGTAAAACAAATCACAATTCATGAGATTTGGATTGGCAACAAGAATGAAAACTAATACGAAATCCTAGAAATTAGAAAAGTTACTAATGTTAAGAATCCAAAACTGAAATAGACCTTTAATTACATTTCCTTATTTAAAGTATGAGACTTTTATAACACTTAATTAATTATAATTAATGAGATGAGATTTGGATGGACAGCTGAAATTTGATACACTTTTAGTGCATGTTTGGCAACAGGTGTGGTGTTGATTTTTGGTTTTGGTTTGGTTTGTTTGTGTTGGGTTGGGTTGGATTTGATGTGATTTTATTTTGAATTGAAATTATGTTTGGTGCAAATGGTTTTGGTGTGAGAAAAAGTAAAGCTAAAAATCCAAACCATGTTTGGTAACTTGGAATGATTTGACATTTTATTTATTTATAATAACATTTTGTAAATATACATGTTTTAAAAAATAAAATATATTAAATAAAAATACATTAAGGATTAATGTTTTTAACAAAAAATATTAATATTGGATAATAATACTTCACCATATTGTAAGAATTATTCAATCTTTTTCCATTTGAAATTTAAATGTTTTCTTTTTACCAATTTATTATTTTTAAATATTTATTACTCAATTTTTATTTATTTATTATTGATTATTAATTATATTCTATTGTTTGGTAACTTTTATTTAGTTCTTTAATTTAATTAAATGAAAGTTTTAATTAAATAAATATATATGTATATGGTTATGTGTATGTCTATATATATATATATATAACACACTCACACACACTAACACGTGGGCCAAGAGATGCGAAAATGGTCTTGGTTTGGCACTATTGCACACTCACACACACTATTTTTAGCCCAAAAAAACACACTAACAGTAATTGCACCATCTAAAACCATCTATTGAGATGGTGCGGAATTGGAGCATTTGGAACTACATGGTTTGACACTGTTGCTCCAAACCCAAGTCAACCAAACATGGGTTGGGCTAACATTTTCAGCCCAAAATCATAAATTTGCCACCAAAATCATGTGTCAAACAGGCACTTCATGGATGACAATTAATCTTACGTGTTCATGACTTAAAATATGTATTATATATATATATATATATATATGAGAAAAAAGGGGATTCACAAAAAGTATAATTAAAAATGTCAACAAATTTTAAGAATCAAAATTGAAATAAACCTCTAATCACATTTTTTATGGAAAAAAATTATTTTCCCTTTCTTGATCTAAAATATGAAAAAGTGTTTATTGATATTAAAAAAGAAATCAGACTTTTATAGCACGTAATAAATAACAATTAACGAGATAATGAGATTTTGATTGAGAACTGAAAACGGAATGAAACTCTACTGAACATTAATAACCTTTAATGAATACATTTAATTTCCTTAATTGGCTTTAAATAACTATATATATGTGTGTATAGAACTGACAATTTCTGATACGAAATGACACGTTTGACACAATTATATTTATTGTTATATTTATTTGAAGATTTTTTCTATTCTCTAATTGGTCATGGATTAAAATATATTAATAAACTATTACTGAATTGTGTCAAATTCAATTTCATTTTTTATTTTTTATTTTTTGTGTTGGATTGTGTCAAATTTAAAATATTTAATTTTCGTACCGACTAGTGTCATATTACATGGTCGACCCGTGAGTTGACACGCTGACACGAATTGCCAGCTCTATGTGTATATATAGAAATATTAAAAGTTCCCTAAGGAAGTATAAAAATTATTTTCCCTATATATATGATTGAAATTTAATTTCAAATTTCAATTATAAGAGGCAAAAGTGCATAATACGGTTAATACCCCATTTGCAGAAGTTGCAAAATACCTTTGTGCTTTTCAAATGTTGCAAAATACCCTCTTGTGTTTTGCTTAGCTCCAAATCACTACCATGTGCTTTTCAAAAATTGTAAAATACCCATTTGAATATGTTTTACATCAAAATATTGATCATTTTGCCCCATTGTCTTGTAATAACCCATTTTTAGTATTTTTTTTTTCTCTTTCTCAATAATATAATTAATAATTTAAAACTTTACACACAACATTTATTTATAGGGGTGTTCAAAATCGGTTCAGTTCCTTAAAAATACCAATCGAAATCGAGCCGAACCAGAAGCCAAAAAAAAGCTACCAAAATTTTTTTCATGAAAAGATACCAAAACAAAATATTTAATTCATGAATTTTTTTTATAAATTTGTATATTGTTTTGATAAAAACAATTAAAATAAAGTGAGAATGGTCAAATCATTAGTTACATTTGATATGACTTATATTGTCACGCCCCTAAAATTCCCGAAACTCCAACTCGGAGAATCAGCGAATTTCTAAGGGGTGATGTAAGTCAAGCGACCACTAAAGTTAATAATAACAAGAAAATACAAGGAATAACAAAGAAAATATTATATTGCATGGCTAACTGAATGATAGAAACTCAACAGAATGCTCTAACACCAAACTGTCATGCCCCTAAATTCCTAAGACTCCAGAACCGGGACATCCGAGAAATCCGGGGTGTGATCCATACAATAAGCGACCTACTGAGATATCATTAACCATGAAAACGTATGGAATAATGATAAAAGTGGTATATTCCATACCCAAATGAATGGTAGAATTACACAGTGGAATCTAACGAAAATCCGGCAAAGTTTTCGTTTGTAAATGGAACATCCCGGAAACACAACACAATAGATATCCTGCCAATAACAAGTGCAATAATATCAATGGCTCACAGGCCCAACATTTATCAATTCTACTAGAGTCGAGGCAGTGGAAAAAAACACCGCTACCCCTACACAACCCTCTATAATCAACAAAGCCACAAATGCTCGAATAAGAATACAGAAAAGAAAATGACAGTGCAAAATAGATACAATGACATCCTGCAATAATAAATACAGGAAAATAAAAGATACACTCATAGGGATATGCCAACAGACTGACTCCCAAGAGAAATATATGACAATCCCATACAAAATGGGTAAAGAAACCAGATGATAAAGGAAATAGTAGATAGCTATCGTCCCCAAACCAACTGCGCTGCAATCGTAACCGCATCACCCAATGCAACTCCAAAACCTATAACAAGGAAAACAAAAGAAAATTGTCGTTACACTGCATGATGCCCGTAGTCGTAACATTTCCTGCAACCTGGCGTGGGAATACTAGGGGGCGATGAAATACCCCTGTGAGCAAATAAGCTCAGTGGGAAAAACAATATCCTAATTACCACATCATCTGACTGTTTAGGTAATGTTAAACCATCCAGTAAGATACATAGCCACAACAAATCCCAGCCACGAAAATACAAGGCACGCCCTCATATACTACCGTAAATAAGTATATAGGGGATATATATATACATATATATATTTATATAAATACACAAAATGAGTCAATAAGGTACGACTAAGACTCGTACTCCAAGTACCAACACCTGTAGTCTACACTACTCTCACAAACGTAGACTAGGTACACGACACCCAGGTCCAATCTAACAAATCATCAAGCGCTCACAACGCCAACCAGAAGATCCAAACAGAGGGAATCACACTCACCTCTAATATCCACAGGAATCAAAATCCACAACTAGTACCAAGGAAGGCTCAAATCCCCCTCCCCGAGAACACAGGAGGAAAGGCACTTACGGCCTTGCGTACTAACACAACCATCATCAATATATATATATACAATATATACATATATATATATAAGAAACATCATCTCATTCCTAGAGGAAATCTACCTCTCAAGGACTGGATCACCTTAATCATATCACCATATGAATCTCATAATACTATCTCCAATATGATCAGTAATTTACCAACACTATCACTATGCATCAGGATAGCTAACCAAATCAAAACACGGATAATACATGGACACTACTCTCATGAACAACCATACAAGGGTCAAGAAACAAAGCAAGGGAAAAGAGGTCATAATGCTAAACCAACGGATAACCGAGATAACAATATCAAGGTTAAAAACACCACAAGTGCTTAGGGAAAACACCCAGACAAAAGAAACCAATCCATTCGGCATCCATTCCCCTAACACGTGTAACAACTCAAATCACCTAGGTGGTGACATCAACAACCAAGGAGAAGGGAAAGGCAACACTATATATGTGCACTGAACAACAATAAGCCTCAAATCCGAGACTTAAAAATGATAAAAAAACAAAGGTGAAACAAGAAAACACATTTCAAAACTCTACAGGTCAAGATCTTAAAAAAGAAGTCTCGGAATCTCAGAATCTCGAGAATTTCTATAAAATAGGTTTTCTTTAAAAATTCACACAGTGAAAATAACCGTCTTGCCCCCGGTCTTCGTCATTCGCTTGTCCTGGCTATGGGGTAGGCAAAAACGGGTTTTTCTTTTTAAATGCGAATGAGTTTGTTTTCAAAACTTGAAAAACTCCGTTTCTAACAGACTGCCAGATAAGAGTGACTACAACTCCAAGGATTCCTATAATGTCCAAGAGGACAATGAAGGAATAACAATACGTTGGACTCACGGAACACAACCATCCGTTTCCAACTCCACAAAATCAAATGACACCACGAGGAAGAGGTTCGGCACAATGTCGTAACCGACGGCTCAAGGAGTGACATACAAGTCAAAAACATATCCTCTAGTATACAAATGATAGTACAAGGAATGCTTAGGAGAATGAATAAAGCACGAGAAACAATACTGCAAAGCTACAGTACCTCGAATATTTAATAAAATCACTTAGACCCCTTAATATCATGAAAAAGGAAAACTAGTGGCCGATATCACGGAACTAATTAGTTTTAATCAATACCTCTTCCAATTCATTATAACCTTAATTTCACATTTGATACTAACTCTCTAGATTACTAACAGAATTAAGAGACCATTGTCAATCAACCAGACAGGTTCAATCACAACTTCATCTAACTGCACTCAAAATCTCAAAAGTATAAATGATACATCCCTCTAAGTGGGAAAGAAACATCAAAGGTCAGTAATATGCAACCAACCAAAACCACAAGACTATCACCCGCCTTTTTAAGGCCTCAACTCACTGTTGATACTACATAATCAATTAGGTTTATAATCTCATCCCCCGCCTTCTCTAAGGCATTAACTCAAAATCGACTCTACAGTCCATCACTAACATCAACTATCCACAGAGGTCACTACACCAATATACTTACGCCCCCCCCCCCCCAAGGGCATAAAAGTGTATAACCACAAGTATAAGAATATACATTTCATTATACTTTAGTAATTACTGCATGTAATTATATTATTTCACATTATCCATTTTCAGTTGAGCATTTTAATAAAATATGAATTTATTTCGCAATATTCATAATCAACATGCTCCAAAATTCACAAGTAATAATATCACATAATAAACATGCTCCAAAAATCCACATGTAATAATATCACATATACATCTCAAATGAAATCACATAAATACTACATAATTGCAATGTGACTCAACACCACCCGTGGTACACACACGACCACACACCCTGTCACGCCCCAAATTCCTAGGACTCCGAAACCCGAGCCTAATAGCTAAGGGAGTGAATGCGGAAGTAAAAAGAAACGAGAACCAACGACATTCAGTCAACAAACACCCACAAAAAAAGGGTAAAAATGCTCTAATACAATGTTGTCGCGCCCCTAAAATTCCCGAATCTCTAATCTAGAGAATCAGCGAATCTCCAAAGGGTGACGTAAGTCAAGCGACCACTAGAGTCAACAATAACAAAGGAAATACATGGAATAATAATGAAAACTATACTCCATGCCAAATAGAATACTATAACTCAATAGTATCCTCTGATACCAACTGACACGCTCCTAAATCCCTAAGACTCCCGAATTGGGACATCCAAGGAATTCAGGATGTGATCCTTAATACGAATGACTAACTAAGATATCATTAACCATGAAAATGTATGGATTAATGATAGGAATGGTATATTCCATACCCAAATAAATGACAAAACTAAGCAGCAGAATCTAGCGAAAATTCGGCAGAGTTCCGTTTATAAATAGAACATCCGGACATACCACCACAACAATTTAACCTGCCAATAGCAATTCGATAATAACAATGGCTTCCAAGCCCCACATTGATCAATCCTACTAGGGCCGAGGTAGTGGAAAGAAACCAAGACCTCTCCAAACCCTCTAAATTCAATAGAGCCACAAATGCTCGAATAAGAATACAGAAAAGTGTCTAGCTGTACATAATAGATACAATAACATCCTAAAAGAATAAATACAGGAAATAAATGATACACCGATAGGGATATGCCAACAGACTGGCTCCCAAAAGGAATACATGATAATCCCATAACAATGGGTAAAGAAATTGACAGAAGAATACTACCGTCCCCAAACCAGTCGTGCTACAATCGTAACCGCATCACTCAACGCAACTCCAAACCTATAACAAGGAAACAAAAGAAAGCTGTCGTTGCACTGCATCCTACCCATAGCCGTATATTTCCTGCAACCTGGCGTGGAATACCAGGGGGCAAATGAAATTCCCCTGTGAGTAAATAAGCTCAGTGGAAAAAAACTACTCTAACTATCACATCCTCTGGCAGTTTAGGTAATGCTAACTATCTATCAAGATATATATACAACCCAACTAATCTCATCCACGCAAAACCCAAGGCACACGCTCATATACTACTGTACGTAAGTATATAACGGGGATATATATATATACACATATATATAGTATAAATACACAACATGAGCCTATAAGATACGACTAAGACTCGTACGTACCCACACCGGTAGTCTACACTACTCTCACCAACGTACATTAAGTACCCGCCCTCAGGTCAAATCTATACAACTCATAAATTGCTCACAACACAAATCAGAAAATCCGACAGAGGGAAAACACACTCACCTCTAATATCCACAAGGATAAAATCCACCACTAGTACCAAGGAATACTCATAACTCACTCCCCGAGAACACAGGAGGAAAAACACTCACGTCCTTGCGTACTAACTCAATCATCATCTATATATATATATATATGTACAATATATACATATATATATATGTAACAAACCTCATCCCATACCTAAGGAAAATCTAACTCTCGAAGGCTAGATCACCTCAATCATATCACCATACCATAAATCGTATCGACCTCATAATACTATCATCGATAGGGTCAATCACATCACTAACACTCTCACTGTAGGCGAGGGAAACCACTTAACCAAATCACTAAGAGTACACGAACTCAACTCACCAGAACGACCACCTCAGGGTCACCAAAGCAAAGCGAAGGAAAAGACTTCCCAATGCTAAACCAACAAATAACCGAGACAATAATGTCAAGGTTAAAACACCACAAGTGTTTAGTAAAAACACCCGAACAAGGAAACCAAAGCGAGGGGAAAGAAGTCCCAACGCTAAACCAACAGATAACCGAGACAACAATGTCAAGGTTAAAACACCACAAGTGCTTAGGGAGAACACTTGGACAAGGAACCCAATCCACTCTGTATCCATACCCCTAACATGTGGAACAACTCGAATCACCTAGGTGGTTGACGTGTCTAGAAATGTGTTCCACGTTACAATACCCAAGTATAGGTAGTCAAGTTATAATATAGTCTTGGTGAGTCCAAGTGTCGAACCTCAGGGAGAGTCGGAAAGATGTATGAAAAATGAATTTTATTTTTGTCCTTGAATTGATTTGATTGATTGATTTTGGTTGTTTTCTTGAATTAAATTAAATACTAAGGCATTGGAAATTCCTTTACAATGTCGAAACCAAGTGTACCACATATCCAAATAAGTAATAAAAATTAACCAATACAATAATCATTTGTTAATTATATTTGCATGGCAAGAAAGGGGTCGCTTGGTAGGATAAGCTATACTAACAACGCAACTCTCCAAATCATGCCTATAAGCAATAAATAATTAACATACTAAATGAATTATATAAGTTAACTAATAGAAACATTATATGTTCATTATAAATGCTATGGCAAGAAAGTGGTCGCTAATGAAGCAACTTTACAAATCATGCCTATATTAGCAATAATAATAAACATACTAATGATCTAGTAAATCCCATTAAATAAGTAGTATTATTAATTACATATAAATAATAAGAATTGTGAACTATAAAGATGTAATTACATTCAAAGTATTCATTATACCTATGTAAGATCATAAGAAATCAAGAACACCACATAAAGTGGGTTGAGCATTACTTATATCATTGTATGGCATAATGAATCTTAGATGTAATTACCTAAGTTTATTCATTGATTCAAAGAACTCAATATACATGGCATAAAGAGGCAAAGAATCACTGAATAAAAATTATTAGATTCATATATTATCAATAATACTAATCTTGAAGCATTAAATACTTGGATATGCAAACACTTGGTTCTTCATTTTAAATTCATTCACTAGCCTTAGCTAGAGAATTACTCTTCCATTACAAATATATAAATCACTATGTTTCTCTTCACTCCTATTCTTACTCCCTTACAAATGAAAGACTACCTCTATTTATAGGGAAAATATGGAATCAAATGACAACTAGAAAAGAGAAATTGGATTTCTTTTGTTTGAATATTCATTACTTTCCACCCCATTGTCTTCTTTTCACATGTACCTTTGTTTCTTCCATGTGCCTTTGTTTCTTGACATGGATCAGATTTACTCTTGTAAAATCATAATCCAATGAATGTGGTAAATCTTCAAGAAAATGTAAAATTCACATCACCCTTTGGTAAACCCGAACCCGTATTGATTTCTGCACAATTATGCAGTTTTGAAGCTGACTTGCAACTGTCATAACGCCTTCATTTCAAATCGAAATAAGGTCATTCTTGTGCTCAAATTGAAGGTCTCTGAATCAACTTTCCAATGGTACCAATACCATTTCTACAATGAAAACACAGAATTATTTATAGGCATTTAAGTAAAGGGTGGTCAGGATGAATATATTTCATGCATAGTTGATGACCCAATTTGCATGGAATTGATTGAATTCTTCATGAAGATCTAGAAAATAAGATAAACACAAAAATATCATAAAACTTGAATAAAAGATATCACTATAGAACTAAAAGATGAAAATTAAGGGGTTTAAATATATAATATTTGGCACTTATCAACACCCCCAAACTTACATATTACTAGTCCCTAGTAATACCAACATAAATTAAAAAGAGAAAAATTAAAATTGATAAGTCTTTTAAACCCCTAGGCATCCCTAGTAGGACGAGTGAAGTCTCATGAGGGTTTAACAGAAATGGTACCCACAAACATTGTTTGTTTGTTTATTTTTGTTTTTTTTTCGTAATTTTTTTTTTATTCTTCATTCTTGTATGCTCATGAAATCAAATACTCATTAATCATGTAATGCTATGATGTCGTAAGAATAAAATGCATACAAATTATCTCCCTTCTTCTAATTCATTGATCAAGTTTTGCCATGACACAACTTCATTATCACTTTTGCATTTTTATCCCTTTTTGTCTTTCTAAGTCTCCGGACTTTCCAGCGAGGATTTTTTTAATCCCAACCAACTGGGCCCGAGCTTCTTCCATGGGATTTTTGCTCATTATTTTTCTCCCCTTTTTACGCGAACAATGATATTGGTGATATCAAGGGCCGGTTACTCAGATCGAAGAACTACTTTTTGCATTTTCATTTTATTTGTTTTTAGATTTTTCCCCTTATCATTGAAACAAAACTATTTTTTCAACTACATAGTCAAAAATCAATTAATCATCCCATAGAGAATATGTGCAAGTGCTTATAGGTCAAAACTATCTTTCTCGGTTTCAATTTCACTCATCTATTCACCCATGTGGACCATATCTTAAAAATTAATTTAATCAAACTATTACGTACTCATGAGTGGGGTAATTGTATACAACTATCTTCCTAGTCGTAACATGTTCACAAATTAACTTATACTTGACCTCAATCACATATTTCGAATGAAGAACTTAATAAAATTTTCAATTTTTTGTTTTTTTTTTAAAAACATCACAAATTGAAAAAAATTGAAAACTAAATATAAACTAAATATAATCACCCAAAATAATAAAACAAAATATAAAAAAACATAACAAAATATAATCACCTTACCCCCAAACTTGAAACGGACATTGTCCTCAATGTATAAAGAGAATGTAAGGTTGAAATCTTACCAATTCTGTGATGAGAAAAGAGGAAACAAATCTGCAAAACAAAACAATAAATATACACACACTCTAAAGAATAACCAATGTTTTTACACATAGGTTGGGTCTTCTAAAGACATGGATTCTTCCAGAGTTGGAATTTCAAAGAATGACTTCAATCGTTGTCCGTTAACTTTAAAAACAAAGCCATTACTTGGATCATCCACATCCACGGTGCCATATGGATACACATGTTTGATTAAAAAGGGACCTTTCCATTTTGATTTTAGTTTTCCGGGAAAAAGATGTAAATGAGAATCATATACAAGAACTTTTTGCCCAATTTCAAAATCTTTTCTCAAAATCTTTTTCTCATGAAATGCTTTCGCCCTTTCCTTATATATCTTGGCATTGTCATATGCATCCCTCCTTAATTCCTCCAGTTCTTCGAGTTGCAATTTTCGATTTTCACCTGCCTTAACAAAATCAAAGTTCATTATTTTAGCTGCCCAAAAAGATTTATGTTCTAATTCTATAGGCAAATGACAACTCTTACCATAAACTAGCCGATAGGGAGACATTCCAAGATTGGTTTTAAAAGCAGTATGGTAAGCCCAAAGTGCATCATTTAAACGTAATGACCAATCCTTACGATTTGGATTTACCATTTTTTCTAAAATTTGTTTTATCTCCCTATTAGCCAATTCGGCTTGCCCATTTGTTTGAGGATGGTAGGCGGTCGAAACTTTGTGTGTAACACCATATTTTTGCATGAGTTTATCAATTGTACGATTGCAAAAGTGCAACCCTCTATCACTAATGATTGCTTTGGGAATGCCAAACCTTGCAATGATATTTTCTTTTAAGAATTTCACGACAATTTTGTAAGTATTATCCTTGCAAGCTTTAGCTTCCACCCATTTTGAAACATAATCAACTGCAAGTAAAATATACAAATTACCAGATGAGGATGGGAATGGTCCCATGAAATCGATGCCCCAACAGTCAAATATCTCAAGGATTAAGATTGGGTTCAATGGCATCATGTTCCGTCTTGTAATTCCCCCTAGCATTTGACATCTTGGGCAGGCTTTGCAAAAGTTGTGGGTGTCTCTAAAAATGGAAGGCCAATAAAGTCCGCATTGAAGAATTTTTGCGGTTGTTTTCTTTGAAGAAAAATGACCTCCACAAGCCTCATTATGACAAAAAGACATCACACTTTCAATTTCTTCATCTGGTATGCATCGTCGAATGATTTGATCGGCGCCATACTTGTAAAGGTATGGTTCGTCCCAGTAGAACCTTTTAGCTTCTTGGACAAATCACCTCCGATCTTGAGCACACCATGATATTGGCATCTTACATGAAACAAGATAATTCACAATATCAGCATACCGAGGTAAAGATGAAATAGAAAATAAATTCTCATCTGGAAATGAATCTTTAATAGGACAGGGTTCTAGAGATTCATTAAAAGTAAGGCGGAACAAATGGTCTGCCACCACATTTTCTACTCCCTTTTTGTCTTTGATGTGGATGTTGAATTCTTGAAGTAGAAGGATCCATCTTAACAGTCTTGGCTTAGAATCTTTCTTTGTAAGAAGATACTTAAGTGCAGCATGATCGGTGAAAACAACAATTGGGGAACCAATTAGGTATGACCTGAATTTGTCAAGTGCAAATACTATAGCAAGAAGCTCTTTTTCTGTGGTGGTGTAGTTCATTTGAGCATCATTGAGCGTTCTACTTGCATAATATATAACACATGGTTTCTTTTCCTTTCTTTGGCCAAGTACCGCCCCCATAGCATAGTCACTGGCATCACACATTAGTTCAAATGGTAGGCTCCAATCCGGTGATTGCATAATGGGTGTAGTAGTGAGCATTTCTTTGAGTTTGACAAAGGCTTTATCAGATTTTTCATTCCACTCAAATGGTGTATCTTTGGCTAGAAGGTTGCATAAGGGTTTTGCAATAAGACTAAAATCCTTAATAAACCTCCTATAGAAACCAGCATGCCCAAGAAATGATCGGATGTCTTTTACCGTTTTGGGAATTGACAATTTAGTAATGACATCAATTTTGGCTTTGTCTACCTCAATTCCTTCTGATGATATAATATGACCCAACACAATTCCACGTGTCACCATGAAGTGACATTTCTCCCAATTGAGTACTAAATTCTTCTCCACGCACCTGCACAAGACTTTCTCAAGATTTGTAAGACATTTATCAAATGAGGATCCATAAACAGTAAAATCATCCATAAAAATTTCAAGATCACGTTCCACCATGTCACTAAAAATGCTAAGCATACACCTTTGAAAAGTGGCTGGTGCATTGCACAAACCAAAGGGCATTCTTCTATATGCAAATGTTCCAAAAGGACATGTGAAAGTGGTCTTTTCTTGATCCTCTAAATCAATTTCAATTTGATTATACCCCGAGTAGCCATCTAAGAAACAGTAAAAACTATGACCTGCTACCCTTTCAAGCATTTGATCTAGGAATGGCAAGGGAAAATGATCTTTCCGGGTCACAGAATTTAGTTTCCTATAGTCAATGCACATTCGCCACCCTGAAGTGACTCTTTGTGGTATAAGTTCATTATGCTCGTTTCTTACTACAGTTAATCCAGATTTATTGGGTACTACTTGTGTAGGACTTACCCATTTACTATCTGAGATTGGGTAGATGATTTTTGCATCAAGTAATTTTAAAAACTTCATTTCTTACAACCTCTTGCAAATGTGCATTTAATCTTCTTTGAGGTTGCCTTGTTGCTTTAGCCTCTTCCTCGAGATAAATTTTGTGTGTACAAACCAAAGGGCTTATACCTTGGAGGTCGGCTAAAGTCCACTCAATTGCCTTTTTATATTTTTCAAGAATTTTAATCAATCTTACCTTTTGCTTACCATCGAGTTTGGATGAAATTACCATGGGGTAAGTATTGTTGCTTCCCAAAAAGGCATACTTCAAGTCACTCGGTAATGGCTTGAGTTCCAAGTTTTGCTCTTCTCTTGTGATGACAATATCTTCATGTACCATGTGTATCCCCATTGTAATATTCTGTTCCTGTGGATCATCAAGTAATGAGTCAATGTTGTGTAAATAAGTATTAGATTCATTTAAACATTTTTTTAATGGATCTAATACAAAAGACTTTTCAAAATATTCTTCCACAACTGTTTCAATGAAGTTAACCCCCTCGACTTCTTTCTCATTATACTCCTTATGTTGATTACTGAAGGAGAAAACATTAAGTTCAAGAGTCATATTCCCAAAAGTTAATTTCACAATTCCATTTTTGCAATTGATGACAACATTTGAGGTTGCAAGAAATGGTCTTCCCAAAATCACTGGAATTTGACTTCAGGGGTTGGATACTGGTTAGGTGTCGAGCACAATGAAATCCACAGGAAAATAAAATTTATCCACCTGAACAAGAACATCTTCCACAACTCCTCTAGGGACTTTCACTAAACGGTCGGCTAGTTGTAATGTCACATTAGTTGCCTTAAGTTCCCCCAAACCCAATTGTTCGTATACCGAAAATGGAAGTAAATTTACACTTGCTCTAAGATCAAGCAACGCTCTTTTTATATGACAATTCCCGATGATACAAGAGATTGTGGGACAACCAGGATCTTTGAATTTTAAAGGTCTCTTGTTTTGTAAAATGGAACTTACTTGTTCAGTCATAAAAGCATTTTTTCTTACATTCATCTTCCTCTTCGTTGTGCACATGTCTTTTAAAAATTTCTCATAAGAAGGGATTTGCTTAATAGCATCAAGCAATGGAATGTTGACTTTTACTTGCTTAAAGACTTCAAGAATTTCAGCATTGGAACTTGCCGACAAAGATTGATTTAATCTTTGTGGGAATGGAACAGTGACACTATTTTTGATTTTTTTCAATTTCCTCATTTTCTTGCTCATTCTCGCTCTTTTTCTCAGCTTCCTTTGAAGGTTCCAATTCCTCGGGCTTTTGGGCCTTTGAAATATTTTTATCAACCACCTTTCCACTTCTTAAGATAGAGATTGACTTGGCATGTTCCATGTTGACTTGGGAAGGTTCTCCACTTTGGACCATAAATTGGCCTTGTGGATTAGGAAGAGGTTGGGCAGGAAATTTACCTTTTTCTTGAGGTGAAAGCATGGGGGTTAATTTTGATATGTGAGACCTTATATCATCAATGGCTCGGTTAGTCTTTTGCATGTGTTGCATGAATTGGTTGGTACACTGCACAATTTGGTCAAACTTTTGATCATTTTTTTGAATGAATTGTGCAAGAATATCTTCCAAATCTCGTTTGGGAGGTGGAACATAAGGAGCTTATGGCCTTGGTTGGGGTTGACTTTGTTGAAAATTAGAATTACTCCAACTAAAGTTGGGGTGATTCCGCCATTCTCTATTGTAAGTCTCAGAGTAAGGAGAATTTTGTGGTTTTTTTAAAGTATTGAAAGCATTGACTTCGACTGGAGCATTAAGGACTTCCTTAAATGCAGGGATTGTCGGACATTCATTTGTCAAATGTCCAAGTTCATCACAAATTCCACACACTAGTTCTCCAATTGCATTAACCCCATTCACATTTTTGGACTCTAAGGCTTCCAATTTCTTAGTTAAATGCATTACTCTTGCTCCTAAATCATCATCACTTTTTAAATGATAAATTCCACCCCTTCCTGGAAGTTTAGTTCTTTCATCAAGATGACAAGTGTCCCAAGTTTGGGCACTTTCGGCTATTTGGTCAAAAAACAAAAAGGCTTCCTCGGGATCTTTGTTTAAAAAGTCTCCATTACACATGGTTTCGACAAATTGGCGCATATGAGCGGGTAGAGATTCATAAAAGAAACTCACTATACTCCAATTCTCATACCCATGATGTGGACAAACATTTAAAAGTTCTTTGAAACGCTCCCAACATTCATAAAAAGTTTAGTTATTTTTGGGAGAAAATTTTGAAATTTGTCGTCTCAAAGCATTGGTTCTATGAACCGGAAAAAACTTTTTCAAAAATTCCGCTTGTAAGTCTTGCCATGATCTAATGGAGCGAGGCCTTTGTGCATTTAACCAAATTTTGCTTTTGTCTTTTAAAGAAAAGGGAAACAATTTAAGCCTTACAACTTCTTCAGTAGTCCCCCGATCTCGGAAAGTAGAACATACCTCATCGAATTCTTTTAGATGAAGATAAGGGTTTTCAGATTCCATACCATGAAAGCTAGGTAATAATTGAATCATACCTGGCTTGAAGGAAAAAGTATTGGCATGAAGAGGAAGAATAATACATGATGGTGCAGTGCTTCGCGGTGGTTGGAGATAATCCCTCATAGTTCGGACATGAGGACCGGGAGGAACTTCCACTCTTCTTGGGATTTGATGTTCTTCATTATCTTCATGCAGACTTTGATCGTCCTCCATTAAACACGATGATCCTGAATACAAAGGATTACAAAAAGATGTACCCACTACAAGATTTATTTCAACACGTCCTACAGAATTTCGTGTCCAAACAATCATAAACAAAATGAAAAAAATAAAATAAAATAAATTTATTACAAAACTGAAATTTTTTCTTTCGCCGTCTCCCCGGCAGCGGCGCCAAAAACTTGACGTGTCTAGAAATGTGTTCCACGTTACAATACCCAAGTATAGGTAGTCAAGTTATAATATAGTCTTGGTGAGTCCAAGTGTCGAACATCAGGGAGAGTCGGAAAGATGTATGAAAAATGAATTTTATATTTGTCCTTGAATTGATTTGATTGATTGATTTTGGTTGTTTTCTTGAATTAAATTAAATACTAAGGCATTGGAAATTCATTTACAATGTCGAAACCAAGTGTACCACATATCCAAATAAGTAATAAAAATTAACCAATACAATCATCATATGTTAATTATATTTGCATGGCAAGAAAGGGGTCGCTTGGTAGGATAATCCATACTAACAACGCAACTCTCCAAATCATGCCTATAAGCAATAAATAATTAACATACTAAATGAATTATATAAGTTAACTAATAGAAACATTATATGTTCATTATAAATGCTATGGCAAGAAAGTGGTCGCTAATGAAGCAACTTTACAAATCATGCCTATATTAGCAATAATAATAAACATACTAATGATCTAGTAAATCCCATTAAATAAGTAGTATTATTAATTACATATGAATCATAAGAATTGTGAACTATAAAGATGTAATTACATTCAAAGTATTCATTATACCTATGTAAGATCATAAGAAATCAAGAACACCACATAAAGTGGGTTGAGCATTACTTATATCATTGTATGGCATAATGAATCTTAGATGTAATTACCTAAGTTTATTCATTGATTCAAAGAACTCAATATACATGGCATAAAGAGGCAAAGAATCATTGAATAAAAATTATTAGATTCATATATTATCAATAATACTAACCTTGAAGCATTAAATACTTGGATATGCAAACACTTGGTTCTTCATTTTAAATTCATTCACTAGCCTTAGCTAGAGAATTACTCTTCCATTACAAATATATAAATCACTATGTTTCTCTTCACTCCTATTCTTACTCCCTTACAAATGAAAGAGTACCTCTATTTGTAGGGAAAATATGGAATCAAATGACAACTAGAAAAGAGAAATTGGATTTCTTTTTGTTTGATTATTCATTACTTTCCACCCCATTGTCTTCTTTTCACATGTGCCTTTGTTTCTTCCATGTGCCTTTGTTTCTTGACATGGATCAGATTTACTCTTGTAAAATCATAATCCAATGAATGTGGTAAATCTTCAAGAAAATGTAAAATTCACATCACCCTTTGGTAAACCCGAACCCGTATTGATTTCTGCACAATTATGCAGTTTTGAAGCTGACTTGCAACTGTCATAACGCCTTCATTTCAAATCGAAATAAGGTCATTCTTGTGCTCAAATTGAAGGTCTCTGAATCAACTTTCCAATGGTACCAATACCATTTCTACAATCAAAACACAGAATTATTTATAGGCATTTAAGTAAAGGGTGGTCAGGATGAATATATTTCATGCATAGTTGATGACCCAATTTGCATGGAATTGATTGAATTCTTCATGAAGACCTAGAAAATAAGATAAATACAAAAATATCATAAAACTTGAATAAAAGATATCACTATAGAACTAAAAGATGTAAATTAAGGGGTTTAAATATATAATATTTGGCACTTATCAGTGGTGACATCAAAAACCATGAAGAAAGGAAGGGCAACACTACATGTGTGCACTAAACAACACTAAGCCTCATACCCGAGACTTAGAAATGATAGGAAGCAAAGGTGAAACAATGGAACACCCTTCAAAACTCTACAGGATGAGATATTGAGCAAGAAGTCTCGGAATCTCAGAATCCCAAGAAAAGTAATTAAATAGTTTTCCTTTTAAGAAACCACATAGTAAAATGATCGTCTTGCCCCTGGTCTCCGTCAATTGCCATCACCGGCTTTTAGAATTAAAAATCTTTCCAAAGAAGATCATAAGATCATTTTATAAAGTGTTAAAACTTTTCATTTCAACGGGGTAGGCGAAAACGGGTTTTTCCTTTTAAATACAAAGAGTTTATTTTAAAACTTAGAAAACACCGTTTTCGAAACAGTCCAACAAGAGTGAATACAATTCTACAGATTCTTCCCAAGTGTTTTTGACACTACACTTTCAACGAGGAAGACGGTTACACGAGACGACCCGTGACCAAAGATCCGTATAACGAATGCACGAGACGACCCGTGACCAAAGATCCGTATAACGGATGCACGAGACGACCCGCGACTTCGAGAATGAGACGACTCACCCTATACCCCATTCACGGTTCATTATTCCGTAGGATGGGAACACCCCCTGGCCAGTTGTTGCGACGATTCGACACAAAGACACCCCCACATGATTTCACAACCCACATATACCAATACCATGATTTGACACTACATGATATTCTCAATATGCATCCCGGGCCTCAACATAAATATGTAATGCATCATATTTATGTAAATATCCACATGATAATATAAATCTCAAAATCTCTTTTTAACATGCTTTTAAAATACAATAAAGCATTTAAATTGTGAGAAAACAAGTCCATATTCAATTCATATCTCAACAATATATTTTCTTTAATTCTTTAGAAAATATTTCAATTTCCCCTATCATGTCTTTAAAATAATTAAAGCAATTAATTCACGTCTCGCAAGGGAACCTAGCACAACGTCTAAGTTTTCACGAATCTCTACTAACTCATTTAATTCTCAAGGGAATTTATAAGTCATATATTCCTATTCGATTCAGATAGGAAATTATTTAATTACATAGGAAATAATTTAATTAATTTTCTTAAATTAATTCCTAAGTCAAATTCCGATTCTAAACGAATTATAGATATTTAAATTAACGATTTAATATATCTATATTAAATTAAATAAGGGTTTTGCACCCCTAAACTACTTCAATAATACGGAGTGAGAAATATAATTTCCCACCTGAAATACACTTACAGAACAGCCGTTTCGGGCCTACCGTGAATAGTACCGGCGCTCGATTATAACGCCCACCGACCAAAATCGTCCAAAAAATATTTCACATATATCGAAATGTTCGTCTCGACAACCTATACGATATATACGAAGCCCATTAACAATAGGTTAATTAATTTGGGTAAATCTAAAATAACCTAAACGAAAATTTGAAACTTCAAATCGAATTTTCCGATAAACCGTTCAACGAAAAATTATGAAATTTTTACACGTCGTACCTGACATATAGGCGAAGCTACCCTACGAAAATCAGCCCAAACCAAGGTAGGGAAGTCTACCGAAAAAATGGCAGAAGGTTCTGGCCGAACCTGCGTTGCTGCGCCTCTGCCGCACGAGCTGCTCCACCGCGGCTGCTGCCACCGCACCACCTGCGTAACCACCAGCTCGCCTCCCTGCACCAGTCGCGCCGCCGCCTGTTGCGGCGACCACCAGACCCTCGCCGTCGCCGCTGTCGTCAATAGGCAACCGCCATGTCTGTTTCTCTCTCCTGCGTAGCCGAACCTCTCTCTCTTTCACGGTCAGCCTCACACGGTCTCTCTCTCTCTTGCCATGACCGGCGAAAATGGAGAAGAATGGCAGGGAAGCAGGTATGTGGTTGTTCGTCAAGAGATGGAAGAAGATGGAGCAGATACGGGTCTGTATATACATATACATATATATATGACATAATTGCACAACTAACCCTCAATTTACCCATAATTGTAATTTAACCCCAAAACTATATATATATATATATATATATATATATATATACAATAAATCCCAATAAACACCGGGAGCCTCCAAATAATATCGCGCAACCCCGAAAGTCCACGGGATGCCAAATAATTAAAATAGTCCGAAATAATTACACCGGGGTAGGAACCCAAACGTCGGAACACTTTACGTCGAATAAGATAAACGTCTCGTTGCTCCGTCGAAACTTCAAACACTAAACGTCGAACCGAAATCTCGTAATCGGCAAACAAGAATTCGCGCAGTGTCGTCCAGTCGACTTTAAAACTAAACGCGAAAAATTTACACACGAAATACCAAGAATAATATGAACGTCATGAACAAGTGACGTCATAACTGAAATTAAATTAAATATAATTTCAGGAAAAAGGAAAATAACACGGGGTGTTACACACCCTATCCACTAAGGGTCAACGGATCCAGAATCTTTACCATTCACTACTAAGTCACGAAGGAATGTAGAGTGCCGCACCAATTATTCCCAAGTGATTTTTCTCTCTTTCACTTTCAACAAAGAATATCAGTTGCACGAGACGACCCGCGACTTAGGATCCAAAGATCAAATGCACGAGACAATCCGCGACTTTGAGAATGGGACGACCCACCCTATACCATGATTCTCGGATATACTAGATCTGGAGGTTGGGAACACCCACTGGTCAGTTGTTGCGACGATCCGACACAAATCCAACATAAATATGTATTTCATCATATTTATGATAACGTTCGACTATCCGACACTAGTCAAACCCACACATGGCTATACAACCCGCATAGACCAACACTCATGTACTCAACACGACATAGTGTACTCAATATGCATACAGGGCCTTAATAAAAAAAATCATGCCTCAACATAAATAAGTAATGCATCATATTTATGAAAATATTCTCCAACATGCTTTTAATTCACTAAAGCAATAAACCATGAGAACATTAATTTTATTTCTATTTACATGATTTTATTTCAATTAAAGTATTTAAATCACAAGGAAACAAGTTCATTCCTTTAAAATGTTTTTTAATTCACTTAAAGCAATAATCCATATATCATCAGGGGAAACTAGCATAATGTCTAAGTTTTTACGTCATTCACGTTCACATATCCCTTAACACAGTCAAAAGGGGAACTAATATCGCGTTCTAAGTTCACGTGCAACTTTTACAAATTTTTCTAACCCATTTTAATTCTCAAGGGGTTACTAGGCCACCTATTCTCATTCAGCTCAAATAGGTACTAATTTAATTTCGTAGGAAAATAATTTAATTAATTTCTTAAATTAATTTCTAGGTCTTGCTTCGCTTCTAACCCAATTATAGATATTTAAAATTCATAATTTAATATATATCTAAATTAAAATAAATACGGTTTTGCACACCCAAATCACATCAATGATACGGAAGTGAGAATAATTTTCCCACCTTAATTTACACGCAAAACAGCCCCGAAACGGCCCACCGTGAACAATGTCGATGCCCGAATATGGAGCCCGCCAATCAAAGTCGTCCGAATAAAATTTTGAATATATCGAAACGTCTGCCTCGACGACCTAATCAATTTATCCGGAGCCCATTAGCAATAGGTTATTAAATTTGAATAAATCTAATATAACCTAAACGAAAATTCGAACCTATAAATGCGATTTCCCGACAAACCGCCCAACCGAAAAATACAAAAAATTTACATGTTGTACCTGACATTGAGACGAAGCTACCCTCCAGAAATCGCAGCTATCTGAGCTCGGGAAGTCAACCAAAAGAATGGCCAAAGTTCTTGGCCGAAATTGTCGCACCGCCTTCGCGTAAGCTGCGCCTAGCCCCCTTGCACGACCTGCTGCCGCTACCAGCAATCATCGGAGACCTCCTTACGCGTCACCGTCGACCCATCTTCCTCCAGTCATGACCTCCATAGCAACATCTCTCCCTCTCTCCCTCTCTCTTTCTCTCTCTCTCTCTCTCTCGTCGTGAAGAAGAGAAGATGATCGTCATGAAGAAGCAACTCGTGGATGATGGAGAGAGGAGATGGTCGCGTGATGGGGAAGAGGAGAAGAAAAAAGTCGTCCAAACACATCCCACACAGTTATCTGATATATATCTATATATTTGATATGTATATTACATATGTGTATACATCACAATTTAAATTGAATTTTTGTTACCTCAATTTCAATAGGTCATGTGACAAAGGTGTTGTGACCAAATTAAATAAATGTGTAACACCCTACTTGGATATATGTATATATATCTAAATAATACATATACCAATTAAATAAAACTCATCCTCTATATAATTTATATACAATAATCTATATAGGCACAATTAATCCCAAAAAAATAACGGAAGCCTCCAAATAATATCGCGTGAACCCGTAAGTCCATGAGACGCCAAATAAATAATATAACCTGAAATAATTAATCCAGGTTATAAAACCCCATTATCGAAACACCGAGTCGACACTTTAAACGTTAGACAACAAAACGTGTCGCCGCCTAGTCGAAACACTAAACGCTAAACGTCGACAACAATAACTCGCGTAAACGTCGTCCCGCCAAGTCCGAAAGTAAAACGCGAAAAATTTGCAGGTACGAAATACCAAGAATAAATAATGTGTCAAGAACAAGTGATGTCACCACCGAAAATAAATTGGAAATAATTTCAGGAAAAAGTAAAATAACACGGGGTGTTACATATACTACTGTACCAAATCCCAAAAAAAAACATTAATTCGTGAAAAGATATTTAAAACTACCAAAAAATAAACAAAAAAACTACCAAAAAAAATTTTAATTTGTGAAAAAAAAAAATTTGTTAAATTATAAGTAACATTATATTGAATTACGGATTTAATTGAATCTTAGTTTTCCTCCTCCTTTCTTTCTCTCCCTTTTCCATCAATCTGTCTACAAACCAAAATATTAACATATATAAAATTATATTATCTTTTGATATTTGGTACTTTTTAAAAAAAATATGATAGTATGAATCAGAACTAATTTTGGTTCCAGTTCGGTTTGGTTCCCGTTCTTATTTTTAAGGAACTGAACCGGTTTTGAACACCCCTAGAAATAAATATATGTGTGTGCAGTTTTAAATTATTAATTATATTATTGAAAAATAGAAAAAAAAAAGTAAACAAAATACTAAAAATGGGTTATTACAAGACAATGGGGCAAAATGATCAATATTTTTATGGAAAACATATCCAAATTTGGTATTTTGCAAATTTTGAAAAGCACGTGATAGTGATTTGGAGCTAAGCAAAACACAATGGGTATTTTGCAACATTTGAAAAGTATAGAATAGTGATTTGGAGTTAAAAAAAGCACGGGTATTTTGCAACTTCTGCAAAACACAAGTGTATTATCCACTTTTGCCTTACAAAAATAAATAAAAATATACCTTAAAAAATAAATTAATTTTGATTGATTGGATCACTTAAGGTAATAAGCATATTCACATTCATTCAGAATCAATTCCAAACTTTATTTTTACATTACACAAAAAGGTGGATTAATTCCAAGAAATTGATGGCTCACAATTTTAAAAGTAAAGAGTCTCGGACCACAATTATCTGGTCCTTGCCCTATAAATTCAGGCGTGAACATATAAAAAAATTTCAATGGCTAAGATGTCTAAAGGGAGAGATGTTTTCTTCCTCATAGCAATGGTTACAGGCTTATGCTTCTTATTGCTTGCTCATGTGACTGATGCACGAGACATTGCCGGTAAAAGGTCTATAATATTTCCGGTGCCGGCGCCTCCGCCATGCGTAGGACAAGAATGTTTACCGCCTCGATTAAATCCGCCCAGTAGAGGTTATTCCAAAATTTTACGCTGCCGAGGCAGACCGCCAGCTGATAATGAAGTTGATGAAACCCTTCCCTCCAAAACTCAACAAATATCCTAGCTAGCAATAAATTTTCAATAAAGATAGTGGTATACCTTTGTTTTCTTTGCCTCTCTTTCAATAAAATATATGCGTAGCTTTTCTTCTTGGATTTCATATATGCCTACATTATACAGACACACATCTATATATACTCGTAGAAAACACGTAACCCACGTAGACACAAATCCATAACATATTTACAAAAAAAAAAAGGGTAAAATAATTTTATCTTAATAATTTTTGAAATAAAAGATAAAATTAATACAAGATTAAAACTAATTATAGATACTAAAAATATAAATATTAAATAAAATATTAGTTTAAAGAAACGAATATATAATATTTAGCAGTAAAAATAATAATTTAATAAATTGAATATTACATGTATCTACAACTTACTATTTGAAAATACTTCTAAAAAAAGAAAAACATACCCCGAGATTTATTTCTTTTTCAAAAGTATCCCAAGAATTTCGAGTTAGAGGGATCAGAGAGATTAGTGTTTTGAAGTCTTGTAACCCAAAAAAAAAATGATACATATTCATAATACATGTTCTACTTTTTTATGTCTTACACACAATTCATAAAATTTGACATTAAAATTATGGTATATGTAGCAATAATGAAAGTAGATTTTAAGATAGGCGTGAACAATATTCAATCCCTAGTCTTGTATGCGAAAATAATCTTGTTTGCGAAATGATAATGGATTCCGGACTATTATTATATTTACAGATGGGATAAGCTCCGTTTCAAATAAAATGTGAAGTGGTGTGTTGGTTCTATCAACCAATACAACTCTTGTGGTGTATTGGTTCCATAGGTACCTTTAAGATCACACACCTCTACATATTAGGATGTAACCTTTCTTAATCTTTTAATTATTTTATTTAAAATATATAAATATTATTTGGAAATAATCTAAGGGTCTCGTACCTTTATAAGTAGTATAAATATAGATATAGATTACTTATAAATTTGTATGACTCTTGGATTTAAACGAAGACATATCTTATACCTTTTGGATTTAAATGAAGAGGCATAACCTTTATTGTGCTTTAATTATTTGATTTAACAAATAAAAAAATAAAAAAAATGTTTGGAAATAATAAAAAATGCTTGTACTTTTAATAGTAGTACATATATATATATGTACTAGAAAATATGAATCCGAATATGAATTTTTTAAAAAAAAATTAATAAATAAATCTCAAAAACAATGTCGCAAGATTAATTAAATGCATTGACCATATTATCTATTGAAAAAAGAAATTTTATCAACAATTAAATACAAAAATCTGATTTGTAATTTTCATCTCAAAAAGTGAAAATGATGTTTTTAAGTAAGTGTTACTAAAAAATAATACTCCGTCCATCCCAATTTAAGTGTCCATATTCACTATTCAATCTATCCCAAAATAAGTAAAGTCAATGCCACGTATTTGGTCAATTTACCAATTTATCCTACAATCATTCAAATTATAAAATACCTAAACTACAAACATCACATTACTTGGTGGGACCAATGGTAAAATTAATTTTTCATTCACTATCATAATAATAAAAATTATCATCTCAAAAAGTTGTATTCCCCAAAATAAAATTATAATTTGGGACAGAAGGAGTATATTATATACAAAAGGCTCTATTTTATACTTTTTGCCTAACGCTTTCAATTTCATTGAGACAGTCCTGCATCATCCTATGTGATTGGTTCCCACTAATCACATTGAGCCCATCACCATTATAGCTCAGATGGAATATGAACAATTGGATTGTTAATGAACCAAATGGAAGAGAGAGTGAATGGACCGAAATTTTTTTCTTCTTTAATTATGTATCAGATTCAAATATGATAGGAAATTGAGCCCCGCCACAATCAACCATCAGATCTAACTGATTGGATAGGATTCAGATCAAGATCGGATTCATGGACCGTTCAACCCATGACCTCCCATTCCATTCTAACTTGTTTTTGTGGAAAAAAAAATTGACATTCAATTTCCAATTCCAAACCAATTTGTTCCAATAGCTTTGGCCTCCCAACCTAGATTGTAGTTTATACACCCTGCAAAAGAAAAGAAAAAAACATTCAACTTCATATGGCACTGCTACACATTAATAACTGAAAGCTACATACTCAAAGCAAGAGAGCTAAAATCCTCAAAGGGTCATCAGCAGCCAAACAGAGCCTAGTCTCGGTATCACCTCCTCCACCTTCATAAAAACTCTGCAATCTCACGCTACAATCTCACCTTTCATATACAATCACAATCACAATCACACACACACATATATATATAGAGTAGTGTTCTCTTACTCCCTCGGGAGCAAGATAATGTATACTCACTTGTAATGTTAGCCCTTAGATTTAATCTAAGAGACATATTTTGAAACCACTAACTCTTTCTTAAATAGTAACAAAACCACTCTATTTATATTTAGTTCCTAATTTAATTCTTTTAATACCACCCATTTAAACTTAAAAAAGGTAATTACTTAAACAAAAATAGCAACCAAATAATCACAAATCTTCATCCCTATTATCTTCACTTCATCATCGTAAAAACTAGAAATTCATAAGGTAATGCAAGCTAAAATTATTTAACTAGATAATAATAATTAGCATATTGCATTATTATTATCTAGTTATAGAAACAAGAAATGTACTACTGAAATGGTAACAGAGAAATGAAGGTGAAGACAAAGAAATATTGCAACGAAAAATTTCTCATAAGCACAAAAATTGAATAAATAAGTTGTGTTATATCATTTAGGCTTGTTAATAATATTTCATACACTTTTCTAAAAATTTAACCATTCTAGTTTACCCTTACAGTGAACTACATTGAATTATGTGCACCGTTACTGGCAAATATAGTATCATATGATAAACTTTCACCATGCATTTTCTATGTTCTTAAACTTCTTTAATACTACCATGCAACTCGCAATAGACATTTTGAACTAATTTGTTTTTTGCAAGTTCAAAACCATAATAAGGACGGGGTTTGCTTAATAAATATATAAATAATTAAATCTTATAAAATCTTGGTAAAATAACAAGTTATGGAGACATCAACTGTCACGCCCCTAAATTTCAAAGACTCCCGAACAGGGACATCCGAGAAATCCGGGGTATGATCCATACAAAGAGCGATCAATTAAGATACTAAATAACCATAAAACCGAATGAAATATTATTAATCACAATAATTCCATTCAAAACTAAGCGGAAGCTAAACCAAATGATACACAAGGCACATTAATGTGCCGAAAAAATACATCTATACAACAATGCACTGATACCGAATACAAGGGATATGCTAACAGACTAACTACCAATAAAATACAACAACAGTCCCAATACCGGGGACAAATAAAGGAAAACAAAAGGAACAAATCTACGTATGAACATCTTAAATCCCGTAACAATATCCGTGCCACGAGTCATCCTGTAACAAGGAAACAAAAGAAAGTGTTGTTTCACCCCATGTTGTTCGTAGCTGAAACCGTTCCTGCAAAATGGCGTTTGGGACGCCAAGCAAAATAACGCCGAAATGCCAGGCAAAACAACGCCGGGGTAAGCTCATCAAAGTCTCGTAAGAGAAAGGAATCGTAATTGTCACATCATACGACCGTTCAAGTCGAGTGAAAACCAACTCGTCTACATGCATCTACCCTAGGTCAGTCAAATGTCCCACATGACATTCACACCAATACGAGACCTCGGGAACACCCCCCCTAGTCCCCTACCATGCATCAATAAATAGGGCAACTAGCACGTAATGAAGCTATAGCACAATAATATATAATAACGCACACCTATATATATATGCACGTATATATATATAGAAAATATACAACCAATATAAGCCATGCAGTACAGACCACCTCATAGATCACTACAACTCGTATCCGTCAGTCCTACACTGACAATCCACACAACAAGTATCACCAAATCATGGGAGCAACACTCCTATTCATAACACTCTGGGAATGATAACAATCACACTTCCTATATCACGAGCATACCGAGCTCAAAAATCTCAAATCAATCTCAAATCATACCAATAATTACCTCACATGTTACTACCCGACATTCATAAACCCAACACAGAGGTAAAACAGTCACTTCAACCTAAGAAAATTCATAAAAGTTGCCAAACACCAGAAGGAAGTTAAAGGGATTGAATAACCCATCACACTGACCACTCAAAGGTCATATATTTGCCCAAGGGTAAAATTGTAACACCCTATATTATTTTCCCAATTTTCTGGAATTATATTTTGATTAAATTTCAGTTGTGACGTCACTTGTTCATGACGTCATGGTTATTCTTGGTATCTCACGTATAAATTTTTCACGTTTATGTCTTGATACAACGGAATGACGCGGACATTGACTTGTTGACTAATTCGTGGATTGTCGTTGGCAATTACGAGAATTGAAAGTGAGTTTAATGTTCCGAACTGGTGAAACGTTGACGTGAGTTCTGGATTTGACAGCACGACTTTGCGATTTCTCTTCGTTGACTTCTGTGGCTATTACGTGACTTGACGTGATAGTAGTATTTTGAACTTAGTGAAACGTTTAAGTCGACTCTTATTATTGACTCAGTGAATTTATTTTAACGCTTGAGGTTTAGTGGTTCGACCAGTTGACGATACGATTTGTATATCCGACGTTAAATGTTTTGCCTCAGTTGTTCGAGTCCGATAGTTAGTGTTTCAGGCTAGATGAAACATTGACGTTGTCACGCCCCAAATTTCCTAGAACTCAGATACCCGAGCCTAAGAGCTAAGGGAGTGAACGAAAGTGAAAAGAAATGAGAACCAACGACATTCAGTCATCAAACGCCAACAAAGGGAAAAGATGACACAATCTGATAACCTACTGTCACGCCCCTAAAATTTCCGAAACTCTAATCTAGAGAATCAGCGAATCTCCAAAGGGTGACATAAGTCAATCGACCACAATAATCAACAATAACCCGACTAAATACATGGAATAACAATGAAAACTATACTCCATGCCAAATAGAATACTAGAACTCAATAGTATCCTCAGATACCATCAGACACGCTCCTAAATTCCTAAGACTCCCGAACTGGGACATCCGAGAAATCCAAGATGTGATCCTTAATACGAATGACCAACTAAAACATCATTAACCAAGAAAACATATGGGTTAATGATAGAAATGGTATATCATACCCAAATGAATGACAAAACAAAGCAACGGAATCTAACAAAAATCTGGCAAAATTCTGTTTGTAAATGGAACATCCGGACACAAAGCCATAACACAATAACCTGTCAATAGCAATTTGATAATAACAATGGCTTCCAAGCCCCACATTCATCAATCCTATTAGGGCCGAGGTAGTGGAAAGAAACCAAAACCCCTCCAAACCCTCTATAATCAACAAAGCCACAAATGCTCGAATAAGAATACAGAAAAGCACCTAGCTGTGCAGAATAGATACAATAACCTCCTGAAAGAATAAATACAAGAAATAAAAGATACATCAACAGGGATATGCCAACAGACTGGCTCCCAAAAGAGATACATGATAATCCCAAAACAATGGGTAAAGAAGCTAACAGCAGAATACTAGCGTCCCCAAATCTGTCGTGCTGCAACCGTAACCGCATCACCCAACGCAACTCTGAACCTGTAACAAGAAAACCAAGGAAAGCTGTCGTTGTACCGCATCCTGCCCATAGCCGTACATTTCCTGCAACCTGGCGTGGAATACCAGGGGGGCAAATGAAATTCCCTCCGTGAGCAAATAAGCTCAGTGGGAAAAGATACTCTAACTACCACATCCTCTGGCAGTTTAGATAATGCCAAACTATCTAAAAAGATATATATAGCCCAACTAATCCCATCCACGCAAAACCCAAGGCACACGCTCATATACTACCGTACGTAAGTATATAACGGGGATGTATATATATATATATACAAGTATACATGTATAAGTATGCAACCTAAGTCTACAAGGTACAATTAAGGCTCATACTTCAAGTACCAACACAAGTAGTCTACACTACTCTCACCGACGTACACTAGGTACAAGGCACTAAGGTCAAATCTAACAAATCATCACATGCTCACCACGCTAACCAGAAAATCCAAACAGAGGGAAGATGCACTCACCTCTAATAACCACGAGAATCAAATCCACCACTAGTACCAAGGAATACTCATAACTCACTCCCCGAGAACACGGGAGGAAAATCACTCACATCCTTGCGTACAAACACAATCATCATCTATATATATGTGTGTGTGTACAACATATATATATAATCCCATTCCTAGAGGAAACCTACCTCTCAAGGACTAGATCACCTCAATCACATATACTATCATCAATAGGGTCCATCAAATCACTAACGCTCTCACTGTAGGCGAGGAAAACCACCCAATCAATCACTAGAAGTACCCAAACCCAACTCACAATAACGACCACCTAAGGGTCACCGAAATAAAACAAAGGAAGAGAATTCCAAATGCTAAGCCAACAGATAACCGAGACAACAATGTTAGGGTTAAGGATACCCGAACAAGGAAAGAACACCACAAGTGTACAAGGAAACCAAAAGTGAACAAGGAAACCAAAAGCAAACGAGGAAACCAAAAGCGAATGGCCGAGAGTGAAAGTTATAAAAGATGAGTCCCAAGGATTCAATAGTTTTTAAGAAAATGTTTTTAAACTCAAACCAATCCATTTGGCATCCATGCCCCTAACGTAAGAAAAACTCAAATCACCTAGGTGGTGATACCAACAACCCAGAAAAAAGAAAGGCAACACTATACGCGTGCACTGAACAACAACAAGCCTCAAAACTGAGACTTAAAATGAACCGAAGAAAAGGTGAAACAAGGAACCACCTTTCAAAACATTACAGGTTTGAGATTTTGATAAAGAAGTCTCAAAATCTCAGAATCTCAAGACAAGTAATAAAATAGTTTTCTTTTAGGAAATCACACAGTAAAAATGACCGTCTTGCCCCCGGTCTCCATCAGTCGCCATCACATGCTTTTAGAAGTTGAAATTCATTTTAAAGAAGATCCTAAGATCATTTTATAAAGTATTAAAACTTTTCAATTTAATACGGGGGTAGGCGAAAACGGGTTTTTCCTTTTAAATACAAAGAGTTTAGAAACCACCGTTTTCGAAATGACAATCAAATAAGAATGAACACAACTACAAGGATTCCTATAATGTCCCGAAAGGACAATGAAGGAATAACAATACGTTGGACTCACGGAAGACAACCATCTGTTTCCAACTCCACAAAATCAATGACACCACGAGGATGAGGTTCGGCACCACGCTGCAACCAAGGACTCAAGGAATGACATATAAGTCAATGACTATTTACTAGCGTACAAAACACAGTACAAGGAATGCTTAGGGGAATGAACTAAGCATTAGAACCAAGACTGTCAAGCTATAGTACCTCGAGTACTTAATAAAGTCACTCAACTATAACCTCTTCTCACCAATTAAAATCTCAACTACAGTTGATAGCCTATTCCTCAAAAGTGAAAGACACCTAAAGGCCCATACTACAACTCACAATCTCATCACCCGCCTTCTCGAAAGCCCCAATTCATAATTGATACTAAAATCAATCTCTAACCTCCAACCTCTAACAAGGTCACACAGCTAACCACAATCTCTAAGGCCTCAACTCAAAATCAAGCCTACGGTCCACCACTAGCCTCAACTAGCCACGTAGATCACTATGCCAATACACATAACCTCCCCCAAGGGCACTAAAGTATACAACAAGTATAAAGATATACGTTTCATTTATACTTATTAATAATTACCACATTTAAAGTCTTGTTTCACATTATTCATTTTCAACTGAGCATTTATAAAATATGAATTTAATTTACAATATTCATAAATAGCATGCTCCAACATCACATGTAATATAGCATATATACATGTCAAACAAGATCACATAAATGGTATGCCGTGTAATGTGACTCGACCTCCCCATGATATTCACACACAACACACCCTTCCCAAGGGTAACGGATACATACTCTGTCCACTCATCAATAGTGTAGAGTTACCACACCGACCCTTCCCAAGTGATTTTTCTCTCTATTACTTCAACAGGGAAGGTGGTTGTACGAGAGCCCAACTTGCAACTCCGTACGCCATGACTACACATGAGTCAAAAACATAAACCTCCACCCGGACTCTTAACTCACATTTGCTGGCTTTTTAGTTCTGTAGGCGTGATACCTCCTGGCCAGTTCTTGTGATGATCCGACACAAAGACACCCATACTTGAGTACACAACCCATATATATATCAACATCGTGATTTGACACTACACGATACTCTCAATAGGCACCCCGGGCCTCAACGTAAAGTAATGCACCATATTTATAAACAATATCCATATGATAATATCAACATAATCTCAAAACCTCTTTTCCACATGCTTTTAAAATACAATAAAACATTTAAATCATATGAAAATAATTTCATATATAATTCATGTTTTCAAAAATATATTTTCTTTAATTCTTTAGAAAATATTTCAATTTCCCTTATCATGCCTTTAAAATAATTTAAACAAATAATCCACGTATAATGAAAGGAATCTAGCATAGCGTCTAAGTTTCTCACGTCCCACGTTTACAAATCCTCTAGCACATTTAATTATCAAGGGAATTTCTAAGCCGTCTATTCCTATTAGATTCAGATAGGAATTGATTTAATTACATAGGAAATAATTTAATTAATTTTCTTAAATTAATCCCTAAGTCTCATTCTGATTCTAAACAATTGTAGATATTTAAATTAACAATTTAATATATCTATATTTAATTAAATAAGGGTTTGCACCCCTAAACTACTTCAACGATACGGAGTGAGAAATATAATTTCCCACCTAATTTACGTTTACCGAATAGCCCGAAACAGCACAGTTTCGGCACCCGAATATGAAGCCCGCCGACCAAAATCGTCCAAAAACTATTTCGAATATATCGAAACGTTCGCCTCGACAACCTATACGATATATATGAAGCTCATTAATAATAGGTTAATTAATTTGAGTAAATCTAAAATTAACCCAAACGAAAACTATAACATATAAATGCGATTTCCGGCCAAACCGTTCAACAAACAATTACAAAAATTTTACATGTCGTACCTGACATAAAGAAAAAGCTAACCTCCAAAAATCAGCCCAAACCGAGGTCGGGAAGTCGACCGAATCGTCGTCGCAAGGTCCGGCCATAACTGCCCCTGCTCGCGCGAACTGCTACAGTGCACGTCACCTCTGCGCGAACCAACTCCTCCCTGCGCCACCACCTGCGCAACACAATCAACCCACCACGCCATCGCCGCCACGCTGTCGCCGCCGTCTGCATCTCCAGCCGTCGCTGCCCATCGCCGCAAGCCAGCGACCACCATGGTTGCCCTTCTCAGCCCAAGCTCTCTCTCTCGTTAGCCGACAATAATGGTGATGAAGGGAGTAGATACGTAGGTCTGTGTATGCGTGGAGAGAAGAGATGAGAGGAAGCGTGTGGCAGTTGTTGTGCAGAGAAGGAAGGCTAGGTCGTCTGTCACTCTTTCAGTACACAGACATGCGTATATATCTATATATACATTTCATATATATATCAATACCCACATATATATATTTCCCCATTAATAATATGTGTCCAATTAATCCCTAAATATATCGGGAGCCTATAAATAAAATCACGCTAGCCCAAAAATCCACGGGGCGCCAAATAACCAAATTAGTCCGAAAGAAATACACCGGGTTAGGAACCCAATCGTCGAAACACTTAACAAGCCCGATCGATTACAATGTGTCATCGTCCAGTCGAAGTACTAAACATTAAATGTCGAAACGATACCGCGTAGTTGAGAATAATAATTCACGACTCGCCAAAGAGAAACCGTAAAATTATACAGTCAACTTTAAAAGCAAACGTGAAAAATTTACAGGTATCAAATACCAAGAATAAATAATACGTCATGAAAAAGTGACGTCATAACTGAAATTAAATATAAATATAATTTCTGGAAAAAGGAAAATAACACGGGGTGTTACAGACGTGAGTCTTTCTTATCGATTATGTGATTTCGTTATGACGATTCACGGCTAGTGCTTTGACTGGGTGGCGACACGCTTAGTATGTCCGACATTCGAGGCTTGGACTCAGTCTTTCGAGTTAAGTATTTAGTGTAGTAAGGGTCCGACGTTCTTGTTTTCCCTTGTAATGGGATTAGTACGCACCTGATTTGATTGACGTACTCTGTATTTGTACATACGTGTTTTATCTGTTTAGTGTGCTTATTTATTTGTGTTTATATGTGGGTACCCCTATGTGTTGTTTGATTTGTGTTCTTAGGAGTATTTACATTAGTTTATTTATATATATCAGATTTTTTCTGCGCTTTATTGCTTGTGATTATTCAAGGGGTCTTGTACGTACCCGGTGTTCCGGTAGTTAGATTTTATACCTAGAATTAACTATTTCCGCTGGTATTATTTATCGGGTGACTCATAGATTTTTCGAGTACGCGTATCATCGTTTAGGGATTTTCTTATGATTTTCCCTTTATTATTATTTGAGGCTAAATGATTTCTTTTCGCTTTTCGCTTTTCGCACTTGAGGCGGCGGGTTCTGTGTTGTCATTAGCAGGGATTTTCGATTACTAATTTAGTGGACCGAGAATTTGGATTGATGAACTGCGACCAATCTTTTGTCGGAGTCAAGTTCGGGATTGTTCGGCGTTCTGGCGGTTATGTTTCATACCCGGAGTGTTTATTTTGATTTATATTATTTATTAGCTATTCGTCGTGTTTACGAGTACGCGCGATTTATTTTAGTTTATATCCAACTATAGAGCCGAATTATTTGTTCCGGACTTTATTAGTTATTCGGAGTACCGTGGGGTTTTCAGTGATTTAATTGGTGGATAAATTTTGTGCCCCAGAGTTTTATTTGGGTCTATATTATTTATTTGGAGTCCGGTGAATTTTATGGGCTCACGTAGAATTATTTGAGTGTCCCCGGTATATTTTACGGGACTTATTTTAATTATTTGAATTTAATTATGATTATATATATAGGGGTTTCATACCCTAGATTATTTATTTCAGTTATATTATTTATTTGGGGCGTTCCGTTTATATTTACGGGCTCGTGAGATTTTATATGGGGGTTCCCAATACATTTTCGGGATTTATTATACATATATATTATGAATTGGGAGAATATGTATATATGTGGGTATTTATATATATCTACAATTAATGGAAAATATATATATATATAGGTACATGAATTATTGGTATATCCTGAAGCTTCTCCACTCTTCTCAAACTCTCTCATGCACAGACCTGCTCCTCTCATGTCTTCATCATGGGTCGGTTAGAGAGAGAGAGATCGGAGCTAGAGAGAGTGGCGGTCGCACAGAGGAAGCATGACCTGTGGGTGGTGTCGTCGGTTGCTGTAGGCGTCGACGATGGTTGGAGTTGGCGCGATGACTGGCAGTACAGTCGTGAGCAGGAAGGTCGGCAACGGTAGCCGACGGTGGCGAGGCTGGCGACGGCGGTTCGCGGTGGTTAAGGCGATGACTTGGTGGCACAGTCCAGCCGTGTGTGTTGACGAACAGGGGAGTGTTCGGTCGGACTGAGTCGGGTTGACTTAGTGGCGAGTCGGGCTCGATTTAGGCTGATTTTTGGAGGATTGCTCGGCCTCGGTACCGTGTACGTTATATTCGAATTTGGTGCAAAATTGTTGAGCGGTTTGCCAGGAATTTCATATTTTTGGTATGAATTTCAGTTTCGATTTTTGTAGATTTGTTGAAAATTGTTAATCGATTGCTAACAAGTTTCAACTATATTGAATAGGATAGTAAGGCGATTGTTTCGACACATTTGAAATATTTTTTGGACAACTTTGGGCGGCGAGCACTATTCACGGTCGGTACTGTCACGGCGGGACTGTTTGTAAGCAATTAAATTAGGTGGAAATTTATATATATATTCTTATATATATATGCATATCTGGCACTCATTAATAGTGCGTAAAAAATGCTAATAAATCCTCGTTGCATGTTTTTAGGTAAATAAATACATTTAAATTAAATTCCTAGTGATAGACTGAAATTTAGAAATTTTATAGAATTTATAAAATACCCATAGTTGGATTAGATTATTGGTGGAAATAGAAATACTTCGGAGAAATTAAATAGATTATTTCCCATGAGAAATTAAATAGATTTTATTTTTTGGAGAAGTTAAAATAATTATATATCTATTTAAATTAAATTGATATAGGCGGTTTAGTATCCCCTTGAGCTCGAAATAGGTTTATAGAAAGTGTATATGGAAGTAAATTTGATTAATAAGTTTTCCCCTGTTGTTGATATTCTATTTAAATTAAAAGTAAGTCGGGGGATTCACGAGAATGAGGGACGTTATAACTTAAACTTGATTTTAGTTCCCTTGTTGATTTTCTCGTAAATTATAAAGAAATTAAATTATGAATTTAATTGTCTAATTTTCCCTGAGGCGAATTAATTGGAGAACAATTATTCGGAATTAAATTAAAAGCATGTTGGCACATAAAAATCTATAAAGATGGGGTAATTGAGAACCCAAGTATTTTTGTGATAAATGGAATTTAATTACTATGTGATTTAAATTGTGAAGCATGCTTGGTATGAGATTGCTTGGCTTTTATGCCATTTTATTGAGCATATTAAATTCATGTGGAGGCATTTTGCATTCATATAGTACCATGGTATATATATATTGTTTCGGTGCACGTTGCATGCCTCAGTTATATCACGTACATGTCTGGATCGTTTGGAATGTCACAACAACCGGCCAAGGGGTGGTCTAACACCCGGGAGCTAGTAACTCTCAATTCTCTAGACATTTGGGGGTGAGGGCTTGGGCCTCACTTGCCGGTTCCCGGGCGGACTTGTGGTCTCTGCACTCTCTTTGGCGACGCCCACCTTTCCTGTTGTCGGTTTGTTGTCTCAGCAATGAACGGTTTGGGATTCCTGGATATTTGTTTCACCCTCTAGTGGTTAGGGTTGCATTGGAGTTGCATTGTCATTGCATTGACAGTCATATTGAGCATTTATTTGACATGTGATTATCTGTTATTATCGCTTATTGATATTGAGCATGTTATATCTGAAATTTTCATAAGAGATTTGTATTATTCTCTTAGGCGCTAGGGCGCGGTATTTGTGATGGATATTGTAACCGTGGTTAAATTATAATGAAAGTTGTGAATTTCCTAGTGTAAAGGAGACCGTGAAAACTTAAAGTTAAAAAGTGAAAAACGACCTTGGGGCGTAAGGATTCCCCGTATGTTAGACTCTAGTTGAGCTGGGTAGCAGTATACTGTGATCTTGGCCACATAGGCCTTTGTAATTGGCAATTAGTATCATCACAAGATGATTCCTAGACCTCTCCGGTAGTGTGGAATATTCCTGTTCCCTTAGCTTTTGAAATTTTGAGCTTATTGCTCATTCTCTCACTTTGACAGTATATGAGTTATAAACGGTTCTTTGCCGTGTTTATTGAAAATCTCTTTCCGTAAGTACTCTAGGGAAGTTAAGTGAATTCAGGGTATGGTTTGTCCTGTTCTTGAATCCTCGGTTATATCTAGGATCTTTTGAGCCAAATATTCAAAGTTTTGAAAACTTAAAACTTGGGAATTTTTATAAAACGTGTTATTCGCTTACCCCGAGACTTGTTAACTATTTTTGGAAAGACAAAAGTTTAAATACCTATTTTATAAAATATGTTTTAAATTCTCAGTACCGGGAGTATCGGTGGAAATCTGTTTTTGAAAGAAATTTCAGAAAATTCTATTTGAAATTGTTTTGTAAAAATCGGTGAATTAAGGCACGGGTTGCCCCCTATTTTAGAAATCTCGATGTTATTTCCGAGGTCTCGGTATCGTTAGAGGTTGATAAATCCAGGTTTCTCCTAGCTTGTTGTCTAGAGTTCCTTCTGGTGTCCGGTTTTATTTGGGCATTCTTTCAGAATTATTTTCATAAGTTTTTAAATAAATGTCAAAGGTCTTCGGACCAGATTTAAAAGAAGTTTAAAAGTGATTTTTAAATGATTATTGGTTTGAACTCTAGTAGTTATTCCTGCCCGTATAGTTATTTCTTGGGCTTGAGCCCGGACTTGTGATCTTGACTCACACACACCTAGTGTGATTCTTGTTGTTTTGGTTGAGTTCAGAGACGTTGGAACCAAACGAGATTTGACCAGGTCCTAACTTTTTCTTATAAACTGGTTAAATCCTCCGGGGTTCAACATTTTTCTTTAAAAACCCGAGGACCATGGCATCTGTTTGGGACTAAACGACTCCAATACCCCATTCTAGTGCCTAAATAGGCAGTGTGAGTTAGAGATAGTTCAGTTGGTCACCGAATCCGGTGTGGAGATAGTACCTTCCCTTTTTATGTTTTTTCGAGTGAACGGGTTGGTTCACTGGTTGTTGTACATATAAGAATGGTTATTCCCTTTCGGTAGTCCTAAGGAGTGACCTATTTACCTCCTAGGAACCTTGAGCAGCGTGCTAGGTGCACGGTATGGTGGATAGCTAGTTTTGTTGTATCTCTAGATGAGAGCGGAGTTCAGATCGTTTGTCTATAGGCCTAGGTGACAGGCTTAGTTACGTACAGGACGTTATATATATATATATATGTACGTAAATATATGTATTGTTTATGTTTTCGTTGATATGTAGTTCTTATGATTTTTGTAGTGTACTCGAGGTTAGTGATGAGGTTATTGATGGGGTCTCGGATTGGCGGGGTGTCATATGAGACGATTGACTGACCTAGGATAGATGCACGCACACGGGATGATTAACCTTTTCTAGACGGCTATGAGTATGATTTTTTGATATTATGGTGAGCCCTCGAGGTTGTGCTCACCCCCATACAGTTTGCAGGTGGACCCAGCACGACTTATGCTTGGCAGCGACGATACGGGTGATTTGGGATGATAGTTTTATTCCTCTTTTCGTAGTCATACTCGTATATTATTTCATTCCCTTGGGAGCCAGGTTGTTGGCAAATCCCCTTGTATTGTATCGTCATTCTGTGTATGTATTATTTCCGGGGTGCCTTTGTATCATTTTGGCACTACCACTGAGTTTTATGTATTCTTATTTGAGCTTAGCGGCTCAGTCAGTAATTATTGTTTTGGGATGCCTTTATATCTTTTTGGCATTGCCATGTGGTTTTCTTTATATTTTCATTTGAGCATTTGGGGCTCTATTGGTTTTAGAAGGGTTTCGGAAAGGTATTGGTGTTCTTTTCCATTACCTCGGCCCTAGTAGGGTTTTGGAATGTTGGGCTACGTGCCATTGCTTTTATTCTTGTTATTATGGGCAGGTTATTCTGTTGTGTCAAATTTGGGTTGTCCGGATGTTCTAATTACAAACGGAACTCTGCCGGATTTTTGTTAGAATTATTTACTGAGTTTCTATCACTCAGGTGACATGGGATACCTACTATTCATTCTTATTCCATGTATTTTCTTGTTATCGTTGATTCGGTTGGTCGTTTTCTATGACGTCATACCTCGGGATTCGTTGATTCTCCTAATTGGAGTCTCAGGAATAACAAGGCGTGACAAAAAGGATCATTTCAAGGGAAACAATGTACTTTCAAAGGTTACCCCACCTATTTGGACATAGGTTAAACCATAGAAACAAACGAAACCGAATTCAAGGCCCTGACGCGAGATATATGAATTTTTGAAAACGATGTCGGACAACGCCGACCCAAAATAGAAAATTAAGATAAAATACAAGTTCGAGCGCCATAACCAAGGCATTTTGTCCTCAATCCAAAAACTGAACATATATCTGATAAATGAGACTCTAAGAAGCCCATATCAAGAAATGGAATTGAATTTGAGTAAACAAGCCAAAAAATATAAATTTCTAAAGAAAGACCGCGACATGTAAAAGTTTAAAATATACCGTCATCTTCAAACGAACATAAATAACTTAAGAATACGTTAACTCAAGTGATTTAAAAGCCTAAACATAAGTTCAAGAGTCATCTTTCCAACAAAAAAACCTTGCCTCAATACGATAAACGAAGAAGTAGATATGAATTTTTGAAACTGTCGCACATGCAGGAAAACAAGGATGCTATATTAAGTTACTGTTCCAAACCTCCAAAAACACCAACTTTCTGCTGAAAATGAAGTTTCAAAACACTACATTTTCAAAATATTGAACACAAATTCAAGATGTTAGCTTTCTAACGAAAAAAATTTCAGCTCGATCCAATATACAGAGAATGAGATATGAATTTTTGAAAGCTGTTGCGCGGTACGCAAGAATTTGTGAAAAAATGACCGTTTTTCCTCCAGTCTTTGTTTTAGCATCCTACCGACTTTTTAAGTGTCAAAATATTTTCAAATGACTCAAAATCATTTTCTAAAGCCCAAATTTTTAGTTGGGTCATGAGGTTAGCGAAAATGGTTTTTCATTTAAATACCGAATAGACTTAAATACAAGTCTTATGAAAAATCCATTTTTGGAAAAACAAACCGAAACACCAACGGAAAAAACAAAGTGAATTTAGAGATGCTCAATGGAGCAAGGGAATGACGAATCGAAGTAAAAAGGCAACTCGAAGGAAAAACAAGTGACCATATGCAAAGGCACTAACTCTAACACAACCATACTTAGTTCGATATCCAAATCTCTAAACTCCACAATGACTTGTTCAAGAATGTCTACAACTTCAATGACATTTCTATTCTTAAGATCGCTAAAGGGAACCTAGTGGTCGTTGTCACGGAACCAACTAGTTTCAAATCAAAACCTCTTCCAATTATTTCAAACCTCATTTAGGTTTCTAATAAGATCCAATGGTCATCACTACACAATCAACCAAGACCACAAACTATCACCCGCCTTCTCAAAGGTCTTAACTCACATTCAACTCCATAGTCTACTACCGAATTTACTTATCATAAGAAAGCCATTAAAACAACTCATATCACCCCATATAAGCACATACCAACAAGTATAAGCATTTATCTCACATTATACTTTAAAACAAGGCATGTAAATCATATTCTCACATTATCCAATTTCATTTGAGCATTTTAATAACATATGAATTATATATTTCAAAATTCATATTAAACATGTTTCTCAACCACATAGGATAATATCATGATCCACATGTAAACATAAATCACATATCGTCTTCCCAAATGCAATGTGACACACACACCTCATGGTACACACGCGACCACACACACCCTAACTCCAAGGGTCAACATGATCATTCTCTAACCATTCACTTTTGAGGATACAAGCTTATAAAGGAAGGTATATTTATCGTACCGTTCTTCCCAAGTACTTTTGACACTTACACTTTCAACAAGGAAGACGTCAAACACGACACGGTTGTGCAATAGGATTTAGACAAGTCATGCCCCTATCATCTCAGTTTCTCAGAAGATTAGTTCCGTATGAGCGAGAAGCACCCCTTGTCCAATTGTTACAACGATTCAAAACAAGTCTACTCACGCACAATACATAAAAGGATGTAGACCACACCAATTGAATTCTCTCTACAAAAGGTGAACCCATATGTAATATGTCTCAATGAGCCATGCAATAACATAAATATGTACATCATCATATTTATAAATAACATTTCCAAAATGTCAACATGAATGATTTTCACCATTCGACATGCTTTCAAATCTCATTTGAAGCCATAACCAACAAGAATGCCTTCTTATGCAACATTCATGCTCCAATTCATCAAGTTGTCCTTTTATTTCATAGGGATAAAATTTTCATTAATTTAACATGTTAAATTATCAATTAAAGCATTTAAATCACAAGTATACATTATCATGCACAATTAATTTTCCAATTCATTAAGTTGTCATTTAATTCACAAGGAAAATAATTCAATTCCTTTAAACATGCTCTTTACTATAATAACTCTCTAATTTCATAATCCCACATAACACAATTCATCCACATCCACATCCCAACCTATTAACCAAGGTAGCATACATCATAATCCTATCCATATAATGATCAAGTATGTTATAAACAAGAGTTATATCACATAATCTCCTAAAATCCCCAATTTCATGATTTAAAGTATACAACTTTGTAATTACATCTAAGGTTAGGAATCCTAGAATCAAGTTTTCACACCAACCCAATCACAAGATGAGATAGTTAAAAAGTTTTCTCCTACCTCATGTGAAGAACAAAGCAATCCACAAAGTGAACCCCATGAAACCCTAGCCTCCACCCAACTCCAAATCAAAGAATCCAATTAGTGGAAACCTTCACCATGGTCTTCTAACAATGAGTATAAACTCATAACAAGATGAAACCAAGAATCAAGGGTAGTTCATCATGAAAAACCAAAAATAGGGTAGAACTCTTACCAATCTTTGTCTTAAATCGAAAAGGAGAACACCAAGAACAACTTTCATGTTCAAGACAACATCAAACTCCAAGTTTATGGTGATAAAATTCAACCATAAGTGGAGAAGAAACAAGAGTGAGAGGAGAGAAAATGGAGATAAAAAATATGTGATTAAGTCTTCAAATGGAAGACTTAAGAGAATTTGTAGAGAATTTTCATTATCTCTAAACCAATCTAAGGGTCCAAAACAAATATGGGTAAAATATAAATAAATCCAAGGGTTCACATTAAGTCTTGCAAATGAAAGACTTAAATCAATACATATGTCACGCCCCAATTTTCCTAGGACTCCAAAATCCGAGCCTAAGAGCTAAGGGAGTGAATGCGGAAGAAATAAGAAATGAGAACAAATGACCTTCAATCATTAAACGTCCACAAAAGGGTAAAATGGTCATCACATGGCTAAAGTAGTGATTACAAGGTATAAATACAAGGTTTGGACCTAAAAGAAGTTATAGGAACAAACGGAACCGAATTTGAAGGTACGAAATGGAAACTACAACATTTTGAAATCGGCATTCCTACGTTTAGAGTCATAAATCTACTGTCAACTTCAATCGACTATTGAGCCCTCAAAACGACTCAAATGAGGCGATTCAAACGCCTAATATCAAGATCCTTAAGTCATATTTCTAAAAAGATAAAGAACACCTCCATCCGACACCCGTAGCTCGAGATATGAGCGAAATACTGGAACATGTCAGAACAGGGCTGAACCACCCAGTCGACTTGCTAGTGACCCAGTCGACTGGCTGACCCAGTCGACTGGATGAACCAAAGAGCTCAAGATTTTGAAAAACAAATTCCTCCGTTTCACCCAGTCGACTGCCTAGACCAGAAAACCTCAAATTTGGCTCCCATACAGCCCCAAACCCTTAGAAACTATCAAGAAAGATCTCAACTGGTCCTTGGGACTTTATAAATGAGGAAAAATCCCCCTAACTTGGAATAAGAATAGAAATGGTTATTTTTATCAAAGACGCTTCTTAAAAATCCGTAAAAATAACCGTCTTGTACCCGGTCTCCGTTTTAACGACCACCGGGTTATAAAGATCAAAATCTTCTTAAAATGAGTTTGAAATCATTTCTAAAACAAGAAATTTTTCCGGGGCTACGGGGGTAGGCAAAAACGGGTTTTTCCATTCAAATCGAATATGGTTAGTTTGAAAACCTAGAAAAACGCCGTTTTCGGCTAAACACCTAATATTTGCAATTAGTGGAAAATCATCCAATTTACATTCATAACTCCAAGTAATAATATTCAAGAATGATATTTAAACGCTCTAAGGCGAACATGTTATAATTCGATCAAAATACACAATCCGGCACCGAAGTGCACCAAAAGAACACAATCCCCGCACATAGCGCTCCAAGGGATATACATGATCAATAACACCTCGGCTAACATGATAGCCGGATCAAAATAACATGGTTTTACAAGTTTAGTTTACATGTGAAAATGGAACATATTTATCGGCCTAATGCCCAACAAAATGAAGTGTGGTCCGCCTCCCATGCACAAAAGGGCGGACATACATCCACACGTCCACGGATAGACTATGGAACTCTCCCAACGGGATCATCACCTGAAAAATATAAAAGGCGTGGGGTGAGCTCACTAGCCTAGTAGAGGAAGCGTCGTTGTCTCCATCTCGGTAGTCCAAGCGGTTCAACCCAACTAAGGTTTATGCCACTAACCCTAGGTCGGTCTCTTGTCCCACATGGCTCTCACACCAATCCGGAACCCCATCGAACCCAACAAATAAGTTTTTCCCCAACATGTTCATAATATAATTTACCACAATTATAGCATGCTTCAATAACAATATCATAATCACACATATGGGATAGTTCAAGTACAATATAACTCAACACACCCCATAATATGCGCTTGCCCAATATAGGTTAACGAATTTATACCATACTCATTTATAACGAGAAAGAGTACCGCACCGATTCTTCCCAAGTGTTTTTGACATTTCACTTTCAACAAGGAAGGCGGTTGGCACGAGACGACCTGTACCTAAAGATTCGTATAACGAATGCACGAGACGACTCGCGACTTCGAGAATGAGACGACTCACCCTATACCCCATTCACGGCTCATTATTCCGTAGGATGGGAACACCCCATGGCCAGTTGTTGCGACGATTCGACACAAGACTACTTACACTTATGAATACATAATCCGTATAAACCCTACACCCATGCTTTTAACACTACATGGTGTACCCCAAAATGCATAAAGGTTCTTATCATAACCATATGCTATCACAATACATGCTTCTATCAAATAACATTATATTGCGTTCAATTTCTCACAAGGCTTACAATTTAACATTTGTTAAGCAATATATCACAACATAATTTATATCACAAATCATGTTCCCAAAGGCCTAATTCATAGTCTAAACTATCAAGACCAACTCACATATATATATATATATATACGGCATATATACACATAGACGCACACACCCTCATACAAAGACGAATACAAATCGTTTTTCCCCTACCTCAATTCCAAGCAAGCTATTTATTTCAAGGATGCCCCAAAGAGGTCTAACTCAAGCTATTCCTCCAAAGGCTCAATAGATTAGCTTCCAACTATCAACATACCACACAAACAACAAGATTTACTTATGACGTCACAAAAGACCAAAAATCATCCTTGTGGCTCCAACCACAAGAATCAAGTCTAACTCTAATGAGTACTAAATTAGGGTTTCATGAAAAAAATGAATTCAAAAGATCAAGAGACTATGAACTCACCTATAGCTTCTTCACAAGATGAAGTCACAAGCTATCATAATTGGAACTCACTTGGTAGTTGGAAAAGGAACTCAACCTTCCATAAACATGAATAAAAAGGAAGAGTAAAATCAATACTAACACAAAAGAATTCATGAACTTGGAAGCTAGGGTTCTTGTGAACAAAACCCTAAAGTAGGAGAGAAACGTACCAAAATAGCTCAAGAACACCACTCTAGACCACACCAAGCAAGGATGGAATGAGAGAGCAAGAGAGGAAACTTATGAAGGAAATAGAGATGAAGAGATGAAGTCTTGCAAATGAGTGAAACTCATAAGTGTAGAGATTCTCCACTCACTCTTCTCACCATCCAAGGGTTTAAAATTAATATGGGGGAAAAGGAAATGAATCCAAGGGCTAGAAATGAGTCTTGCCAAGTGGAAGACTTATGACACAACTCACAAAACTCATTAATTTTCCAAACGGGGCCTTATCATCCAAGGGCTTAGAATAAAGATGGAAATCAAATAACCATCCAATGGTTGAGAAAAAGTCTTGCCAAGTGGATGACCAACAATAATGGATTATTCCATTTAAGTGCCAACCAAACAAGGCCTTATGATCCAATGGTCTAAAACAAAGATGGGAGAATGAGATCAAGGGCTAGGAATGAGACAACACATGAAAAGTGGAAATGACCAAATTCATCCAAAGTTAGGGTTAATTACAAGAATGTCATCAAGACTCTTAAATACCCTTTTACCCCTTGTCATCCACTCTAATCACCAAAACGCCACTCATGCCCTAATTCTCACCCAAAATCTCTACACTTTCCACTAAGTGTTCCAAATGTGAAATTACTCATTTACCCCTCGGTCATTTCTTTCCCGAAATCGTTTCCAATAATTTTCATAAATTTAAAAATGAAAATAGAACATGCTACGTACAATTTTTATAACACGTAAAACATGTAAGGCATGTTAAAACAATTAAACACATTAAGAACATAAGCACATAATTGTTTAAATAAAAATTTTAAATTAACTCGTAAAAATACTGGATGTTACAACATACCACCCTTATACACTTACCAAACAAGGCCTTAACATCTAAGATTTGAGATTAAATATGGGAAATGAGATCTAATGGCCAAGAATGTGACAACACATTAAAGTGAGAAAAGACTAAAAACCCTTCAACTTGTGGTTAATTACAAAATGTCATTAAATTTATCTTTCTCTTTTAACCAAAGTCATCCACTATATTTACCCCTATGCCGCTCAAGTGCTATTTCAACACTTCGCCAAAATTTTAGGATTATCAATTATCTCTCTAATAGTGAAAATACCATTATACCCCTAGGTCGTTCTTCCTTGAAAATATTTCTCACTAATTTTATTATTTGCAAAATGAAAATACAACGCGCGATTCACATATTTACACCTATCAATAAGTACCCATTAAATATGCTAAGCACAACAAGCATAAAAATCACATAAATACTACACCGGGCGTCAAAAATAAAATAAAGTAACACGTTCGGAAACACAATACGATTGTCGAAGCTCCAATGAGAAAACATTACAACGAACCCAAGTAGTTGCCAACGAACATCAATCACGAAGCCGGAAACGAAAGTCCATGAAGTCGTCTCGATAAGTTCGAAACTTAAACGCGAAAAATTTACATGTACCCAGATTACACAAGACATCATGAATAAGTGACGTCACAAAATCATTAACAATTGAAAAATAATTCCAGAAATGAGAATGAAAACGCGGGGCATTACATCAATAGACTTCAGTAACAAAGGTTTGCATATACAACAAATATTTTTATTCCAATAAAATAGAATGCAAATTTTCAAATTAAAATTCATTGTTTGGTTAGTTTTCATTCATATAATTTAATTTAATTTATATTAATTTACAATTTAATAAAAAGAAGAGGGAAATAAATAAAACATTTAGCTTGCAACCACAATTATGAATTTATAGTTCTTACTATGATTAAGTGAAAATAATAGGGGTGAAGATTTGTGTTTATTTGGTTGCTATTGTTGTTTAAGTAATTACCTTTTTTAAATTTTAAATGGGTAGTATTAAAAGAATTAAATTAGGAAGTAAATATAGATAGAGTGATTTTGTTAGTATTTAAGAAAGAGTTAGGGTTTCAAATTATGACTCTTAGATTAAATCTAAGGGCTATCATTAAAGTGAGTGTAAATTATCTTGCTCCCCAGGGAGTAAGAGAACACTACTCTATATATATATGTGTGTGTATATATGCATATCAATTATCCAACACATATACACATTAGACACATGAAAACAACAAACTAGAGTTCACAATAGCTTCAAAGCTTTGACGTCGTGGTTACCACGAACTAATTACTGTTACAGAAATCGTTGTTTATACGACGACATTTCTAGAAATAAAATTCTACTTTCTCGCATAGTACTATATATCTATATACTAGGCAAAATCATGTGCTCTACACATGTTGAAAGACTTATGGTGATAAAGATAAAGTGTTAAATGGGGAAAGGGAACTTCAATCATGACAGAAAAAATAAATCAAATAAAGGGATATAATAGTAACAAATATAATGTGAAAAGATATTTGATTCAATTCCTCAAAATTAAATCAAATACAATAAAATAGAAATCAAAAGTATAATACATGTGTGTAATAACCGTGATTTCTTTTATTGTGCGCATATCTATATAGTTATATATATTAGAAATTTCAATTTAAAGTAAATGGATAAAAAAATAAGTTATCAAATTTTAAATTTTAAAGAGATTGAATTATCTCTTCAGGCTAACAGAATGTATTATTTATAATGCAAATATCGGTTATCTTAAGAAGGATATACGTACACTATATGTGTAGAAAGGAGGTGAGTTACAGAGCGAGTGTTGTTGTAGATTCATCAGTAGCAGCAAGGAGGGGGTGATTAGTGATTTTCTTGTTCCGTTTGTGTACAATCTTAAATTTCTTTTGTTATGATTGATGAAATTAACTATATAAAATCGTTAACAATATAATCTTCATATTACAGTATATCAAATCGTTATTGGTTTTGTTCGTACCCTATGTGAACAGTAGGTTAGATGTGAACGTGGTGTATTATTGGTTTGTCATATTCAATAAATTGTTGCCAATTGCTTACATATGAGTAGATATTAGGTGATATTACAAATTAGTGTTGTTGACATAAAATCAATGAATATAAACGATAAAATTGTTGGTTGTACTTATAGTAGAAGATTAGTAGTTGGTGTTGTTAACACGAGAACAATGAATATTAACGTGGTATTTGTACCCTTTGCGAACAGTATGTTATAGGAAAATATTAGTATATTAATTATATGTACCTATGTGAATAGTAGTTTAAATGTGTGCGTCAATGTGTTAATGGGTTATCATATTTATTAAATTGTTATAAATCGTTATACATTTCTACGGTCTCTAAATTACGTATTAGTTGATATTAGGTCATACATGCATATTGGTGGTTACTGTATATTCTATATGTGAATAATCTATAGTATATATTAGAACATTTTATGATTGTTTCTTACTTAAATTTAGTGGTTAATGAATGTTAATGGTATGCCGTATATTTATAGGGTGAAATGGGTGAAAATTAAGAAATCAATATTATTTAGAATGATTTAAGGTAATCTTATATAACACTTTTAGAATATTTATCTTGTTAGAAAGTAAATGTGAAACTGTGAAGTATTCTAAACTTGTTTTGGTAAAACTCTTTCAATATATATATATATATAATTTATTCATTTACTTTTTACTGTGAGATGATACAGTATATGCTATTGGAGTTTGTGACAGTGCGATATAAATGTTTGGTGTCAGTCTGAGACTAACTTTAAAGTAGGTTATTAGGCATGGTCAGGGACCTGCCTTTGAGGAGTGCACTACCTTTTGTTATGGTCATTGGGCTTAATGTGCCTTTATAACGTAGACGTGGTTTGGGACCATCTGAGTTTTTTAGACGTCTTCCCAGCCAGTTGTGTATTATCGGTAGTCAGGGACTATTCGTTGGACATCAAAGGGGAGCCTGGGCTCAAGTGAGATCAGTTGACATTAATTTAGGTAATTAACTCGTGAAATTTAAATTGTATATATGTTTTGTGACATGTGTGAATTCTTTTTATATATGAATATATAAAGTCGGGTTAATTTGCTGAACAATGATTATGTTTAGCATTTTTACTGAACTTGTGAGCTCACCCCTTTAATATTTCAGGTACTCATTGATTAGCTTGTGTTGAGGACACATGATGGTCGTCGGAGTTTTCGGAGCTATGTTTTTGTTTCCTAGTTTTGAGAGCATTGTAATAAGCTCACATCATCATTGAATGTTAGTGTGTAGTTGTGATGTAATAATATTTTTACTACAATTTTAATTGTTAATACAAACATTGTATTAAGGTTATGTTTATTGGGGGTTGGTGCAATTGTTATGTAGATCATGCCTAACAATTTTGAATAATAAAAATTATTTCTTTTGTTACGAAATTGGGGTGTGACAATGTGTATACCATAATCAATTTAAAAGCAAATAGAAGAATAGAAGACATACACATATGGAAAGTCGATAAGAAAAGCAAATAGAAAACATACACAAATATGGAAAGTTCATAAGAAAATAATACTGCAGGAACACTTGTCAGCGAAAGGATAATGGCCTCGAGGCAATTATTGCACTTATAGATGGGGTTTACACCTTTTTCAGAATAAATGGGAAGTGATGTATTGGTTCCATCAACCAGCACAACTCTTCATATGCAGGTTACTAGAACAACTCTTCGTATGTAGGTGACTCTTTCTTCAAATTCAATAGGTACCTTTACAGATTAGGGTGCACATAGATCAATACACCTCTACATCAGGGTGTAATTTTTTAAGTATTTAATTTATTTTTTATTTAAAATATTTAAAAATTGTTAGAAATAATTTAGGGGTCTCGTACTTTTATAAGTAGTATAGATGTACTAGTAACGAGCATGTGCGATGCACATCTAGTTATAACCCATTAAATAAATAAATAAAATGAAAATGAAAATATAAAAAAAAAAATTTAATTAATTCAAACTAATATAGTTAAAAATAAATAAAATAATGCAGCATAAAATGAAATTTAAAACAGAAAAAAAGGGTATAACACATATCTATAAACTTAATCTAAAGATATAATGGAAAAATAAAAAATAAAAAATTTATCTATTTAAAACAAAGGTAAAGAAAATAATTTAAACAATATAGTATGACCTTGAGAGAAAAACGTACTATATAATAATCCGTAAAAAGCAATTGCATCCTGCATGAAGAAGTGCTCACATGATAATATTTTTCTTGGTTCTCATTACTAGAGTTTCACACATGGCCGTTAAAATCCTCATTTATTGAGTTAATGAGTCAAAAGCTGTTTTGTAATTCCATCTTGTCAAAGTGAAAGAATTTAAGCAATATGATATAAAAATAATAAATATACAAAAATTAAGAAATGAATAAAATAGCAAAACGATTATGAAACAAAGATAGATCTAATTGTAGAGTTATAGTTAATATAAAAAAATATTAGGGTGGTGTTTGGTAGAAGGATTTGGAGTGAAATATATGATTTTGGGATGAAATTTGTGGTCCAATTCATATTTGGCAATTTGGTGTTGGTGCAACAGTGTTGCACCATTGGTACCAATTCCATCATTTTTCACACCATCTCATTAGATAGTTTGGTTAGGTTTTCTTACACCAAAATTATTCTTTAACCCAAACCAATTCAATTTGGTGTACCGTTGTTTAACACAAACTAATTCATTTATAATATTATATATGTATATATAAATTCAAAAAATCAAATATTTATGAAAAAATCAAATATTTCAAAAAAATCAAATGAAAAAATATATTTCATAAAAAATAAAATATTTCGGGAAAACAAATATTTCTAGAAAAAATAAAATATAATAAAAATATAATTATTATTTTTAAAAAAATATACAAATTGTATGTATTTTTATTGAAAACTTTTATTTTTCCAAAATATTTTATCCGAAAAAATAAAATATTTATGAAATATTAAACATTTATATTTACAAAATATTATTTTAAATAAATAAAATGTCAAACTATTTCAAGTTACCAAATATGATTGGTTTCAAAATTTCACCTCATACTAGGGCTGCAACTTGGGCTAACCCAACCCGGCCCAACCCGAACCCGGCTGGGCCAGATCCGGGTTGGGTTGGGTCGGGCCAGATCTTAAGATATGTCCGGGTTCGGGTTGAGCCCGACCCATTCTTTCATGGGTCGGGTCGGGTCGGGTTTTTTATTTTTATTTTTTTTAGAGAAAAAATCGCAGTGTATATATACCTTGCCCATTTTTAGAGAGAGAAGGTGTAGAGTTTGAGAGAGAGAGAATAGGGTTTGCTCTCTCGTTCAGAGTTTTTTAGGGATTGGGATTTCCAATCCCAACTGTACGTGCCTTGCCCATTTTTTTTCTCTCTCTCTCTAGAGAAACTAAATCTGGTTAGTTAAATGTTTACTATGATATATACACGTATATATGGCACTCCTATATATATATATAGGTATGTGTATGTATATGGTAAGTTAGCTTTGGATTCTTGAAAAAGAGGAAGCTTCTCGAAAGAACCAGAAGGAAGGTAGGTGTTTAATTGGTTATATAATGGAATAATTTGAAGTTGTAATCTTTTAATTGATTATAAGATATTTTTCTTTTATTTATTTAAGAAAATGAGTAATGAGTGTCGGGCAAATTTAATTAGAATAAGTGTCCATTGACACTCAATGTTGGGCCCCACCGGTTCAAAAACCGTGATACCACGGTAACAACCCATAGATATTTATGCTATAGTAGGAATTTATAAAATATGTATGTATGTGTGTGTGTGTATATATATATATATATTTATATATATAATTGCTGGATATATTCTGTTTCAAAGAGAAAGAGACCATTCGAATGAGGAGAATTTAATGGAAACCATATATACGTGTTACGGTGGCGGTGGCGGGAGCAGAGGTGGTGACCGTGGAAGCTACGGTGGCGGTGGCGGTGGCGGAAGCTATGGCGGTAGAGGTGGTGGTTATGGCGGCGGCGGTGGCTATGGCGGCAGCGGCAATGGCATTGTCAGCAAAGTGGTGATGTAATATTTTTCTTAACAAAACCGGGTTTTGGGTTGGGTTTGGGTTTAACCCGAACCCAACCCAATTTAAATATTAACCCGATAAAATTCAACCCGTGCTGGTTCAAATTGAACCCGAGCTCGACCCAAACTCGAAATTTTTGGATTGGGTCCGGGTTAGGCTGGGCCAACCCGCCCAAGTTGCACCCCTACCTCATACCAACTCTACAAAATATGGTTCGGTTTTTCAGTTTTATTTTTTTCTCACACCAAAATCATCTGCACCAAACATAATTTCAGTTCAGAATAAAATTACACCAAACCCAACCCAACTCCAATTCCAATCAAAATAAAAAATCAACACCACACCGGTTCTCAAATAAGATAGATCTAATTGTAGAATTGTAGTTAATATAAAAAACATTAGATATAGATATGTACGAATATTATAGAGAGAATCAAATATCTGAGTGGAAAGACTGGATGCAGATTAGTACTATTGTTTATGTTGATCTGTAAGGGCATGTTTGGTTGAAGGGTTTCTGTTTCTGTTTGTGTGTTTTAGTTTAAAACACATGTTTGGTTGGATTTTTATGTTTGTGTTTCTAAACCACATTAAACAAACATTTGCCTCTTTTAGTACAAAATGAAAAAATCAAAATTTGGTGTTTTTTCACTCCACTATTTATAAAAATGAATTTGGTCTTACTATTTATTTATTCTTTATTATTTTTCTTTTTTTATTATTTCTTCATTTTATAATATATTTTATTATTTTATTATTTATATTATTAAATTATTATTTATATTATTGTTTATTAATTTATATATTAATTTATAAATATATTCTATTCTATTTATTTATTATTATTTCATTATTTAATTCATTTTATTTATAAATTATTTATTCATTTTTAATTATTTAAAAATATATTTTTATTAATTTAATATTAATTTATTATTATTATACTCATTTTTTATTATTATTATGAAATATTTATTTGTTATTGTATTTACTTATTATTTATTATTATATTTATTTATTATTTATTATTATTATATTTATTTATTATTATTATTTATTTCATTTTGTTTATTATTTATTTTGTTTATTATATTTTTAAATATGTTTTATGTAATTTATTATTTATTTTATTAATTTATTATTATTATTTATTATTTAGTCCATTTATTATTATTATATATATATATATTTATTATTGTATTTATTTATTTTTTATTATTATTTATTTCATTTTGTTTATTATTTATTATTTTTATTATATTTTTAAATATGTTTTATGTAATTTATTATTTATTTTATTAATTTATTATTATTATTTATTATTTAGTCCATTTATTATTATTATATATATATATATTTATTATTGTATTTTTTTATTTTTTATTATTATTTATTTCATTTTGTTTATTATTTATTATTTTTATTATATTTTTAAATATGTTTTATGTAATTTATTATTTATTTTATTAATTTATTATTATTATTTATTATTTAGTCCATTTATTATTATTATATATATATATTTATTATTGTATTTATTTATTTTTTATTATTATTTATTTCATTTTGTTTATTATTTATTATTTTTATTATATTTTTAAATATGTTTTATGTAATTTATTATTTATTTTATTAATTTATTATTATTATTTATTATTTAGTCCATTTTTTATTATTATATATATTTATTTATTATTGTATTTATTTATTTTTTATTATTATTTATTTCATTTTGTTTATTATTTATTATTTTTATTATATTTTTAAATATGTTTTATGTAATTTATTATTTATTTTATTATTATTATTTATTGTTTAGTCCATTTTTTTATTATTATATTTATTTATTATTATTGTATTCATTTATTATTATTATTATATTATATTATATTTTATTTATTATTTATATTATTAATTATTGATTTTTAATTTTTTAATTTCAACCCAAAAAACATCCCTACCAAACATACTTATGTTTTTGGATGAATAAACAAAAAAACCAAAAACCTGTTTTTGGTTTATTTCAACACAAACACAAACACAAACACAGCTCTACCAAACAGGCCCTAAGAGGTTGGACAAAGGATCCCACCATTCAATACTATATCTTTGAAAAAGTAAATAAATAAAGAAACAATAAGTCACTTGCAAAAGTCATTCACATTCCGACAATACATTCGAATTGAAAACACACACCTGTTTAAAAACAATTCAATAAACTTAATTGAAAAGGCACATATGTTTAAATAATAATTAATTAATTTTTTTATTCAAAAAATGTTTGGAAATAATATTGAGGTCTACAAGTAGTATAGATTTTTTTTTTTTGTGAACATATGTTTTTCTTATTTCCCTAAAAAAAAACCATATATTTTTCTTATGTTTATGTGATGCGGGGATTTTGTATTTAACATTTCCAACTATGTGTATTGCAACTCCGGTCCCTTCAGTACCCGACTAATATAGTAAATAGATTTCTCTTCCCCTTCATGTTCCTTGGCCAACAGAGCTCCTACAGACTTATTGGTGGAAGTAAGGTACATGATCAAAGGCTTCCATGACTCTGGCGCTATCATCGTTTTTGGTGATGCCAAAATCCTCTTGATTTTCTCAAAAGCCTCCTGCTGCTCTTCTCCTCAGCTATATACAGATTTTTCTTTCCACAACAACATTAGTGGGTGAGTTACCTCTGCCAGTGTTAGGATAAACCTTCTCAAGTAAGATATATTTCCCATAAAAGTTTTTAACATTCTGCTTCCCATTAGTTTGTTTAACCCAAACTAATTCATTTATAATATTATATATGTATATATAAATTCGAAAAATAAAATATTTATGAAAAAATAAAATATTTCAAAAAAATCAAAGGAAAAAATATATTTCATAAAAAATAAAATATTTCGGGAAAACAAATATTTCTAGAAAAAATAAAATATAATAATAATATATTTATTATTTTTTAAAAAATATACAAATTGTATGTATTTTTATTGAAATCTTTTATTTTTTCAAAATATTTTATTTTTTTGAAATATATTATATAAAATATTTTATCTATAAATATTTTGAAAAAATTAAATATTTATATATTTTATTTTTTAAAACATTTATATTTACAAAATGTTATTTTAAATAAATAAAATGTCAAACTATTCCAAGTTACCAAATATGATTGGTTTCAGAATTTCCCCTCATACTAGGGCTGCAACTTGGGCTAACCCAACCCGGCCCAACCCGAACCCGGCTGGGCCAGATCCGGGTTGGGTTGGGTCGGGCCAGATCTTAAGATATGTCTGGGTTCGGGTTGAGCCCGACCCATTCTTTCATGGGTTGGGTTGGGTCGGGTCGGATTTTTTATTTTTTATTTTTAAAAAATCGCAGTGTATATATACCTTGCCCATTTTTAGAGAGAGAAAGTGTAGAGTTTGAGAGAGAGAGAATAGGGTTTGCTCTCTCGTTCAGAGTTTTTTAGGGATTGGATTTCCAATCCCAACTGTACGTGCCTTGCCCATTTTTTTTTCTCTCTCTAGAGAAACTAAATCTGGTTAGTTAAATGTTTACTATGATATATACACGTATATATGGCACTCCTATATATATATATATATAAGTATGTGTATGTATATGGTAAGTTAGGTTTGGATTCTTGAAAAAGAGGAAGCTTCTCGAAAGAACCAGAAGGAAGGTAGGTGTTTAATTGGTTATATAATGGAATAATTTGAAGTTGTAATCTTTAATTGATTATAAGATATTTTTCTTTTATTTATTTAAGAAAATGAGTAATGAGTGTCGGGCAAATTTAATAAGAATAAAGGTCCATTGACACTCAATGTTGGGCCCCACCGGTTCAAAAACCGTGATACCACGGTAACAGCCCATAGATATTTATGCTATAGTAGGAATTTATAAAATATGTATGTATGTGTGTGTGTATATATATTTATTTATATATATAATTGCTGGATATATTCTCTTTCAAAGAGAAAGAGACCATTCGAATGAGGAGAATTTAATGGAAACCATATATACGTGTTACGGCGGTGGTGGCGGGAGCAGAGGTGGTGACCGTGGAAACTACGGTGGCGGTGGCGGTGGCGGAAGCTATGGCGGTAGAGGTGGTGGTTATGGCGGCGGCGGTGGCTATGGCGGCAGCGGCAATGGCATTGTCAGCAAAGTGGTGATGTAATATTTTTCTTAACAAAACCATTTAAATATTCAACCCGTGCTGGTCTAAATTGAACCCGAACACGATCCAAATCCGAAATTTCCGGATTGGGCTGGGCCAACCCGCCCAAGTTGCACCCCTATCTCATACCAACTCTACAAAACATGGTTCGGTTTTTCAGTTTCATTTTTTCTCACACCAAAATCATCTGCATTAAATATAATTTCAGTTAAAATAAAACCACACCAATCCCAACCCAACTTCAATTCCAACCAAAATTAAAAACCAACACCACCGTTGTCCAACAAACACCGGATGTAAGATATAGAGAGAATCAAATATCTGAGTGGAAAGACTGGATGCAGATGAGTACTATTGTTTATGTTGATCCGTAAGAGGTTGGACAAAGGGTCCCACCATTCAATAATATATCTTTGAAAAAGTAAATAAATAAAGAAACAATAAGTCACTTGCAAAAGTCATTCACATTCCGACAATACATTCGAATTGAAAACACACATCTGTTTAAAAACAATTCAATAAACTTAATTGAAAAGGCACATATGTTTAAATAATAATTAATTAATTTTTTTATTCAAAAAATGTTTGGAAATAATATTGAGGTCTACAAGTAGTATAGATTTTTTTTTTTGTGAACATATGTTTTTCTTATTTCCCTAAAAAAAACCATATATTTTTCTTATGTTTATGTGATGCGGGGATTTTGTATTTAACATTTCAAATAGCTGGATTTTGTATATAATCTTATATTATGTAAGGTAATAATTATTTTTTTTATCATAATTGAAATTGGTTTCATTGTAACAAATAAGTATGCCGTGAATTATAATAAGTGGACATTTTTACACTCTTCACTACAAATCTAAATCCACGGAAATAGTTGAAAAGAATAATTTCTGATATAATGATAGAACAATACTCGGATCTTCTATCTTCTCCAGAGAGAATAGACGCCCTATGGGCTATGCGTCTGTGTTATAATCTCTATCTCACTTAGAAAGTTCTTAATTTTCATATTCCCTTATGCAAACTGTAATTCGATGCTTCATACAGGTAATTTAAGTACTGATTTTAATAATGTGGATGTATATATATATATATATATATATATCCATACAAAATTCGAGCACATTCATGAAAGTAACATTCATATATTATTTATTCAAGCTGTGGATAAATATTCAGGTCAGTTATATATGAATTTATGATATCAATTTCAGCATTTAATTTTCTTCTTTCTGATACTTCCGGATGATCTTGGAATAGTACCACCATTTGGGATGTGAGGGTGTTATAGCTGGCTGTCCAAATGCATTTTCTTTCACATAGGAAGGAACATCATCTGCATCTGCCAACCCCTTCAGAAATTGTTGCAGCTCTCCTTTCGGACCTAGAGAAAGAAAAAAAAAAAAAAAAAAATCTTTGAATTTAATATCTAACAAATTATGGTATATATGGATATAGAAAAATTTGCATTTCTGTTCCATGTTACCAAATTTAGTGTCAAATTGTCAATTAATGTTCCATCTTATCTTTACCTAAAAGAGTATCATTGAGGTCGCCCTTGTACTTCACAGGAAATACAGCTGTGTTTGGCTGCAAAATAAATAAATAAATGAATAAATAATAAGAAATGCTTAATTGATAACATTTAATAGGATCTAAAATTACATAAATAACATTTTTACTTACTGGATTGAGCAAGGAAGTGTATGGATCATCATCAATCAACAAGGTATTTGTTGAAGAAAATTGTCGAAAGCGAGCTAAGTTCTTCTTATCCCATATGTCCTTTAGTTCCTTTAAGAATATGGTTTTCTCTGTATTCTCCAAGCTCTTGAAACCAGAATCACTACATTCATTTTGGCTCTGTTGAACAATAGCTCTTTGATTAGTAGCTTTATCTATAAATTTGTCACAATTTAATTAAAATAAACTACTTGTATTTTAGTTACAATTTAATTTTAAAATTTTTTTATAAAAAAACTAGTACTTCTAGCCAAATGGTAAGAAGCAAATCATACAAGGCCACATACCCACACAAATAACACCTTGCCTCTCAAGCCTTCCATGATGAAGTTCAAAAGAAGATCTACGTTAGAACTGTTACAATATTACACACATATAGTTACATTAAATAGATAATAATTAACAAGATAAAAGTAATTGAGTAAAAAAAAAAAAACTATAAATTAATATACTTACTCCCAAGCAGATGACCATATTCCTACTTCAAACCTTTCAAAGCAAAACTTCAAAAACTCTTTACAGAAAGGCCTCCTGAAAACTGTATTATATATATATACACACACAACAAAAAGATATAGAGTCAAAACCACCGTATTAAAATCAAGATGTGTATTGGAATATCATGCATACAAACAAAAAGAAATTTGAGATTGTTCACCAAAAAAGTTTCCGAGAGTGGCATCTGGCGAACGAGATTTTGGAATCCCGTGCTTCTTTATGCGGTGCACTCTATGCAAGAGCAAGCCACCTAAGCCAAGAACTACAAGCTTCTTTCTTGGACCAAGGTTCAGTTTTTCCAGTGGTAGCCCTAAATCGTTTCCGCTTTCTTCGTTATCGTCATCGCTGTCGCTATCGTAACTTGCTACAATATTCTTGAGCTTCAACACTGTATCTTTAGAGCAAGCCATATCAGAATAGAGATTGCATGCACCTTGAAAATGTTTTGATTTACACACACAGATCTAGATATATATAGAGAGAGAGTTTGTAGCTGAAAAGCTCTTCAACTTCTGTGCCTAATTAATTAAGGGGTTAACTTCAACAAACTCACTATAATATTTAATTTAATTAATAAATTTATATTGTTTTAACTTTATCCCTTATATTATCTCCAAGTTCATTATTATTTCCCTTCTTTTCAAGTCAAAATATCTAAATTACTCTCCCTTAGTAGTATAAGAGAGTTTAGTGAAATCAATCCTTAAAAAAAAAAAAATTCAAAAAAAATTATATTTTTCTTAAAAATTATAAATTTCAATATATATATATTTTGGAAAATATGATTTTTTTTTGCAAAAACTATATTATGTTCTAAAATATGATTTTTTTTCGAAAAATAATTTTTTTACGAAAAAGTATATATTATGTTAAAAAAATATGAGTTTTTTTTTAAAAAAATATATATTATGTTCTAAAATATAATTTTTTAAAAAAATATATATATTATGTTCCAAAATATGATTTTTTTCTGAAAAATATTTTTTTGTAAAAAGTATTTATTTTGTTCCAAAATATGAATTGTTTTGCGAAAAATATATATTATTATGTTCCAAAATATGATCTTTTCAGAAAAATAATTTTTTTGAGAAAAATATATACTACTATGTTCTAAAATATGATTTTTTTTTTATAAAAATTATATATTATTTTTTCCAAAATAATTCATATTTTGGAAAATAGTATACTCCCTCCAAAAAATAAATTTTTTATGAAAAATATATATTTTTTTGAATTTATAATTTTTGCAAAAAATATAATTAATTTTTGAAAAATAATTTTTTTAAATGGTTGATTTCACTAACCCCTTATACTATTGAGGGTAATTTAGATATTTTGACTTAATATGTGAGGTAATGGGGTATAATGATAAAATTAAATAGTTTATGGGATAAAGTGAATAGTCAGAATTAATTGATTAAACTGGATAGTATAAGAAATTTTTTGAAATTAACCCATAATTAAATGGATGGTACTTAATTAGGCTAGTGTTCACCTTTCTCTAAATTCAGCGTCTCGTGTGATGCTTTGGTTCATGAGCGCACATAGGGATGTGCGCTTTTGGACCGTCAAGTTTCTCATACGTGTTGCTATATACTCTATAATTTTATATTGGATCCAATGATCACAGTTGCCTCCACAGCTTCCAAATGACCAAAATGACGCATGTCATGACGTTTTAAGGATTAATTATTTGTTTTCTTTTTAGGGTAAATATTACTGATCCCCTCAAAAATATCATAATCTCATACAAACCCCCTCAATATTCACTATTCTCATTCGGACCCCCTTAAAATTGAATTTTATCCCACAAAGACCCCCTCCGTCTCCACACCGTTAACCACCTTGTGAATTGTCTATTTTGCCCTCAAAATGATATAAAATAGTCTGCATATCCTTCTTCTTCTTCAATTTGGGCATCTCAAAATCTTAACCCTAATTTATATATAGAGAGAGATTGAAAGTGGGAAATTGGGAGAGAGATTGAAGATGGGGATTCTATATATTGCATACCCATATATAAATATATATATGCTGCTATATATACCCATATACCCGTATATATACCCGTGTATATATATATAGCTGTTATATATATACCCGTAAATACTCGTATATACATATATATACTCGTATACATATATATACCTGTATATATATGTATAGATCTATATATATATGTGAGTGTATATATATATGTGTGTGTCTGCGTTTGTGTGCAGGGAGGGGTGTGTGTGTGTGAGAGAGAGAGAGAAAGAAAGAATTAAATAAATTTTAAATATTTTTTTAATTTTATATTTATTTTCGAATTTAGTATTTTTTAAAAATTTTAATATATATATTTTGAATTTTATATTTATTTTCAAATTTTATAATGTTTTATGTTTTTTTTCGAATTTTATAATTATGTTCGAAATTTAATATATATTTTTAAATTTTTATTTTTTTGCGATTTTTATATTTATTTTCGAAATTAAATATGTTTTTTTGAAAAAAAAAATAATTTCGAAATTTATATATATTTTTAATATTATATTTATTTTCGAATTTATCATATTTTTCAAATTTAAAAATATTTTTTTTCGAATTTTATATATATTTTGAAATTTTAAAACAATTTTTTTTGAATTTTAAATATTTCTTTTAAATTTTATATATTATTTTTTAACTTTATAATTTAGGTATGTTTATTGAAATTTAAATATTGTTTTGAATCTATATATTTTTCCCCTTTTTATATATTGTTTTCTAAATTTTTATATATTTTTCAGATTTTATATAATTTTTTTGAATTTTAAATATTTATTTTAAATTTTATATATTATTTTTGAATTTTATAATTTATATATTTTTTCAAATTTTATTTATATTTTTTCTAATATATATATATATATTTTCGTAATATATATAAATATTTTGGGCATATGGGTAATTTCATACTTTATATATTATCCTAATGTAATAAGTGAAACCCTAGGGGGTGCTACTGCAATTTATGCTTTTTTTAAATATATATCGAAGGGTAAATTAGTAATTTCACAATAAAACGTCAATAAACCTAACGGTCGTCTGTCAGAGGGGTCCGTGTGGGAATACTCAATATCGAGGGGGTCCGTGTGAGATTAGGATCTCTTTGAGGTGGTGTCGGTGGGAATAACCCTTCTTTTTATGTCATTGCTCGTGTCAGTATGAAGATAATTGTATCTTTTGCTAATTCTTTATGGTTTAAAATTGTTGAAATTGATGCATCCAATTAAGGTTATGGGAGTATTTTTAAAGCAATCAAATCCCTCAACAAGTAAAGAAGAACTCGTTAGATTTACTTTTGATACTTGAAAAAATGTCCTGCTTAATTATGTTATAATCAAGCATGAAGTTTTAGCCATAGTAAAATGTGTCTGTAAATTTCACGATAATTTACTTAACCAATATTTTCTGGTTAGAGTTGATTACAATGCTGCAAAAACAAGTTTTGAAAAAAGATATAAAAAATTTAACTTCTAAACAAATTTTTACAGGATGGCATGCAAACTTATCTGCTTTCGATTTTGATATTAAATATATAAAAGGGTGCATCAAACTCTTTGCCTGATTTCTTAACTTGTGTAGTTTTGCAGGGAATTCAATGAGTGACCCTTCTAAGGGTTCCCACGCCAAATCTTGATAATGAGGAAATTTTCCCTCACCTCCAATCTAAAATGGGAAATAATGTTCCTAAATCTGCGAAGGAAACTCTTCTTAAAGAAATTCTTCCATTTCTTCCTAATAATAGGATTAATCAATATGTTCTAAACTTGGAACCTCAGGATATCCAGTGATTGCCTGATTCTAGGGAAGTCAAACGTCGTTATCTTGGCGATGTGCAGAATTATGGTGCACAACTTAATAAAGAACGTTATATTTATGAAATGATTTTACAGGAAACTAATTTTGTAATTATCACTCATACTTATGAGAAAATCAGATGATAAAGTGAGAAGTCCAATTTCCTATAATAAGGTTGTCATTAAGAGGGTAATTAAACCCACGGATTAGGGTCTAGACCCTTCCCAACCCAGATCTTTCTCTAGATCTGGACATAATTATTCTTTCAATTACTGGGATTATAAAGAGGCAATAATATATATATAATTTATAATTATAATATAATAATAACAACAATAATAATAATAATATTTTAAAAGTGTGAGGGGTGAGGAATATTTCCAAACATTTTTCTATGAAAACGAAAAATATGCATTATTATTAGGGTAATTTACACAAAACTCCCCGTCGTTCGTCAAACTCCCTTACATTTTAGATTTTAATCAAATACCCCCCTCCTCCCAAAATCAGCCAATTTTTAAGTCAAAATGACTTAAATCCCTATGGCATAAAAATTATCCTTTATGAGTAATTTGCACCGAAACTCCTTGAGTTTCAAATTTTAATTAAATAACCCATCGGATTCAAAAAGTCCCTAAAAATTTCATATCTGTTTTCAAAAAGTCCCAAAAACATATATAAATTTCGGGGAAAAAAAATTTTAATTTCAAAAAAATATATAAAATTCGGAAAAATATATATAAATGAAAAAAAAACATATATAATTCAAAATATATATATATTAAATTTAGAAAAAATTATGAAATTTGAAAATAAATATAAAATTTAAAAAAACATATAAAATTTGAACAAATATATTAAATTTTGAAAAAACATATAAAATTCGAAACAAATATATAAAATTTGTAAAAATATATATATAATTTTAAAAAAACATATAAAATTCATAAACAAATATCTAAAATTAAAAATATATATAATTCGAAAACAAATATAAATTCAAAAAATATAATAAATTTCAAAAATATATATAAATTTTGAAAAAAACATATATTTTGAAAATATTAGGCACAGTAAAAATATATTTTCAAAGCTATATAACATCATCAGTTCCATGTTATATGAACAATGAGCCCATTATTGTTACAACTTTTCATTCATAAATGAAAAAAAATTACTAATTATGTAGATTCGCATAAATAATTATTTTGTATTCCGTAGTTCAAAATTGGAAAAAGCAAGTTGGTATTAGGAAAATAGTTGTGCAAATAGAAGTATAAAAAACACAAGTAATCAAAGTACAATATACCATAGCAACATTTAAAATAACCAAAGTACAATACACCAAAACAACATTTAGGCAGAAACATATTTGTTTTTTCAAAATATATATATTTTATGAATTTGTATATATATTTCGGAATTATCTATATATATACATATATATTTTAAATTTATATATGTTTTTCTAATTTTATATTTTTTTCGAATTTTATATATTTTTTGAATTATATATAGTTTTTCCGAATTATATATATTTTTTTGAAATTTATATATGTTTTTCAAAATTTATATATATTTTTTGAATTTTATATTTTTTCCCGAACTTTATATTTTTTCCCCCTAAATTTATATATATATTTTTGGGACTTTTTGAAAACATATATGAAATTTTTAGGGACTTTTTGAATTCAAGGGGTTTTGGTGCAAATTACTCATAAAGGATAAATTTTATGTCATGGACATTTAAGTTATTTTGACCTAAAAATTGACTGATTTTGAAAGGAGTTGGGTATTTGATTAAAATATAAAATGTTAGGGGGTTTGACGAACTACAGGAGGTTTAGTGATTAAATCCTGAAACCTCAAGGGGTTTTGTATAAATTACCCTTACTATTATTAAAATTAAACTTAGGCATTTCAAAAGACAGAGGGTGAAGAAGTAAAAAGAAAAATTTTACCTTTTCCTTTCAATAAAAATAACAATAAGAGATTTAATTAATATGCATAATTATTGAACTTTAAATGTAATGGGTGTTTCAAAAGACAAGGGGGACATTGTCAAGTTTCTTTCAATCACAAGTTTAATAAAGTCATTGAATATTTGTATATTCTTGTTGACACCCAAAATAAGCCGCCACTAGAATCGGCCCGAAACCAAATGGAATAGGCCGCGCAAGAAGAAGCCCAACAAAGAGATGCATGAAAGAATAAAGGATCGCTTGGAGAAGAAGTTAAATTAGATTTTTTATTTTATTTCATCTCTTTTTAGTTAGTCTTTTAGATATGAATAAAAAATTATGATTTATCATTTTTATTTAGGTCAATTATCTTAGTTTACCTTTCTTGTCAAATTTATTCTATAAATAATGTACGCATACATCAATTTTAGGGATCCCTGACCAAACACAAAATATTCCTGCTACATTAGCAGCCTTTATTTTCATTATGATTCAATTATTGTTCTTTCAATTATCATTTATTTTCGATTCCTTGCACAACTTTACTTTTCTTGCAAATCTTTATTTTACATTCTTTGTTTTGCACTTTCAATTTTTCTCTATTCCCTGTAGGGGTTCGAATGAATTAAATTATGTGAAGATAGTTTCTGCATAAGTTCGTTAGTAAAATAATAGCGCTGATGCTTTTAATGCTTTTGATTGCTTTATAGATAAACGAAAAGAGAAATGGAAGAGAAAATAGTAGTTATAAATATTTGCAAAATACTCTCTTTCTAGAAATTTCTCTCCCTTGGTCTCCAAAAGTCCTCCTTCAAGTGAGCCCTCGCACCTCTATTTATAGACGTGAGTGTCCAGTAATCCTCGCGGATTGTCTTTGCCACATCAGCACCAGTCTCGCGACATGGATCTTGTCATACCAATCCGCATCATAAATACCCTGCACAGTATCATCTTGCGCCCTTGACTATGCGATACTGATTCGCGTAATCCCTTGTGCGGATCATACTATACCCCGTGCACTGTGATTCGTGCCTATTTCATCACGGATCTGATTTTTCCTTAGCCAAGGAACCATGCTATATAGCTTTCCTAGGTCATGACCTTTTGCATGTATACCTTTTTCATGACTCTGAATACTATCGTTCTCTCTAAGGTACTCTTGCTTAGGACGGTGTAGAAAGGGTTGAGACAAACTATCTACATATCCCAAGCATTTCCTCTAGATTCCGAATAGTATTCCCTACGCGAGCAGCATATAGGGTTATAAATTCAGATGCGATCTATAAACACATCAGTCCCTCATGCCTCCCTCTGTATAATGCAAGTTTTCGCGTACAAATCTTATTTGGGCCATTTTCCCAAATAAACCTAACCTTGAGCCAATCTCCCAAATAAATAAATCTTTGGGTCAATCTCCCAAAATAAGTCAATCGTCGCGGATTACCCTTTTCGCGAGTCACCCCTTTACATTTTTCCCCATTGTGCTTTGATACTTGTCCAAGTATTAAAGTGCAATAACTTGTGCCTCGCGAATCAGTGTACCTTGTATCATCGTTTGTGAGCTGCTTTTCCCCATGCTATTTTTGTTTTTTCTATCGCGGATGAAGTATGTCTACTACATCTCGCGACCTTCACTTCAATCCGTGAAATTCCCTTCTCAGTTTTTCTGTTTTTCGGCCAATTTTGTGCATGTATTTATTTTGAATTTCCCCGTATCCTTCTTGTTTTTCCTAACCTGTCCATATCCTCGGATCCACGACTTTTTCCATGCGCTTGGCTATGCGACTTTTCGCCTTCCTCGCCCATTTAATGCGATGTTTCGGTTTCCGCCCCCAACACTTCATATATTTTCCTCATGTCATTTTCACCACTCATAACTTATATTTTTCTTAGAGCTCTTATTCCCAACCCTTTCATTTGTACTTCCTTCCCTGTATCCCATTCTTTTCGCGCATACTTATCCACTCTAAAAGCTTTTCGCAAGTGTAGTTTCCAAAATGACAAAATCCTCCACACCCAAACTTCTTGCACCCTTTTCTGGGGTTGCTCCATCTGTTTGAGATGCCTCAGAGTGGAAGAAAGCACCATTTCTAGATTCTCAAGATACATTATGGGCATCTGCGCGAGACCTTCCTTCTCCTCTTATTTCAAGCCAACCTCTTACTCTTGATCCAGATAATGAAGCAGAACCTGCTTTTATCCCTCTTCTTTCCGTTCCTCGCTTCCTTGTTGAGAGGGGTGACGCGCCATTTTCCTTTATTGAGTATGAAGGACATGTTGCCCCCATCACTGACTGGAAGATGTGGTTCAGCCACATTTTTAGTAAAGACCGTCATCATGCCACCCTGGCCAAGGCTGGCATTCTTGAGTCTATTAATCTATTTTAGGACTTCTATGTCCGTCACGACGTGGATGCACTGACTACTTTGATTTCGCACTGGAGCATATTTTCTCATACATTTATTGCTTCCTGGGGCGAGTTCACACCCACCTTGGAGGATGTGGTGGTTCTATTCCAGCTCCCTGTCTTGGATTCGCGCCCCATCAAGGTGCCTTTGGTTGAGCCAGAGGATAAGGAGATCCTTAAACAACTTCGCGATTGTGGCAAAAACGCGTCCAAGCGAGGCAGCTGGTTTGAAAAGGGCATGTTCCTTCCTGAACAAGCCATGTCCAGTCGCCCGAAGCTGTCCTACTCAGCATAGTGTCACCATTTCTTTCGTGAGTACTCCTTACGAAAGCCAGCTACTGGTCAGGATCGTGAGTCTACTCTTGGGCCTCAGTTCAATGGCCCCTTAGAGCTGGCAGGCTTACTCGCATATTGGCTTGACCGCTATATTTTCCAAGGCAAGCTAGAGGATGGTCCCAGCCGCATGGTATTTCTACTAGCTGGTATGCTTTCACAAGGAGTGCGTATTGCTTTGGCTCCCCTCTTCCTTGGTACCTTGTACTCGTAGCTGGACAATCTTGCGAATGATTTCGCCTGTTCCCTGGGCAGGTATGAGATTAATACTCATATTTTAGGTACTTTCCTGACCCTTTTTATTTTCGAGCGTTTCCCCAACTATGCTCCCATTCCTGCTTCCTTTTCTCCTTCATCCTCATAAACCAATAACTCTATCTCTTTAAAATTGCGGGCTACCCGCTGGACCTCTCTTTCATCTTCATAAACACTTTATTCTTTTATTGACACTTTTTCTGAATTTTCTTGGCGTCTATATGCCACTCTTCTTGAGGGTTTCTATTCTCCCGACTTTTTCCCAAAGGAGGAGATAGTTTCGTATGACATAGCGGTAGATGATCACCTTATCTTCTCAGCCATTACCCACAAGTGTCACCTTCCCATATTCAGTGAAACTTTCGATACTGTCACATCTTATAACCCTTCATGTGTAGTAAGGCAGTTAGGCTTTGATCAGGCCATTCCCCCTCCACTTCCTCTATATAGCGAGGATAACTTTGATAAGTGCTTCATAGATTTTCGCGAATCTATCGACAGGAGTGTTCGCATATTTTCTACTATCATTTTCATCCAGCCTGGCACTCACAGAGGTGGTGTGACCACGACTTATAGTGATTTCTAGAAGGAACAATTAGTGAGGTTCCAAAGTTTCATGGCCGAAACTCCTCTTGTTCCCATTCCAGTTCCAGTATACATTACAGATCCTTCACTGAAGCTTCGCAAGGTAAGGGGCAAGTCTACACCCAAACAGCATGCTCAGCCCTCACAATCTCAGAAGCCTAAGCAAGCAACTCGCAAGTGGTCCCACCGCGAGGAAGTTCCTTCCACGAGGCCGTCTATTCGTGAGAAGCCCAACCACGAAAAACCCATCGCGAAGCATCTGGTAAATCTCTAACTCCTTTTTCCTTTGCTGTGTTATGTATACTTATTTGTCAATACTAACTCATATGCTCTTCTACAACGTTCCAATGCCTAGGCTACAGGTACCACCAGTGCTTCTTCTGATTTACTAGATCATGTCCTTCTTTCTATCCGTTTTAAGAACCTATGTATTACAACAGCATTGGACAGTATGCCCTTCACAAAGAGGAAAAGAAAACTCACCAAGGCCTTCACAACCCATGAGGCAGGAGAGACTCCTAGTTCAAAGGATCTTCCCTTGGTGCGGAAGCGCAAACTTACCCCTAAAGTATCTCACGTGGGTGCTTCAGAGTCAGCTTTAGAAAATGCGTCTTTGGTTGCGAGACGCAAGCTTGCCTTGGCCAAGCTGAAGAATAAATGGAAGCCTGACGCAACTTCCATATTGTTGGATACTGTTGCTCGCGTGATTGAGGATATGAGGGCTGGAAATGATGCAGAGGAGACGGAGGTTGCCAACATCGTCTCTAATTTACCCAGGACGGTTCTTTCCCAGAGTAAGCTTCTATCTTATCTTTACTTTCTTGCCTCTAATATTTCAACTTCCTAACACTTCAAATTCCTCTCTTTTTAAGTTCCCATGAGACAAACTCCCCGCATGTTCCAGCTTCTCCCGGGGGTGGTCTTCATTCTAACCCCTATGACGCAGCTTCGTCTGACGATGATGAGGACTAACTCACCATCAATTACTTGCTTAAAAAGCCCTCTCAACCTACTCTTAAAGAGGATGGGGATGATGACATTTCATATTTTTCTCGCGACAGTGTCATTTCCGCGACCTCTACTCCTGAAGTAGATCGCGAGGTATCCTCAGGTCGCAAAAATGAGGAGGCCACAGTATCTCGCGAGGTTTCTCCCAAAATGCCTTCCATTCCTGTTTCCCCCAAGGCCGTTGCTACTGAGGATAGAGCAGAGGATCTCAATATCGATGATAGTCACTTGCAACATCTTGGTGGTGACATTGCATCCGAGATTACTGCAACACTGAAAGATGGTCCCACTATTGAGAGATCTATCTTTGGCACTGTATTAGATCCTCGCGAGCCTTCTCGCGCCTCTATCACTGATCTTCACGAGCCTGTCTCTCGCGACCATGCTTCCACTTTTCGCATGTCTGCCATTGTTCTTGTCTATGATGCTGTTTCCTTAGTGTCAACACCTTGGCATCAGTGGTTCTGTTATCCTCGTGACACCCCGGTGCTAGATCTGATAGAGGCAGCTCATCCAGAGACTTTTGCTCTCATGGAAGTTCATGAGACACTCTTGCAGACGGTCCACCTCCAGCTTGTTGCAGATGTGTTCAGGACCCTTTCTGAGACTTCCATTCAGGACCTTGTCCCTGATACCCTTCCGAGATGTCATGCTCGCATAAAAGACTGGAAGAAGGTTGGGATGGATGTATCCTGGTGGGAGACTCGGCTGGCCGTTATTTAGAGGCTTTATGATCACCATCTTGTCGAGCTGAGGGGTCGTGATGTTCTTAAAAGAAAACAGGCAGAGATTGCAGAAACTCGCAAACAGTTAGTACTTCTTTAGGGGGATGAGAAGAAACTTCAAGATTCAGCTGATCATCTTGAGCGGGCTCGTCTGTACTTGGAAGAGCATAAGGGTTTCAAGCTATCAGATCCCATTACCCAAAACCTTTTTTAGCCCATTTTTTTTACTGTCCTTTAATTGTAACCACATTTTTTACGTATATCCTTGTAATGTGATAATAACTTTGACATGCTTTATACATATGGGATGATTTGTTTGATGCTTTATGTCTTTATTGAAGAACATTTTTTTATAACACCATAATCCACAATGCCTTCATGCTTGATACATTTAATCCATTTTATGTTCAGAGGTCCAGCCCTCTCGCAAGTGACTTCATGCTCCATCCTGTAATACCCACTGCTGCCCTCATTTACAATTACATACGGACCATCCCACTTAGCTTCAAATTTTCTTACCCTTTGTTCACTCATGATTGCCGGTACCACTTTCAACACTCTGTCCCCCTCTTTGAACCATCTATACCGTACCTTTTTGTTTTAGCTTTTTGTCTGTCTCTTATTGTATTCTTTCTGATTTGCGAAGACTTCTGCTCTTGTTCCCTCCAATTTTTCTATCTCCAGTAGCCTGTCTTTCAAATTGTTTTTGTCTGCCAGCATTTTATCAACCAACTCTAGCTCCGCAGGTAGCACAACCTCTGCTCTATAGACTAGTGCATAAGGGGTCATGTTTGTCGCACTGCGGTATGCTGTTCGATGCGCCCATAGTGCTAATGGAAGCTCTTCCACCCATTTTTTATGATTATCATGCACCAACCTTAACAGGATTCGTATTAACTCTTTATTAGAGGCTTCAGCCTGTTCATTTCCTTTTGGATAGTAAGGCGTGGACTTGTGATGAATTACTGAGTATTTCCCTAACAAATCCGCGACTTTACTATTGACAAAAGTAGTCCCATTATCTGACAGTATTACCTTTGGTATCCCAAATCGATAGATGATGTTTTCCTTTATGAATCAAACCACATTGTCTATTGTCGTCCGTCGCAGCGGGATAGCTTCCACCCACTTTTTGAACAATTCAGTTGCCACTAAAATCCACACATGTCCCTGAGCCTGCGACATGATTGGTCCAATTATGTCTAATGCCCAAGTGTGGAAAGGCCTTGGGGTAGCCAAACTGTGTAATTCAGTTCCCGGAGCATGAATAAGATCCCCGTGCACTTGACATGTATGACATTTCCTAACAAAATCACTGCAGTCCCTTTCCATTGTTGGCCAGTAATACCCGGATGATAGCAACTATTGAAACATTTTTCTAGGGCTTTGGTGATAAAACTCGTGGACCTGTTTCAATACTTCCCCTGCCTCTTATTCGCTTACATATATTATCAGCTTTCCTTCAAAACTTTTGCGGAACAATTTTCCCTCTTGTATAACAAATCGCGAGACCAATTTTCTGAAACGCGGGTGATCTTTTTCAGGCAAAACCACTTCTTTCAAATAATGCACATATTTGTCCTACCAGTCTATCAAGTCTGCCACATTACCTTCGTTCGTGGAGGGATATGCATTGCAGTTCTGACAGTTGCTTTGTAACTTCACTGCATTACTCTTCATACTCGGCCAAAAGAAACCTTTTCGCTGCAAAACTCGATAGAGACTGACATCTTTTTGGCCACATATTTTCTTGTGAGTTTTCTGTAGTAGCTCTTCTATCTCGTTTATTGCTACGCATCTGGCTAGAATCCCTCCAGTCACTCTATAATACAACACACCTTTTATGATATTGGATTCTCGTCTCAAGGCATTGTTATCATTCTTTAGTAGAGCATGTACTATCTGTGCTCTCCAATCATGTTTTTCATACACCTCCGATTCCTTCCTGCCACTGACCACAGAATTGGCTCTTCGCACTACTTGCACAGAAGACCCTATTCCTTGGAAATGTAGTCGCGAACCTAATGTCGCCAGTGCGTTGGATCATTGGTTGCCCTCTCGTGACTCGTGCTGAAAACTCATAGTCTCAAATCTTTCTATCATCCGTCGGATGGCGATTCTGTAAGACACCAGATGGGGTTCTTTGACAGTATACTCCCCTTTAATCTGCTTAATGACCAATTTGGAATCTCCTCTTACATGAAGTATTTTTGCCTTCAACTGCTGGGCCATCATTAATCCCAGTGCCAACCCTTCATACTCCGCAATGTTGGTGGTACAAGGAAAATCAAGTTTGTAAGCCATGATTAATTCCTCTTTTGTTTCTTCATTCCTTAGTACAAAACCGGCCCCACCTCCTTTTTCTGTGGATGAGCCATCGAATTCTAAAGTAAATTCCGCGCTTTGTGCCATACTCGCTACTCCAACCTCCTCCACTTTGGGCTCAGCTCCCCCAGGAAATAAAGCTAGCAAATCTGACAAGGCCTGACTTTTAACTGCTTTCAGTCTAGAGCATGTGATCTCATATTCAGATAGTGCTAACAACCATTGGGCAGTTCTTCCACTGAGTATGGGCTTTGTGAGTAGATACCGTATAGGGTCGCTTTTGGTGATTAGCTCCAACGGATGTGCCAGTAAATAATGAATGAACTTCTGAGCCGCGAATACTAAAGCGAGACAATGTTTTTCCAACGATGTGTATTGCAACTCCGGTCCCTTCAGTACCCGACTAATATAGTAAATAGATTTCTCTTCCCCTTCATGTTCCTGGGCCAACAAAGCTCCTACAGACTTATTGGTAGAAGTAAGGTACATGATCAAAGGCTTCCCTGACTCTGGCGCTATCATCGTTTTTGATGATGCCAAAATCCTCTTGATTTTCTCAAAAGCCTCCTGCTGCTCTTCTCCTCAGCTATATACAGATTTTTCTTTCCACAACAACATTAGTGGGTGAGTTACCTATTCCAGTGCTAGGATAAACCTTCTCAAGTAAGATATATTTCCTATAAAAGTTTTCAATATTGTGCTTCCCATTAGTTTGTTTAACCCAAACTAATTCATTTATAATATTATATATGTATATATAAATTCAAAAAATAAAATATTTATGAAAAAATAAAATATTTCAAAAAAATCAAACGAAAAAATATATTTCATAAAAAATAAAATATTTCGGGAAAACAAATATTTCTAGAAAAAATAAAATATAATAAAAATATATTTATTATTTTTTTTAAAATATACAAATTGTATGTATTTTTATTGAAATCTTTTATTTTTTCAAAATATTTTATTTTTTTGAAATATCTTATATAAAATATTTTATCTATAAATATTTCGAAAAAATAAAATATTTATGAAAAATTAAATATTTATATATTTTATTTTTTAAAACATTTATATTTACAAAATGTTATTTTAAATAAATAAAATGTCAAACTATTCCAAGTTACCAAATATGATTGGTTTCAGAATTTCCCCTCATACTAGGGCTGCAACTTGGGCTAACCCAACCCGAACCCGGCTGGGCCAGATCCGGATTGGGTTGGGTCGGGCCAGATCTTAAGATATGTCTGGGTTCTGGTTGAGCCCGACCCATTCTTTCATGGGTTGGGTTGGGTCGGGTCGGATTTTTTTTAAAAATAAAAAATAAAATCGCAGTGTATATATACCTTGCCCATTTTTAGAGAGAGAAAGTGTAGAGCTTGAGAGAGAGAGAACAGGGTTTGCTCTCTCGTTCAGAGTTTTTTAGGGATTGGATTTCCAATCCCAACTGTACGTGCCTTGCCCATTTTTTTTCTCTCTCTAGAGAAACTAAATCTGGTTAGTTAAATGTTTACTATGATATATACACGTATATATGGCACTCCTATATATATATATATATATAAGTATGTGTATGTATATGGTAAGTTAGGTTTGGATTCTTGAAAAAGAGGAAGCTTCTCGAAAGAACCAGAAGGAAGGTAGGTGTTTAATTGGTTACAGAATGGAATAATTTGAAGTTGTAATCTTTAATTGATTATAAGATATTTTTCTTTTATTTATTTAAGAAAATGAGTAATGAGTGTCGGGCAAATTTAATTAGAATAAAGGTCCATTGACACTCAATGTTGGGCCCCACCGGTTCAAAAACTGTGATACCACGGTAACAGCCCATAGATATTTATGCTATAGTAGGAATTTATAAAATATGTATGTATGTGTGTGTGTATATATATATATATATATATATTTATATATATAATTGCTGGATATATTCTGTTTCAAAGAGAAAGAGACCATTCGAATGAGGAGAATTTAATGGAAACCATATATACGTGTTACGGCGGTGGTGGCGGGAGCAGAGGTGGTGACCGTGGAAGCTACGGTGGCGGTGGCGGAAGCTATGGCGGTAGAGGTGGTGGTTATGGCGGCGGCGGTGGCTATGGCGGCAGCGGCAATGGCATTGTCAGCAAAGTGGTGATGTAATATTTTTCTTAACAAAATCGGGTTTTGGGTTGGGTTTGGGTTTAACCCGAATCCAACCCAATTTAAATATTAATCCGATAAAATTCAACCCGTGCTGGCCCAAATTGAACCCGAACTCGACCCAAACCCGAAATTTTCGGATTGGGTCCGGGTTGGGCTGGGCCAACCCGTCCAAGTTGCACCCCTACCTCATACCAACTCTACAAAATATGGTTCAGTTTTTCAGTTTTATTTTTTCTCACACCAAAATCATCTGCACCAAACATGATTTCAGTTCAGAATAAAACCACATCAAACCCAACTCAACTCCAATTCCAACCAAAATCAAAAACCAACACCACACCGCTTGTCAAACAAGCACCGGATGTAAGATGGATCTAAGGGTAAATCCTACACCCCTGTGAGTGACAGCAGTTAGGTCCCACTTACACCCCCTCTGGTTTGCCTATATCTCAGTTACACCCCTCTACTATGAAATATCCCAGTTACACTCCCTCTACGTGAATTTATTTATTTTCTTGATTTAATTTTAATTTTTGGTTATGAATTTGATTTTTAAACCTATAATTTCGGGTTATTTAAATGGGTGATATCAATCTTAGAGAGAGAGAGATATGATATCAATATTATATCCACTTTTTATAGATATAATATTTAATTTAAATTAAAAATTAGAAAAATATAAAGTATTCTAATTTTAAATGTTAATAATATAAACATTAATTATATAGATCATCTTTAAAAATTACAAAAAAAATTTATTTAATTTTAAATATAAGTTAAGAGAATATATAGATATATTATTTAGTTGAAATAAAAATTCAAAACAAATTATAATTTTTTTTAATTTTAAAATGTCAAGAATGTATAAATTTATTATTCAGTTCAAATTTAATATTAAAAAAATTTGACATTTTGTAATTTTAAAATTAAATCAAGAGTATGTTGAAATTTTCAAGAAGACAAGGGAGTTAAATAAGTCATTTGACTACAAGGGGCAAAATAGACCATTTATCACATTTTTACTGATGACATCATCACATAACGGTCAACAACTAACGGTTGACTAACGGAGGAGGGTGTTCGATACACGGAACCAAAACTAAAGAGTGTAACTGGGATATACCATAGTAGAAGGGGTATAACTAGAATATGGTCAAATCAAATGGGGTGTAACTGAGATTTATCCTAGATCTAATTGTAGAATTGTAGTTAATATAAAAAACATTAGATATAGATATGTACGAATATTATAGAGAGAATCAAATATCTGAGTGGAAAGACTGGATGCAGATTAGTACTATTGTTTAGGTTGATCCGTAAGAGGTTGGACAAAGGGTCCCACCATTCAATACTATATATTTGAAAAAGTAAATAAATAAAGAAACAATAAGTCACTTGCAAAAGTCATTCACATTCCGACAATACATTCGAATTGAAAACACACATCTGTTTAAAAACAATTCAATAAACTTAATTGAAAAGGCACATATGTTTAAATAATAATTAATTAATTTTTTTATTCAAAAAATGTTTGGAAATAATATTGAGGTCTACAAGTAGTATAGATTTTTTTTTTTTGTGAACATATGTTTTTCTTATTTCCCTAAAAATATATTTTTCTTATGTTTATGTGATGCGGGGATTTTGTATTTAACATTTCAAATAGCTGGATTTTGTATATAATCTTAATTAGGCTAGCGTTCACCTTTTTCTAAATTCAGCGTCTCGTGTGATGCTTTGGTTCCGTTCCATGGTTGAATCATGAGCGCACATAGGGATGCACGCTTTCAGACTGTCAAGTTTCTCATTATGTGTTGCTATATACTCTATACTCTATAATATATAATATAATAATAACAACAACAATAATAATAATATTTTAAAAGTGTGAATGGTGAGGAATATTTTCACATGAAAACGAAAAATATGCATTATTATTACGGTAATTTATACAAAAACTCATGTCATTCGTCAAATTCCTGACATTTCAGATTTTAATCAAATATTCCCTTATCCCAAAATCAGTTAATTTTTAGGTCAAAATGACTTAAATGCTCATGACATAAAAAATATCATTTATGAGTAATTTGCACCAAAACTCCTTTAGTTCCAAATTTTAATTAAATAACCCATTGGATTCAAAAAGTCCCTAAAAATTTCATATATGTTTTCAAAAAGTCCCAAAAACATATATAAATTTCCGGAAAAAATATAAATTTCAAAAAAATATACAAAATTCGGAAAAAAATATATAAATTAAAAAAAACATATATTCAAATTTGAAAATAAATATAAAATTTGAAAAAACATATAAAATTCAAAACAAATATATAAAATTTGTAAAAATATATATATAATTCGAAAAAAATATATAATTTCAAAAAATATAATAAATTTCAAAAAAATATATAAATTTTGAAAAAAAGCATATATTTCAAAAATATCATATTAAAATAAAAAATACAATATAGTAGGCACAAGAAAAATATATTTTTAAAGCTTTATAACATAATTGGTTCCATGTTATATGAACAATGAACCCATTATTGGTACAAATTTTCATCCATAAATAAAAAAACTACCAATTATGTAGATTTACATAAATAATTGTTTTGTATTCCGTAGTTCAAAATGGGAAAAAACAAGTTAGTATTAGGCAAATAGTTGTGCAAATAGAAGTATAAAAAACACAAGTAATTAAAGTACAATATACCAGAACAACATTTAAAATAACCAAAGTACAATACACCAAAACAACATTTAGGCAGAAACATATTTGTTTTGAATTTTATATTTATTTTTTCAAAATATATATATTTTTTCAATTTATATATTTTTTTCTGAATTATATTTTCAAAATTTATATATCTTTTTTGAATTTTATATTTTTTTCGAAATTGTTTTCGAATTTTATATATGTTTTCCAAAATTTATATATGTTTTCAAAATTTATATATATTTTTTGAATTTATATATATTTTTTCCGAATTTTATATATTTTTTTGAAATTTATATATGTTTTTCAAATTTTATATATATATTTTTGAATTTTATATTTTTTCTGAATTTTATATTTTTTTTGAAATTTAATATATATTTTTTGAAATTTATAGTTTTTCCTGAACTTTATATTTTTTTTCCGAAATTGATATATATATTTTCGGGACTTTTTTAAAACATATATGAAATTTTTAGGGACTTTTTGAATTCGAGGAGTTATTTGATTAAAATTTGAAACTCAAGGGATTTTGGTGTAAATTACTCATAAATGATGATTTTTATGTCATGGGCATTTAAGTTATTTTGGCCTAAAAATTGGTTGATTTTGGGAGGAGGGGGGTATTTGATTAAAATCTGAAATGTTAGGGGGTTTGACGAACGGTAGGAGATTTGGTGATTAAATCCTGAAACCTCAAGGAGTTTTGTGTAAATTACCCTTATTATTATTAAAATTAAACTGAGGCATTTCAAAAGACAGAGGAGGGTGAAGAAGTAAAAAGAAAAACTTTACCTTTTCCTTTCAATAAAAATAATAACAATAAGAGATTTAATTAATATGCATAATTATTGAACTTTAAATGTAATGGGTGTTTCAAAGGACAAAGAGGACATTGTCAAGTTTTTTTCAATCTCAAGTTTAATAAAGTCAATGAATATTTGTATATTCTTGTTGACACCCAAAATAAGCCGCTAATATAACCGGCCTGAAACTAAGTGGAGCGGGCCGCACAAGAAGAAGTCCAACAAAGAGATGCATGAAGACTCCAATAATAAAGGACTGCTTGGAAAATAAGTTAAATTGGAGTTTTTATTTTATTTTATGACGCCGGACATAATAGAGATTATTCTGCAGGCTAGTGCAATAAGTACTTTGCAAGGAAAAACATGAGAATTTCGACCCAAAATTCAGAGAACACTCTGGAATTTATTAAAATTGTTTATAATCAAGAATGACAAAAAACAACCCACAAGCCGGGTTAAAATAGCTGAAAATCGACCCCTAATGGAATTTTTGCCAAAAATAGCAAAACTCTAAAAGTCTTACCAAAACGAAATATGGAAAGAAATCAAAAGATTGCCAAAAATCTGGCCTAAATCGGGTTCAGAATCAATTCCTAATTGACAAATAAAAAATTACCATAAATATAAAAAATTAACTAAAAATAAAGATTTGAAAAGGAAAACAGCGGATTTAGGGCTCGAAACGATGTGCACCGAGCGTATCTCTTTTTAGTTAGTCTTTTAGACATGAATAACAAATTATGATTTATCATTTTTATTTAGGTCAATTATCTTAGTTTACCTTTCTAGTCAATTTTATTCTATAAATAATGTACGTATACCTCAGTTTTAGGGGGGCCCGACCAAACACAAAATATTCCTGCTACATTAGCAGCCTTTATTTGCATCATGATTCAATTATTGTTCTTTCAATTATCGTTTCTTTTCGATTCTTTGCACAACTTTACTTTTCTTGCAAATCCTTACTTTAAATTCCTTGTTCCGCACTTTCAATTTTTCTTTATTCCCGAAAGTCTTTTTTGTTGAGGCAATCAGAATCCTTCACGAGAGTTGAGTTCTCTCTCTCGTAAATCGCCTGATTTTATTTCTTCTGTTCAAAAGAGATGAAGAAATCGTTCATTTTGGACCAGTTGAACTATGTCATCGGTTTTGGCACACCCGCATCTCACAGAAAAGGAGAATCGGCCAAATACAACAGTCGATTAATTTTGAAGCGAACAATTCTTTTATTCATTTAAATTTATATCTTTTTAAAGTTACCCACTAAATATAATATTTTTAAAATTTATATATTTATATATGTAGAGAGAGAGACATAATTGGTGAAGGATTTACATTATTTCTATAAATAACTTCTTATTTTAAAAAATAAAAGATATATCTAAACATTATTATAATAAAGTCATTAAATATTTACTTTTGTGAGATACTAACTCAATATAATAATATTTTTAAATTTATAGACAATTATATGTTACTTATAAAACTAAGAGAGAATTTTAATTGCTTGTTTATAATAAAAAGCAAGATAGTTGTAATAAGTGATAATTTTTTTTAACATATATTAATTTAGGTGTTAAATAATAGAATTGTTGTTAAACACTTTTAACCATCAAGTGCTTCATACACAAACGGTACAATTATTCATGCATTAAAGATAACTTTTACTAAGTTGTGTCATAATAACCATTTTAATTTTAATTATAGATTTAGTAGATTAATGTTGAGAAGGCAAAAAGCCTCAGGTACAAATTTCAATACTATTGAATGCTTTAATTTAATATTTGGGAGGATAGATTCTAACATATTTCTTCTTCCTTAGCCAATCACCATACATATATACGATTAGTGATTCACTTCCCTTTAACTTTTCATCTTCAAATTTCACATACAACAAAATATATAGATACATAATTTTAGGAAATCAAGTATTTATACAATGTGACACCTCTCTTTCCAAATCTCATTTATCTTCAGAGCTCTAATGTGTGCATACTTATGCATTAATGGTAATATTTTTCTTAAGCCAAGTGAGTAGGAGCTTCCTACTTACATCATAAGTGACCCAATTAAAAACATACACTTGTCTATAAAATAAAAATAAAATGCATTAAATTAGAGAGTTTAACCTCTCAAATTCATGCGCATCTCTCTTTTTCACACGCGACTCTCTATCTTTCTTCTCTATTTTTTCTCTTTCAAACCCTACCTCCTCCATAGCTGTTCTTTCAAAACCCTCCTCCATAGCTATCTTACATGGCCAAGTTTGAACAACATTCGTACAGACAAGATGGCCAAGCATCAAGCTCAAAGAGCAACAACATCTGTACGTAGAAGCAAACAAATTAATGGTCTTGCATCGAAAAATAATAAAATATGCATTCTAAGGTGTAAAATCACATCTGGAGATGAATTAAATCATGAAATTATTTTATACAATTATTGTTTTTAATATGATCCCAATGAAGACTTGACCCTTCGATTTGGTCTTTCTATTTTTATGTTATGTATTCACAAAAATCCAATTCAAAGAATTGTAACAGTTAAATTAAAATTCTGTTGAAACTACAGGGACCAATTACCCAATTCAAAATCCAAACAAACTAAGCAATAATCAACAATTTTTAGACATCAATCTATTCTCACAATACCGAGTAGTCTAAATATGATCGAAAACATTGAAGAATCCAGATAAAAGAGCATCTATGGAGGAAGAGCAGGCTATTGAAGAGGTAGGGTTTAAAAGAGAGAAAAATAGAGAGGAGAGATGCGTGTGAGAAAGAGAGTGATGCACGTAAAAGTGAGAGAGGGTAAATTTTGTAATTTAATTTATTTTTATTTTTATTTAATAAACAAATGTCTATTTCTTATTGGGCCACCTACGAATCTCCAGCTGCAAGTATTGAATCTCCAGCTGCAAGTATTGTCCATGCATTAATTTATAAAATTTTCATTATAAATATATATTTCCTCCGTTTCATATTAGTTCTTCATTTTCATAATTTTATTCATCCCAAAATAATTGTATATTTTCAAATCCCAATATAATATATTCTTATACTTTTTCAAATTAATCTTTTTCATTATCTTCAAAAAATAGTGGATCCTATAAAAATATAAAACCATACTTTATGTTTAAGGATAAAAATGACAACACAAAAATTCTAAAAAAAATGAAAAAATCAATATTGGACATTAATTATGGGATAGAGGTAGTAAGTTTTTATGACCGGGTCCAGTGGCGCCAAAAGTCAAGATCGAAGTAATAGATAATAAAAACAGTTTGAGAAGAAAGAGAAAAAGTAAGTGGATATCTATCTTTTGTAAAAATCACTTTTCCAATATGAAGTTACTTGGTTTTTTGTTTTTAATTTCTTATTTTATAAGGCCAAAATTCAAGTCCTGATGAGGATACGGCAAACCTAAATAATTTTATACTTGAAGAACTTATTGTATGTTAGTAATTGGAAGTGGAAAATCGAAAGAATTTTTTTTTTTAAATCCTAATATTAAAACACATGTTTCATCAATCTTTTAGGTGTATTGAAGACATGTGAAGAAAAAGAGGGTATATTCACTCAAACTCAGAAAAATGGAAGGTATTTTCTTTTTAATGCTAGAAAATAATTAGGTGTAAGAAATTAAAATCTTAATTATTGCTACCCTCAATTTTTGGTTTTCTTTTTTAGTTTTTTTTCTTTTAATTAATTTCAATGTGTGGGGGTTCGCCGATTTTAAATGATGTGAAGATAGTTTCTACACAAGTTCGTCAGCCAAAACCACAGTATTGATGCTTTTATTACTTTTGACTTTCTTTTACAGAGAAAAATGAAAGAGAAATGAAGGAAAAGACCATGAGTACAAGCAATTGAAATATTTTATCTCTCTAGGAATTTCTCTCTGAAAAGTCCTTTTCAAATGAACCCTCGCACCTTTATTTATAGGCGCGACCGCTCAGTAATCCTCGCGGCTTGTATTGCCACGTCAGCACTAGTCTCGCGACGTGGTTCAATCATCCTCGCGGATTCCATTGCCACGTCAGCACCTGTCTCGCGACATGGTTCCTGCGTACTTAATCCGTGATATATATACCTTGTACAATATTATTCTACGCCCGCGATTACGGAAAACGGATTCGCGTACTCTTATGCGTAATTAATACTGCACACCATAAATACCTTTTGCACAATATCATCTCGCGCACTTAACTTCGCGAAACGGATTCGCGTTATCCTATGCGCGGATTTATACAGTGCACCATAAATACCTGGCACAATGTCATCTTGCTTTTGATTACGCGAAACGGATTCGCGTAGTCTCATGCATAGGTCATGCTGTGCGACATGCCCCGTGATCCGCGCCTATTTCATCGCGGATCTGATTTATCCTTAGCCAAGGATGCCGTTATAGCTTTGCCGGGTTATGACCAATCATGCATGTCTTGGTCATGTCCTTGAATACTATCGGCCTCTCTAGGGTACTCTTTGCTTAGGATTGCGTAAATAAGGTCGCGACCCACTATTTACTCATCCCCAGCATTTCCCCTAGATTCCGAGTAGTACTCCCTTCGCGAGCAGCATATAGGGTTATGAGTTTCTGATGCGAGCTATAAAACACATCAGCCTCTCATACCTCCCTCTGTGTAATGCAAGCTCTCGCGTAAAACCTATATTTGGGCTATTTCCCCAAGTAATCAATTATTTGGGCCAATCTCCCAAATGATCTTTTACTTGGGCCGGTTTCCCCAAATATACCAAACCTGGGCCATATCCCAGATAAATAAAGGTTGGGCCATATCCCAGATAAATAAGGGTTGCGGATCAACTTTTTCGCAAATTACCACCTTTACATTATTTCCCCATTGCGCTTTGATACTTAGCCAAGTATTAAATCGCAATAACCTGTGACCTTGCAAATGACAGTGCCATATCTTGTTGTTTGAGGGTTGTCTTTCCCCTTGCCGATTCTTCGCTCTCTATTTTTATGGGTGAAGCATGTTTTCCGTCCTTCGCGACTATTATTTTCAATCCGCGACCCTTCTTCATCTCGCGACTATCATTTCTAATCCGCGATACTTCCTTATTTGCTTTGATGTTTTTCAGTCAAACTTATGTATGTACAGATTTCGCTTTTAACCATATCCTTGCTGTTTTTTCCAATTAGTCCATTTTTTCAGATTCGCGACTCTTTTTTAAGCGCTTGGCCAGGCGACCTTTCGCCTTCCTCGCGCATTTAATGCGCCTCTTCGGTTTTCGCGCCCATCACTTATATATTTCTGTCATGTCATTTTTGTTCCCTCACTTATATTTTCCCCAGAGCACTGTGTTTTTCTTTCATTTTGCACCCGTTTCTCATAACCTATTCCTTCTTCGCGCATACCCCCCCTTCATTTTCAAAGCTTATTCACAAGTTTACTCCACCATGACAAAAACTTCTACACCAAAACTTCTTGCACCTCCTTCTGGGATTGCTCCCTCTGTTCCTAATGTTTCAGAGTGGAAGAAAGCTCCTTTCTTAAACTCTCAAGACATATTCTGGGATTCCGCGAGAGATTTTACTTCCCCTTCTATTTCGAGTCCGCCTCTTACCCTGGATCCTGATAATGAAGCAAAAACTGCTTTTATTCCTCCACTCTCTATTCCACGCCTTCTTGTGGAGAGGGGTGACACACCCTTTTCCTTCATTGAGTATGAGGGACATGTTGCCCCCATCAGTGACTGGAAGATGTGGTCTAGTCACATTCTTACTCAAGACCGTCATCGCGCCACCTTGGCCAAGGCTGGCATTCTTGAGTCCATAGAGCTGTTTTCGGACTTCTATGTCCGTTGTGATGTGGATGCGTTGACAACTTTGATCTCGCGCTGGAGCACATTTTCCCATACCTTTGTTGCTTCTTGGGGGGAGTTCACTCCTACCATTGAAGATGTGGTGGTCCTATTTCGGCTACCTGTACTCGATTCGCGCCCTATCAAGGCGCCTCTAGTTGAGGATGAAGACAAGAAGATTCTTAATCAACTTCGCGATTGTGGCAAATATGCCTGCAAGCGAGGAAGCTGGTTTGATAAGGGCGTACTTCTTCCTGAACAAGCCATATCCAGTCGCCCGAAGTTGTCCTATGCTGCCTGGTGCCACCACTTCTTTCGCGAGTATTCTCCGCGAAAACCAGCTCCAGTAATGATCGCGAATCAGTCCCAGGTCCTCAATTTAATGGGCCTTTGGAACTCGCGGGGTTTCTCGCCTATTGGCTAGATCGTTACATATTTCAAGGCAAGCCAGAGGACGGTCCCAGTCGCATGGTGTTCCTTCTAGCAGGCATGCTTTCGCGAGGTGTGCGAATTGCCTTGGCCCCACTTTTCCTTGGCACCCTGTATTCGCAGCTGGACACCCTTGCGAATGATTTCGCACGCTCATTAGGTAGGTATGATATCAGTACTCATATTTCAGCTACATTTCTTACCCTTTTTCTTTTCGAGCGCTTCCCAAATTATGCTCCCATTCCTTCTTCCCTTTCTCCTCACTCTTTGGAAACCACCGTACCTGTTCTTTCAAAGTCGCGGGCAACCCTCTGGACTTCTCTCTCATCTTCAAAAACCTTTTCTTTATTCATTGATATATTTTCTGAATTTTTCTGGCGTCCATACGCCACCTCTTTGGAAGGTTTCTACTCTCCTGATTTTTATCCCAGGGGAGAGATAGTATCATATGATATAGCAGTAGATGATCATCTCGTTTTTGTAGCTATTACCCACAAGTGCCACATCCCTGTTTTCAGTGAGACCTTTGATACCGTCACACCCTATAACCCCTCCCGTGTAGCAAGACAATTAGGCTTTGATCAGGCTATTCCCCCTCCACTTCCTCTATACCGCGAGGATAACTTTGACAGGTGCTTCATTGCCTATCGGGAGTCAATTGAGAGAAGTGTCCGTATATTTTCTACCGTTATTTTTATTCAGCCTGACACTCGCAGAGGTGGAGTAACTGCAGCCTATCATGAATTCTGGAAAGAACAACTTGTGTTATTTCAAAGTTTTATGGCTGAAGCTCCCCCTGTTCCTATTCCCGCTTCGATCTTTATTGGAGATCCGTCTTTAAAGCTTCGCAAGGCTAGAGCCAAGATTACTCCCAAATATCATGCTCAACCTTCACAACCTCAAAAACCCAAAACAGCGACTCGCAAGCGGTCTCATCGCGAGGAGATCCCTCTCGCGGTACCACCAAATCGCGAAGAACCTATCGCGAGGCGTCTGGTAAATATCTAAGTCTCCTCTCCTTTTTCAATACGTTATGTATTTTCTTATGTTGTTACTAACTCTTCTGTTCTTTTTACAGCGTTCCAGTGCCCAAGCTATACGTACTACCAGCGTCTCGACTGATTCATTGGACCAAGTTCCCTTATCGATTAGACTTAAAAATCTTTCCGATGCAGCGATACTGGACGATGTTCCCCTTGCGAAGAGAAAAAGGAAACTTACCAAGGTCTCGCAGACTGTTGCAGCAGTTGATTTTTCTAGCTCAGAGGAGGCCCCTTTGGTGCAAAAACATAAATCTTCGTCTGTCATTCCACCTCCTGGTGCTTCCAACCTTACCTCAGAAGAGGCATCCCTGGCCGAAAGGCGGCGACTTGCCTTGGAGAAATTAAAGAACAAAAAGAAGGCTGATGCGACCTCATCGTTGCTTGACACTGTTGCTCGTGTGGTCGAGGAGATGAGGGCGGGAGATGAGGCAGAGGAAACAGAAGTCGCCAGTATACTCTCCGATTTACCCAGGACAGCGCTTTCCCAGAGTAAGCTTCAAACTTTTTCTTTAATCACTTATTTCCAGTTACTGATTCATCATTTTTAATACTTCTCTTTTATCTTTGTTTTAGGTTCTCGCGAGACCTCATCCCCGCGTGCTCCAGCCTCTCCGAGAGGTGGCCTCCATTCTGTCGCAGCATCATCTGATGATGAGGACCATCTCACCATCAACTCATTATTCGGCCAGCCTACTTTTGAAGAGGAAACAGATGATGATACTCCCTATTCATCTCGTGATAGTGTTATATCCGCGACCTCCACTCCAGAGGTAGATCGCGAAGTATCCTCAGATCGCGAGATTGAAGTGACCACAGCTTCTCGCGAGGCCTCGCCCAAGCTGCCTTCCATCCCAGTTTCCCCAAAGGTCGTTGATGATAGAGCAAAAGACCCAGATTTTGATGATAGGCATTTGCAGCCTCTTCGTGGTGATCTTGCATCTGAGGTTGCTGCAGCCTTCGCAGATCATCCTAGTATTGAGAGATCCATATTTGGCACCCCTCTCCCAGAAGTTGAGGGAGGCGAGGGAGGTACCTTCGCGTTTTTTCCTTTGTTCTTCTATTTGTCTTTTTAATGTCAAATCGTGATTTTAACATGTCTTTTCTCCTTCCCCCTTTTTTTTTAGGTATAAACTCCGAAGCTCAAGATATGATTGATGAGCTACTTCATGATACTCGGGGGATTTCTGAGGGTCAGACATTGTTTCCTCCAGGTTCTCCTACTGAGACCCATATAGAGGTACCTCGATCTCCTTCTCGCAACATTGTATCAGAGCCTCGCGATCTTGCTCGCGTGATTGCCACAGATCCTCGCGACCAGGTCTCTCACGAACAAGCTTCTGCTTATCGCGCTTCTCCCCGGGTTCCTGATTATGACACTACCTCCTTAGTGCCAGTACCTTGGCATCAGTGGTTCTGCTATCCCCGCGACATACCAGTGCTAAATCTGATAGAGGCAGCTCATCCGGAGACTTTTACTCACATGGAAGTTCATGAGCCACTCTTGCAGACAGTCCACCTCCAGCTTGTTGCAGATGTGTTCAGGACCCTTTCGGAGACTGCCATTCAGGATCTCGTCCCAGATACTCTGCCAAGATGCCAAGCTCGCATAAAGGACTGGAAAAAGATTGGGATGAATGTTTCTTGGTGGGAGACCCGTCTGACTGTCATTCAGAGACTCTATGATCATTATCTTGTCGAGTTGAGGGGACGCGAGGCTCTTCAAAGAAAATAGGCAGAAATTGCAGAGACCCGCAGACAGTTAGCACTGCTCGAGGAGGATGAGAAGAAACTACAGGATTCAGCTAAACATCTTGAGCAGGCCCGTTTCTATTTAGAGGAGCATGAAGGTTTCAAGTTATCAGATCCCATTACTCGAGATCTTTTCTAGTTCATCACTTGTATATATATTCTTGTATTTTGCTATATATCCTTGTATTTTGATAGAAATATTGACATACTTTTATATACATGGGATGTTTTGTATGATTTTCCTTGTCCTTGTTTGAAACTTTATGCTTGATACAATTTAATCCATTTTACATTCAAAGGTCCAGTCCTCTCACGTGTGACTTCATGCTCCATTCTGTAATACCCACTGCTACTTTCACTTATAATCACATACGGCCCTTCCCACTTAGCTTCAAATTTTTTTAGCCTTTGTCCCCTCATGATTGCCGGTACCACTTTCAACACTCTGTCTCCCTCCTTGAACCATCTGAACCGTACCCTTTTATTGTAGCTCCTTGCCTGTTTCTTATTGTACTCCTTCTGATTTGCAAAAGCTTCGGCCCTCATTTCATCCAATCCTTCTATCTCCAATAGCCTGTCCTCCAAACTGCTGTTGCATACCAGCCTTTTAGCAGTCAACTCCAATTCTGCAGGTAGTACAGCCTATGCTCCGTATACCAGTGCATAAGGGGTCATGTTTGTCGCGCTTCGGTATGCGGTTCGATGTGCCCATAGTGCTATTGGAAGTTCTTCTGCCCATTTCTTCTGATTATCATGCACCATTCTGGACAAGATTCGAATCAATTCTTTATTGGAGGCTTCAGCCTGTCCATTTCCTTTCGGATAGTAAGGCGTGGACTTGTGATGAATGACTGAGTATCTCCCCAACAAATCCGCGACCTTACTATTGACAAAAGGAGTTCCGTTATCAGATAGTATCACTTTTGGTATCCCAAATCGACAGATGATGTTTTCTTTTATGAATCGCACCACATTGTCTGATGTCGTTCTTCGTAATGGGATAGCTTCTACCAATTTTGTGAATAACTCAGTTGCTACTAAAACCCATGCATGTCCCTGAGCCTGCGGCGTGATTGGTCCAATTATATCCAGCGCCCAAGTATGGAAAGGCCAGGGGGTTGCTAAGCTGTGCAATTCAGTTCCCGGAGCATGAATAAGATCCCCATGTACCTGACAGACATGACATTTCCTGACAAAATCACTGCAGTCCCTTTCCATTGTTGGCCAGTAATACCCAGAGGATAGAAACTGTTGGAACATTTTTCTAGGGCCTTGGTGACCAAACAAATGAACCTGTTTTAATATTTCCCCTGCTTCTTCTTCGCTTACACACTTCATCAATTTTCCTTCAAAGCTTTTGCGAAACAATTTTTCCTCTTGTAAGACAAATCGCGAGGCCAATTTTCTGAACCGCGGTTGATCTTTTTCCGGCAAAATCCTATTCTTCAAATAGTGCACATATTTGTCCCGCCAGTCTATTAAGTCTGCTATATTGCCTTCACTCGCGGATGGATATGCATTACAGTTTTGACAGCTACTTTGTAACTTTACTGCCTCATCCTTCATACTTGGCCAAAAGAAGCCTTTTCTCTGCAAAACTCGATAGAGACTGACGTCCGTTTGACCGCATATTTTCCTGTGAGCTTTCTGGAGCAGTTCCTTTATCTCGTCTATTGCTATACATCTAGCCAAAATTCCTCCGGCGGCCCTATAATATAACACGCCTTTTATGAGTTGGTACTCCCGTCTCAAGGCATTGTTATCGTTCTTCAGTAGAGCATGTACTATCTGTGCCCTCCAATCATGTTCTTTATACTCCTCTGATTCCTCTCTGTTACTGATCACTGAGTCAGTTTTTCGTACTACTTGTACAGAAGACTTCATTCCTTGGAAATTTATTCGCAAACCCAATGTCGCCAGTGCATCGGATCGTCGGTTGCTTTCTCGTGGCTCGTGTGTAAAACTCACAGTCTCAAAGTCTTCTATCATCTGTCGAATAAGGGTTCTATAGGACACCATATGAGGTTCCTTGACAGCATACTCCCCTCTAATCTGCTTAATGACCAACTTGGAATCTCCTTTAACGTGAAGTATTCTTGCCCCCAACCTTTGAGCCATTATCAACCCTAGCGCCAGTCCTTCATACTCAGCAATGTTATTGGTACAAGGAAAGTCAAGCTTGTAGGCCATGACTAATTCCTCTTTTGTTTCTTTATTCCTCAGTACGAAACCAGCTCCCCCTCCTTTTTCAGTGGATGAACCATCAAACTCTAAAGTGAACTCCGCGCTCTGTGCCATGCTTGCCATTCCTATCTCCTCCACCATGGGCTCAGCCCCTCCCGGAAATAATGCCAGTAAGTCTGACAAGGCTTGGCTTTTTACTGCTTTTGGTCTAGAACATGTGATCTCATATTCAGATAGCGCTAATAACCACCGAGCAGTTCTTCCACTGAGTATGGGCTTCGTGAGCAAATATCGTATGGGGTCACTTTTCGTGACTAGCTCTAATGGATGTGCCAACAAATAGTGTCTAAACTTCTGGGCTGCGAATACTAAAGCGAGACAGTGCTTTTCCAATGATGAGTACCGCGACTCTGGTCCTTTGAGTACCCGACTGATATAATAAACCGGTTTTTCTTCTCCTTCATGCTCTTGGGCCAATAGAGCTCCCACAGACTTGTTGGTGGAAGTGAGATACATTATCAATGGTTTTCCTGTTTCGGGCGCTACCATTGTTTTTGGTGATGCCAAAATCTTTTTGATTTTCTCAAAAGCCTCCTGCTGTTCTTCTCCCCAGCTATATACGGATTTTTCTTTCAACAACGGCATGAGTGGGTGAGTTACCTCTGCCAGTGCTGGGATAAATCTCCTCAGGTAAGATATCTTTCCCATAAAAGTTTTCAACATTTTGCGAGTTGCAGGTGGAGCCATTTCTAATACAGCCTTAGCCTTTGTCGGGTCCATATCAATGCCATGCCGATGTACGACACACCCCAAGAATTTTCCTTCTGGTACTCCAAAGGCACATTTGAGAGGATTCATCTTTAAATTATATTCGCGACATCGTTGCAGTACCTTTCGCAAATCTCCCACATGATCCTGTATGGCTCTGGATTTCACTACCAAATCATGGACATAGTCCTCCACAGTTTTATGCATTAGATCATGTCGTCTTTTGGGCAAGCCTTATTGAGATCGCAATAATCTACACATACGCGTATCTGTCCAGTCTTCTTCTTTACAGGCACAATGTTCGCGAGCCACGTAGGATGCTGAGTTGGCTTGATGAATCCTGCTTTCAGCAGTTTCTCTACTTCTGCCTTAATTTGCACCTTTAAATCGGGATGAAATATTCGTTGCTTTTGTTTCTTTGGTTCTGAAGCGGGATTCACATGAAGACGGTGGCTTACCAATCCAACATCGAGTCCCGGCATTTGATTATAGTCCCAAGCAAATACATCTCGAAACTCTTTGAGCAATTCTATCAGAGCATTCTTAGTATCTGTAGGCAACATATTGCTTATGAAGGTAGGTCGCGGATCTGTACCGTCGCCTATGTCCACTTCGCACAACCCATGCTCTGTTCGCGGATCCGCTTTCAGTACCTTAGGGTCGGCTTCAAATTTTCTTTGTATGGCTTTATCTTTCTCGGGGTCAGTGCCAACATTGCAAGCTTCTGACCCCCAATCCCGTCATAATTTATACACCACTCGTCCATCAGGCTTTTTGACCCGTGACCAGCTTACCTCTTTGAGCCTCCGTTTAATTGCACTAGTATTTTCTAGTTCATTCCATTTTGGTAACGGTGTAGAAAAAACGCCGGGCCCATTTTCCTCACTGTATTCTGAGAAGTAGACTGCATCTGCAAAATGGGCTTCTGACGCGCAGAAAGGACTTTTGGATGCTTTTACAGTCATTATTCCTTTTCCCCAATTGGCTTTCATCACTTGATGATAGGATGACGGCATTACGCCATATGCATGCAGCCACGGTCTTCCTAGCAACAATTGATATGAGGGTTCCCCTTTGATGATATGAAATTTGGTGGGCCCCCTGATCTTCCCAATTTTGAGGTCCAATGTTGCGAATCCCATAGTGACCTGTTGATCTCCATTAAAATCAGTAACTGCAATAGTATGATTCACGAACTTTTCTTCGGGAAAATTGATCATTCGCAAAGTGGCTAGTGGGATCAAATTGACTGACGCTCCCCCATCCAAGAAAGCTCGTTTCATCTCTCGACCGTTTATAATGGCTGGTACATACAGAGGCCGATTATGGGGAAAAGGTACTTGTCTGTCCTCTTCAGAAAATGTGATCTTACTGGAGGTCTTCTCGTGCTGCGGAATCTCAATAGTATGATTGAGTGCGGCAACTGTTTGTTCTTTCAAGAATTCCTTCACATGTTCCTGTATTGGGAGCTCATTGAAGAAGACATCTATCTTAGCATTCTCCCTTGCTTCACATACTGGCGGGCAATTACACCTGATGACATCGGCCATATCCTCAGTATGGTCTCTGGCGGTCACCACAGCTGCATGTGCAGGGAAAGGCTCATGAACTACATTCTTCGCTACTTCCAAGTCTCCTGATGCTATTTTTCGATGCACCAAACTTCGAAACGCCCAACAGCCCATCAACGAATGCCGAACACTCCTGTGAAAGGGGCAGTAGTTATTCTTCATCCTTTCCTCTCTTGACGGCACCCTTTGCACTGGAGGTAGAGTTATGACATGATCTGCGACCCATTGATTTAGCAAAGCAATTGCCTCTTTTTCACTGAAAGGTAAAGGGGGTGGTTCAGATCTCCCATCGCGCTCTTCCCTGGGTTTTCCATTCTGCGTAGCTGCTACCATCGGTATCCGCCTAGTACTGATATTTGGTCGCGTCGGGGGAGCCAAAACTTCTCCCAATCTTCGGGCATTATCAACAAGTGCAGAAAAAGTTTTGACTTCATGATTGACCAGATGCACTCTGTATTCCCGCAGCATCCCTTCTATACAAATTTTGATCAATTGCAGTTCGGAAATTGGTTCATGACATTGCAAAGCAGTCTCGCGAAATCTCCGGACATAAGCTGCCGCCTCCTCCCCAAAGCGTTGTCTTTGCCTTGTGAGCGAAATCATTGAGACCTCCTCATCAGCTTGAAAGAATTTGGTGTAGAATCTGAGCACCATATCCGTCCAGCTGGTCACTGAAGCCGCAGCGAGACCAATATACCAGGTATATGCTGTTCCAGTTAAAGACTTGGAGAATTCTATGAGTTTTAAATATTCATTGTTTCTATGTGGTCCCAGAGCGTCCGCGAACATGGCTTGTGCTCTTTTGCATTTCCCCTTTTGCCATCGAATTGATGAAAGATCGGTGCCCCATAGTTTTCCGGATATGGCAAGGCCATAATACTAGGATGGTATGGCGGGGCAATTTCCACTTCCTCTGTTTCAGATTTTTCATTCAGGATAGCTCGCAGTTGTTCCTTAGTGATGTATGACTCTTTCTCCAAGGGCTCAATTCTTACTGTTTCGCGAAGAGGCTCTTGTGTTGAGTCCTCCGGAAAAGCCTGATTATTCATCCTTGGTGACTCAATATTCGACGGTGGAACACGCGAGGCCTCCATGAAGTGAAGTATGGCTTTTTGTGTTTCCTGGATGTTGAGAAGAGTTTGCAGTAGAACTGTTGGCAATTCTGCCGAATTCTGTACTGGTTCTACCATCGGAGGGCTTTCTGCCTGATTCGCACCAATATTCGCGCGACGACGTTGTCTTCGTGCCGGTTGGACTGGTTCCCCTCCTTGTGTCTGTGCTGCTGTTTCCTCTTCCATTTGTTCAGTATGCCGGGTTGATGGTCGTCCTCTCCGCCGAGGTTGACGAGGCTCCACTTGTGCAGAAGACATCTTCTCCCCAGTGAAGTCGCCTTTAATGTGGGGGTTCGCCGATTTTAAATGATGTGAAGATAGTTTCTACACAAGTTCGTCAGCCAAAACCACAGTATTGATGCTCTTATTACTTTTGACTTTCTTTTACAGAGAAAAATGAAAGAGAAATGAAGGAAAAGACCATGAGTACAAGCAATTGAAATATTTTATCTCTCTAGGAATTTCTCTCTGAAAAGTCCTTTTCAAATGAACCCTCGCACCTTTATTTATAGGCGCGACCGCTCAGTAATCCTCGCGGCTTGTATTGCCACGTCAGCACTAGTCTCGCGACGTGGTTCAATCATCCTCGCGGATTCCATTGCCACGTCAGCACCTGTCTCGCGACATGGTTCCTGCGTACTTAATCCGTGATATAAATACCTTGTACAGTATTATTCTACGCCCGCGATTACGGAAAACGGATTCGCGTACTCTTATGTGTAATTAATACTGCACACCATAAATACCTTTTGCACAATATCATCTCGCGCACTTAACTTCGCGAAACGGATTCGCGTTATCCTATGCGCGGATTTATACAGTGCACTATAAATACCTGGCACAGTGTCATCTTGCTTTTGATTACGCGAAACGGATTCGCGTAGTCTCATGCATAGGTCATGCTGTGCGACATGCCCCGTGATCCGCGCCTATTTCATCGCGGATCTGATTTATCCTTAGCCAAGGATGCCGTTATAGCTTTGCCGGGTTATGACCAATCATGCATGTCTTGGTCATGTCCCTGAATACTATCGGCCTCTCTAGGGTACTCTTTGCTTAGGATTGCGTAAATAAGGTCGCGACCCACTATTTACTCATCCCCAGCATTTCCCCTAGATTCCGAGTAGTACTCCCTTCGCGAGCAGCATATAGGGTTATGAGTTTCTGATGCGAGCTATAAAACACATCAGCCTCTCATACCTCCCTCTGTGTAATGCAAGCTCTCACGTAAAACCTATATTTGGGCTATTTCCCCAAGTAATCAATTATTTGGGCCAATCTCCCAAATGATCTTTTACTTGGGCCGGTTTCCCCAAATATACCAAACCTGGGCCATATCCCAGATAAATAAAGGTTGGGCCATATCCCAGATAAATAAGGGTTGCGGATCAACTTTTTCGCAAATTACCACCTTTACACAATGTTCTAGATAAGAGTACTTTTTCTTCCACGAACAAAGTTGAACAATCTCATGTTGAGTAAAATATATCACATGCCTAGGTGTTGTTCGCAAATTATATGATTTCGAGTTTGGCTCACTAAATTAAAAATAATAATAATGAATTACTGTTATTTCTATAGATTTATATTTTAAAAAAATATTTATTAAACTCTATTATTATTAAATTATAAGGTTTAAACAACTATATTTAAATAACTGTTATCAAAGTGTTAAATTGTAAGAATTCAAATCCAACAACTACATTCAAAGAATTATTGAAATTTCAATATCTTTTCTCCTTTATTTATTTTAATGTTAAGGAACTCATCAGGCTAAAGGACTCCACGGATCTTTGGACCCAAGGCTTGTTGTAACTTCCTTCCTGAATTATGAGTCACTACCCAACAATATTGGACCAGATTCCTTGCCGTTATAGTTAAAGGGGTTGTTTGGGCAATTTTTTTTATCATGAGTTCTTGTCCAACAATGAAATCCTGGGTATAAATATATTATGTATGAACTCTACCTAATAACTTAAAAAATACTTGGCCCGTTCTAATTTAATTTTATATATAAAAAATACATCCACCAAAACACTATTACTGCCAAGGGTACATGCCCTAGTCCCGTGATCAGGGGCGAGCCAAAGCCAAGATAGGGGGCCATGGCCTCTTCCAAATATTTAATTTTTTTTTGTACCCTAAAAAAAATATATCTTATAGATAAAATTATAAAAAAATGCATATGGCCCCTTTCAAAAATTTTAAAACTTCTTTTAGTATCTTAAAAATATATATGTCTTATAGATAATTTTATAGAAAATGGCATATGTCCCCTGAAATTTTGAAAACAATTCTCTTTAATAACTCACAAAGATATATATATATTTTATAGATATTGCATTTGGCCCCTCCCAAAAAAATTTCCTGACTCAGCCCCTGCTCGTGATCCATCGAGTCCTTTAAGGGCCTGTTTTGTAAACAGGTTTGGTGCCAAAAAATGGTACCAAACCATGTTTGGTAAAATGGTGCCAAAAAATGGTACCGTTACTGTAGCAAACCATGGTGCCAAATTTGTGAAGGATTTTGGAACCATCTTTTTGATGGTTTTGGATGGTGCGGGTACTGTAGCAAACCACTGTAGCAACCCGAATCACTCTAGCACCGAATATAATATTTATATTTTAATATTATAAATTTTAATATTAATATATATATATATTAATATTAAAATTTATAAATTTTAATATTAATATTAATATAAATTTTAATATTAATATATTATTATATTAATATTAATATTAATATTAATATATTAATATAATAAAAATATTTTAATATAATAAAAATATATTAATATATTTTCATATTATAAATTTTAATATTAATATATTAATATTAAAATATTAATATAATAAAAAATATTAATATAATAAAAAATATTAATATAATAAAAATATATTAATATATTTTAATATAATAAAAATATATTAATATATTTTAATATTATAAATTTTAATATTAATATATTAATATATTAATATATTTTAATTTTAATTTTAATATTAATATATTTTAACATATACCAACTCTACCAAACATGGTTTGGTTTTTCAGCATCATTTTTTCTCACACCAAAATCATCTGCACCAAACATGATTTGGAACAAAAATAAAACCACACCAAACCGAATCCAACACAACCCAAACCAAAACAAAAAACTAACACCGCACCAAACCGTTACCCAACACAACCTTAATATTGTGCCCCTGCACCCAGGGGGGGAGACTAGGTCCTCGAGTCCAAGGGGTTCCAAAAAAATTTCAACCAGTGCTACTATAAGCCATAATTTAGAGCATCTAATATGTTGGGCTTGTGGCTAATTGGTGGGTCAGCTTGCCCAGTATTTAGGTTGGTATGGGGCTTGCCAAGCTGAATGGCTAGCTGCTTGACTAGGCACATTTGGCCAGCCCTTTAGCTAGCGTTTATGGCTTTGTGGGCCTACTTATACATTTTGTCTTCTTTTGGAATTTTGTTTTGTTGCTCTTTTGTTCATTTTTTCTTTTTCTATATTTCATTCATTATTTAGTTAAGGAGTAATATAAAAATAAAAATATAATGTATTAATTTTTTATTTTATTCAAATATAATGTACTACTTTTATATTTATTTTTAGGCCTAGAATAAATCCGAACGAACCCAATAATTAAATCTTGTATAACCCAAGCCCAAGATGATGTAGATTTCACTAGTAGGTCACCGTTTGTGGGCTCGTCCATTCTAAGATAGATTTCTTAAGTATTTTGTTGTTCACAATAATATATATATTTTATTTTTTCGAGTCTTTTGAATAATAAAAAAATACTATTAAGCATGTGAAACATTAAAAGTATAGTGACTCATATTTGACCTCACCTAGGCTCTTAAGAATTTTAGAAATTTGAGGACTAACCATGCTTGTGCAACTGCTTAATATGGGAAAATTCTATAGGAACTAGTTTATCATTAAGGAGAAAAGTAATTAGGTACATTTCATTCACATATATTTATTCATAATTCAATCAACTTTGTTTCGTAAATGATCAATTGTTCTCATACAACGCTAAAAATAAGTGTTTTTTTATAATTAATAAAGCATATGAGAAATTGCAATTAATTAAGGCTATGTTTGGTAGATGAATGAAATGAAGTCCAAGTGGGAATGAGAATGAGATTAAGAATGTAATTAAATAATCATTCTCATTCTATTATTTCGTTGTAAATATGAAGCACTTTATGAATGAAATGAATTTAAAAAGCAAATTTCTAAAAAATACCCCTTTTAGTGATAAATATATAATTTTAAACAAATAATATTATTACATAATTTTTTTAAAAAAGAAATGGTGAAAGGTAACATAAATAATAGCGGCAAACAATGGAGGTGGTGGTGGTCGAGGCGGCGGAAAGTGATGGCGGCAGTGGTGGCGGTGGTAGAATTTGGTGACGCAGTGGTGAGGGTGATTTGTTTACTTCAAAAGTGAAAGGATTGTTTTAGTAATTTTATGTTTTAAAAACATTGCTTAAGAACTGGAATGGACATTCCATAGGTTTACTAATGGAATGAATTTCAATTCAACAAAAATATACCAAACAAATAAATAAATAAAATCGGCATTCCATTCATGTCTTTTCATTTCTTCGTACCAAACATGACATAAAAGTGGGAAGTGTACAAATAAAATTGCATCCATTGGAGATAGAGAGAACAACAACCCTTGGATGAATTACGGGTTGGTGTAACCTAACTTGCAATACTTGTAATAAGAAGGCAAATCATGTGTCAAGCCCCGAATTTCCAAAGACTCCCGAACCGGGACATCCGAGAAATTTGGGATCGTGATCCATAAAAGGAACGATCAACTAATATTATCAATAACCATAAAACGAATGGAATATTATTTACAATAATAATTCCATACACAAACAAACGGAAACTAAACAAAATAATACACAAGGCACATCTAGGTGCCGAAAGAATACATCTCTACAACGATACAATGATACCAAATACAAGGAAGGGATGCGCCAACAGACTGACTCCCAAGAAATACAACAACGGTCCCAATACAGGGGACAAACAAAGAAAACTAGAATAGAACAACACTACATACGAACTTCCCAAATCCCGCAACAACATCAGTGCCACGAGCCATCGTGCACTCCAAGTTATCCATACCCGAAACATTACCTGCAAACTGGTGTAGACCACCAGGGCAAACCAACGTCGGGGTGAGCTTATTGAGCCTCGTAGGAAAAAATATCATAACCGTCACATCCTCCGACCGTCCAAGTCGAGTGAAAACCAACCCGTATACATGCATCTACCCTAAGTCGGTCAATCGTCCCTCATGGCACTCACGCCAATACGAGATCCCTGAAAATAACCCCCTACCATCCATCATCCAGGGCAACTAGCACATAACGAAACCATAATATAACATCATATGGCAAACGCGCACCTATATATATACATAGATACAACAAATAAGTACAAGTCACGTAGTTCGAACCTCACAGGAAAACACTATAACTCGTACCCCCAATCCAACACTAATAGTCTACATTACTCACATAAACATACTCCAGGAACACCATACCTTAGTGTAATATAGCCAAGCACTCTAGTGGCCGCAATGATAACCATAGGGTTCAAAGGAACCAAAATCCTCACGATGCCCATAAAAAGGAACATCCATAACCTATACCAAGGAAACTCTCACGTCCTCGCATACCAACATAACCATCGTCAATGTATATATACACAGTACACATACGACACATCCACCTATTCACAAAGGCGAACCTTACTCACATCAGTAGCACTACTCATGCCACAACATCAATCTCATGATACTATCCTCGAGGAGATCAATTCAATCAGTAACGCCCTCACTCAGGATGAGGAAAGCTAACTGCTCAACCAGGAAGGGTACATGAACACTACCCTCAAGAATGGCCACACAAGACCATAACCAAGCAATGAATGGAAATTCCAATGCTAAACACATGAATAACCGGGACATCACGTCAATATGTAAAAACATCCACCCATGACGAGGAAACATCACTACATCATAACCGAGACTCCAAATGATGGAATATATGAAACACGCATATCGAGAGAATACATTCTCAAGTCAACCAAACAACCATAACTAAAGGATTCCTATGACACCCACAAGGACGAAGAAGGAAAAGTGACACGCTGGAACCACAGAACCCAACATCCGTTTCCAACCCCACAGATCAAATGATGACACAAAAAGGAGTGGCTCGGCATCACGCCGTGACCAACACTCAAGAAAGGTGGATCTAAGTCGATCCTTCAACCTAACAAAACTCATCCCTAAATACCATTAATCAATGCCTCAAGCATAGTAGAAGAAGTGGTGAAACACAAGGGAGAGAATGAAAAGAAGTTGCAATAAGTACATAAATAGGTGCCACTGAGTTATACATCGAGTACTCGGTGGTGGAAGCTTTGAGTACTCGGTGGCTCTTCCACAAAGTTGTACACCGAGTACTTGGGAGCCTTAGAAATGCCCAAAAATCTCGGGCGAAAAATGAGGCTTGTACGCAAGTGCGCGAACTTACGCACTCACCGAGTACTCGGTAGAATCATCACCGAGTATTCGGTGGCCCCCATAATGCAAAGTCAAGGAATGAACCCAAAAAGCTCCGAAACGAAACCAGATGATTCGGAGCTAATCCCGAACACACCAAAACATCTACAATACCATGCGAAATGACTCAACATCCGATATGAACCAAGAATAACGGAGAATGAAGAAGGAAGTCCAAGCATGACAACACTTCAACAAAACCGGGAAAATGATCTAACAACTCGATTCCCAACCGTGAACTCAATTCACTCTCAAAATGACAACTCATCTCAACCACCCCAAGTTCCCTATCATCTTTTTCAATTTTTTTATTTTGACTTGCAATCACATAAACCAAGAAGCCTGCAGTCATTCCACTAAGAAATGTGAAAATAACGGTTCTCAACTATGATATACATGAATGATTGTTTACAACTTTTTCAGAAACATAGTTTACATATCTATGGTCATTTTCATATGAAGTAGATGCAACTTATATAGAAAAACCAAATGGCACGTTCTATAATATTGTGAGCGTGTCGACCATCAAAAACTTTGCAAGTAATTCCCCCGTCCTTTGCCTGTTTTCAGGAACAACCCTATAGCATCACAAATTCGTAAGTAGTCCCCAATTTTCCATTCCTATTTCCAAGAATAACCCTAGCGATATTCCTCAAATGGGAATTTATGAAATCTAGTTTTTTCCAAGTATCAATTTATCGATAACTCTATTCGACAAAGACTTTTACATGAACACTCCCTTCCAAGGTGATCAACCCTTTGAAGGCAAAAATGTTTTAAAAAAGAGACCCTCCAACTGAATAACAATAAAAAACATACACAAGGCCTAAGGATGATCCCATTTTTTGGTAATCAGTACTCCATTAAACGAATTTTAGTTTAGTAATCCATAAAACCAAACAAAAAATATTCAAAGATAAAGTCAACATAGAAAATAAACAAATATTATAAAAGCACGAAAATAAAATGAATTTCCTTCAAAATCTCAGAATTTGAAATAGGCAACCACCATTTATTTTACCTTAATTCAAGTTTTTGCTTTATATATAAACTTTTATCAAGAATAAAAGCATATATAATCAAGACCCAACTTGATTATATATATTAAAAAATATTAAAAAAAACTTACAAATATATAGATAGATAGATAGATATTGTAGGGGTTCGATTGAAATGAATGATTTAAAGATAGTTTCCACACAAGATCGTTAGGAAAATAATGGTGCTTGGGCTTTTATTGCTTTTGATTGTTTTACAGAGAAATGAAAGAGAAATGGAAGAGAAAATAATAGTTGCAAATGATTGCGAAATACTTTTTCTCTCTAGAAATTTCTCTCCCTTAGTCTCTGAAAAAGTCCCTGAATTGAATCATTGATCCCGTATTTATAGGCGCTGGTTCAGGCATAAGTTATTGCCACGTCATCATGTGAATCCGCGAGGTAGATCCGCGGCTTAGTTTTCATAATCTTACCCAAGTCGCGATGTTTAATCCGCGACATTACCGATCCGCGACCCAGTATGCTACTGATCCGCGGATTCCTTTTTTTTTTTTCATAGTTTTCCTGGATCATGTCCTTTTATGTATATTTTCCCTTTACATGACCCTGAACGTTACTTGACGCAGTCTAGGTACTTTACTCTGAGTGATTTTGATTAATAAGGTCGCGACCCACTATTCAACATCCCAAATTATTTCCCTAGGCTAGTCAAAATAACACTCCCTACGCGATAAGCTCATAGGGTCGCGAGGTTTGACTTTTGGCTATGACCCCCCTTTGTCAATCCTCAACGAACACCTCTTTGTAGAGTATTTATCGCGTGCTTGATCTCATACAGAGATACCCTGGATTCGCGGATTATAATCCGCGACTCCCCTTGTTGGTCTTTTCCAACTTTCCCTTGGCGTACCCTTTTGGATTCGCGGATTATATCAACGCGAATCCCCCTTTACATTTTTCCCTTTTACACTTTAGTACTTGGTTAAATACTAAAGAGTAAACCATAAAGACAACCTTATTTTAACTTCGCGGAAGCATATGAGTATTTTTACATACCTTGTTTTCACTTTTCGGACCTTTTGTATAACTCTCCTCATTTTTCCATATTGAAACCTGTCATTGATTTATCAACAATCATCCCCTATTATGATCCGCGACATTCGATCTTGCGGCAACCTTGGCGTTCGTTCGGCTTCCGCAGGCATTAATTGCATCTCCTAGGTTTTCGTGTTCCCTCTCTTTATAAACCTCCCTTGCTCATTTCATTTCATTTTTTCCATTCCTTCTCCCATATTTCTCTCTTTCCCTTTTCCCCTCACTCCTCTTGCCTCATACTCTTTATTGTTTTAGCCTCCATCCTCTTTTTACTTCGCGGTCCTAGTTTGAAGTCTGTACTTCCCTATTTCCCTATTTTTAATGGCCAAGTCCTCTACTCCCAAGATCTTAGTTCTCCCATCCGGGACTGTTCCATTCTGCCAGCAAAATGGAGGAAGGCTCCATTTTTTGAGGATTCTCATGACCATTTCTGGAGTTCCATTGAAAACCTTCCTCCCTTGGGGGACATTACTGACGACCCAATGCTTATTCATTCTGATGGTGAAGCCCCCTTAGCCAATATTCCACCCACTTCCCTTCTTCGCTTGCTTCTCGAAAGAGGCGATGTCCCATATTCTTTTATAGAATATGAAGGGCATGTTGCACCCATTACTCATTAGAGGATGTGGTCTAGCTATATACTCAGCTAGGACAAACAACGCGAAACTCTTAGAGAAACGGTCTTACTAGACTCCATAGAGTTATTCTCTAACTTGTCCATCCGTCGAGACATGGATGCCCTCAATCTTCTAGTGTCACGGTGGAGTTCCTTCTCCCATACTTTCATAACATCTTGGGGAGAGTTTATCCCTACCTTGAAAGATGTTTATGTTCTATTTAGGCTTCCCGTTTTTGATTCGCGACCCCTTGATGCACTTCCTTTCGATGAAGAAGACCAGGCGATTCACTCGCATCTTCAATCTTGTGCGGCCTATGCCGCAAAAAGGGGTAGTCGCTTCAAAGACGGTGCTATACTCGCAGAGGCTCCCATTGTAAGAAGTGCAAAGCTTAAGTATTCCAACTAGTGCCATCACTTTTTTAGAGAGTATGAGCCGAAGTTACCTCTCATCCGCGGTCAAGACCGCGAATCTGTACCCGGTCCCGAATTCAACGGTGATTATGAATTGGCAGGCTTTTTAGCCTATTGGTTGGACCGGTACATATTCCAAGGACGTCCCGAATATGAGTCAAATAAACTAGTGTTTTTGATGGCTTCAATAGAGTCGCGGGGTATTCGTCTTCCCTTAGCTCCCCTTTTTTTGGGTACTCTTTACTCCCAATTAGACACTTTGTCAAATGATTTTTTAAGATCGGTAGGAAGATATGACATTAGTACCCACATTCCCTGCATTTTCCTAATGTTCTTTATCTTTGAAAGATTCCCAAAGTACGCCCCAAAACCTCTCAATTTTCCTTCATCGTCAAACACTGACACTGTTGGTCCCATATTGCGAGCTGCCCATTGGTCTGGCCTTCTTTCTACTAAACGACTTGAAGAATTTATTGACTTCAGTCGTAATTTTTCATGGAGACCCTACTCAGTTCCTCTGGCAGGTATCTATTTCCCTTCTTTTTACCCCATCGAGGAGCAAACTTCTTATGGCTATCAACACCATGAAGAACTCATTTTTGTTACTGCTTCATTCGAGTGTTGCCTACCCATTTTTGACGAGTCTTTCTCGCAGACTACAGTCTACAATCCTTCGCGTGTGGCTCGTCAACTGGGTTTTGAGCAGAAAGTTCCAGTTTATGTTGTTCTTCCTCAGGCAGTTCTCCTGATATCTATGACGCGTCCCTGGTGAGTTTTCGCGAGGAGTATGAGAAGAAACATCAAGATTTTTCTTTTGCTATCTTCATTCCCACGAGATCTCGGGCAGGTGGTCGGACCGCGGCCTATGTAGATTTTTTGCTGCAAGTTACAACAGATTTCCAGACATTTATGATGGGTCCTTCCAGGCCAGTTGCTCCAGTAAATGTGCTCGCGGGAGAATCCTCTCTTAAACTTCACAAACCTCATGGCTCCCGTGACTTCTATAGCAAGCTGGCTCTTCAAGCTTTTGATCATGAGGCACCAGCAAGTTCAACTCTGGTTTCTAAAAAATAGAAAACTTTCAAGGATAAAAAAGGAAAATCAAAGGTTCCTCCTTCCGCGCCTAAACAAAAACATTCTGAGCACGTTGATGTTCCCACCACCATTCCGGTTCGCGAGGAACCCATTTCGAAATGATTGGTAATGATCTCGCAACTTTGTATTTTCTTATTCTTATCTTCAGTCACTGGTACCAACTGATTTACCTTTTCTTTATTTATTTGATTTCAGAGATCCGTGAACTCCACTACTACATCATCCCTGAACATTTGGGTTCCTCCTCCCTCGGACCACACAATCGCGGATGATTCCCTCAGAAGAAGTTCACAGAGCGAGACTACCGTGAATGATGCCTTGGACTATATTCCTTTGTCTCGAAGAAGAAGATATCAAAGAGCTCAAATTCTGGCATCTGTTACATATATTCCTGAAGATGATGAGATAGACATTATTCCCTTGATTCGCAGAAGGTCGAATCCTTCTACTTTGGTCCCCTCTCCTGAAAGACTAGGAGTTGAACCCCTTGTTTTTCAGTCATCCCAAGGTGAAGATGAAAATGCTGACGTTCATCAAGGCGAAGTCAAATCCTCCTATTCGCGAGTGGAGAAGTCCTCTCCGCTAATAAAAACGAATTCTTTGCTTGATACAGTTGCACGGGCTGTGGAGGATATTCATGCTTCAGATCCTCTATTTTCAAGTAACTTTTAACTTTTAACTTCTTTTACTTGATACAGTTGCACGGGCCGCGAGTGCTTCTTTCATGCTTATAGTTTTTATTTATAATTTGTTCAGGTCGCGAGACTGGAGAGGATGCAAATCAGGAAGCTAATATTTCCTTTGATGCTTCTGATCACGAGGTGGCTGTTATCCTTTCGGACTTTCCAGCTCAGGGACAAGAGAAGGCACAAACGATATCTCAAGTCACGAGAAGGGTTCTGCTTTATGACTCAGAGGAAGGGGATGATCTTCCCATCTCTACTCTTATCCGCGAGGGTCCTTCGCATCATGATTAAAGTAGACCCCTTCTTGAGGATGCTCAGCCAACAAACACGAACTCAGTCTCTGATGATCAAACCGCGGACCCAATAAATTCTCTTTCCGCAGAACCAAATGAAACCGGGAAGCTATCAGAGATTTTTAAAAAAAGCGATGCCAACTTTGTTCCATAAGGAGATGTCGCGGAAGTGACTAATCCTCCAGTTTCTAATTCTGACACAGATGTTCGGCACATGGAACCTCTTGTTGGTGATATCGTGGTTGAGATAGCTGCTACTTTGCAAGATGGGCCACAAATTCAAAGGTCACTTTTCGGGGGCCTTGTTGCTGACATAGAGACCATTGCTGAATCTTCCGTTGGCGCGGATCATGTTCCTTCCGCGAATGAAGGTAAATTTTGTCTATTTAGTACTCTTCCAAATAGAATTTTTGGTACTCATGGTGCTGAATCCTCGTTGATAATTCCATTTTTATTGCAGACAATTCGAACAGAAGTCCTGACCCCTTGTTTCCAAAATTTGCGTTCCTAGATCCAGAAGCACTTCTCAATGAGTTCTTCTCGCCCCTAAACACTTTACAAAACATTACATTCCCCAATTCTGAGTTCTTTTTCCTTCCCATTCACCATCAGCAGCCACATATGCAACCTCATCAACCCCATCCTCCTCAAACTCATTCATCCATCCCTGACACCACATCCATGCAACATATGTAACCTCATCAACCCCCTTCTCCACAAACCCATACATCCATCCCTGACACCATTCTAGCGCCTTTTGTTTAAAATCCTCCTCAGCAGCATTAAGTCTACTAGCGTAATTATTTATGTTATTCAGGTGATATGGCTATTTTGGACCTTGTTTATAGTAGCTATCCAGAGACATTTGCTACTATGGAGCTTTATGATCCACTTCTCCAACCAACATTCCTGCATATTATTGTGGATACCTTTGCTTCATTAATGACCACTTGTGTACGAGATCTCACCTCCACAACTTTGCCTCTTTGTCGCGCTCGTATCAAAGATTGGAAAAACATGAAAATGAACGTGACTTGGTGGGAAATTCATCTGGAAAAGGTTGAGCGCTTGTATGCAAAACATTACGCGGAAGTCAAAGCTTTGAATGAGTACCAAACCAGTATAGCAAGAGTGGAAGAAGCCCACGCTCTCTTAGCTGCTGCAGAACAAGATACCCGTAGACTAAAAGAATCCGCGGAACATTCAATACGTTCTCGCGAACTACAAGAGGAGCATGAAAATCTCCATATTTCCTCTCCTGTTGGTCGTGATTTATACTAGTGATTTATTTTGCAGTATTCATACACATATTTTGTTATATATAAAATCTTCATGTATATTGTGCTAATATCGTACACTTTATCATTTATCATCATTTTTTTATACTTATTTCCATGTATATGCATCTAAGATTGGTACAACTTAATCCATTTCACATTAAGAGGTCCAGCTCTCTCGCGAGTGACTTCATGCTCCATCTTGTAATACCCACTGCTGCCCTCACTTACAATCACATACGGACCTTCCCACTTAGCTTCAAATTTTTTTACCCTATGTCCCCTCATGATTGCTGGTACTACTTTCAATACTTTGTCCCCCTATTTGAACCATCTGTACCGTACCTTTTTGTTATATCTCATTGCTTGTCGCTTATTGTATTCTTTCTGATTCATAAAGGCTTCTGCCCTTGTTTCCTCCAATTCTTCTATCTCCAGTAGTCTATCATCCAAATTGCTTTTGCATGTCAGCATTTTAGCAGCAACCTCTAGCTCTGCAGGTAACACAGCCTCTACTCCATAGACTAGTGCATAAGGGGTCATGTTTGTCACACTCTGGTATTCAATTCGATGCGCCCACAACGCTATTGAAAGTTCTTCCACCCATTTCTTCTGATTATCATGCACCAACCTGGACATTATTTGAATTAACGCTTTATTAGAGGCCTCAGCCTGTCCATTTCCTTTTGGATAGTAAGGCGTGGACTTGTGATGAATTACTGAGTATCTCCCCAACAAATCCGCGACTTTACTATTGACAAAAGGAGTCCCATTGTTTGACAATTCAGTTGCCACTAAAATCCACACATGTCCCTGAGCTTGCGGTGTGATTGGTCCAATTATGTCTAGTGCCCAAGTGTGGAAAGGCCAGGGGGTAGCCAAACTGTGTAATTCAGTTCCTAGAGTATGAATAAGATCCCCGTGCACCTGACATATATGACATTTCCTGACAAAATCACTGTAGTCCCTATCCATTATTGGCCAGTAATACCCGGATGCTAGTAACTGCTGAAACACTTTTCTAGGGCCTTGGTGACCAAATTTGTGAGTTTTCTTCAATACTTCCCCTGCCTCTTCTTTGCTTACACATCTCATCAGCTTTCCTTCAAAACTTTTGCGGAACAATTTTTCCTCCAGTAAGATAAATCGCGAGGCCAATTTTCTGAACCGCGGCTAATCTTTTTCAGGCAAAACCCTTTCTTTTAGATAATGCACATATCTATCCTGCCAGTCTATCATGTTCGCCACATTTCCTTCGTTCGCGGAGGGATATATATTACAGTTCTGATAACTGCTTTGCAACTTGACTACATCATCCTTCATACTTGGCCAAAAGAAACCGTCTCGCTGCAAAACTCGATAGAGACTGACATCCGCTTGACCACATATTTTCTTGTGGGTTTTCTGTAGCAGTTCTCCTATCTCGTTTATTACCACGCATCTGGCTAGAATCCCTCTGGCTGTTCTGTAATATAACACGCCTTTTATGATATGGTATTCTCGTCTCAAGGGATTGTTATCATTTTTTAGTAGAACTTGTACTATCTGTGCTCTCCAATCATGTTCTTCATACACCTCTGATTCCTTCCCATTACTGACCACGGAGTTGGTTCTTCGCACTACTTACACAGAAGACTCTATTCCTTCGAAATGTAGTTGCGAACCCAATGCTGCCAATGCATCAGATCGTCGGTTGCTTTCTTGCGGCTCGTGCTGAAAACTCAAAGTCTCAAAGCTTTCTATCATTTAACGGATGAAGGTTCTGTAAGACACCAGATGGGGTTCTTTGATAACATACTCCCCTTTAACCTACTTAATGACCAGTTTAGAATCTCCTCTTACATGAAGAATTCTTGCCTTCAACTGTTGAGCCGTCATCAGTCCTAGCGACAACCCTTCATACTCGACAATGTTGTTGGTACAAGGAAAATCAATTTTATAAGCCATGACTAATTCCTCTTTTTTTTCCTCATTCTTTAGTACAAAACCGGCCCCACCTCTTTTTTCTGTGGATGAGCCATCAATATCTAAAGTAAATTTCGCGCTTTGTGTCGTACTCGCTACTCCCACCTCCTCCGTTTTGGGCTCAGCTCCCCCAGGAAATAAAGCTAGTAAATATGACAAGGCCTGACTTTTTACTGCTTTCGGTCAAGAACATGTGATCTCATATTCAGATAGTGCTAACAACCATCGAGCAGTTCTTCCACTGAGTATGGGCTTTGTGAGTAGATACCGTATGGGGTCACTTTTGGTGATTAGATCCAATGGATGTGCCAGTAAATAATGTCTGAATTTCTGAGCCGCGATTACCAATGGAAGACAATGATTCTCCAAGGATGTGTATCATGACTCTGGTCCTTTGAGTACTCGACTGATATAGTAGACATGCTTCTCTTCCCCTTTATGTTCCTGGGCCAACAGCGCTCCTACGGACTTATTGGTGGAAGTGAGATATATTATCAACGGTTTCCCTAACTCTGGCGCTACCATTATTTTTGGTGATGCTAGAATCCTCTTAATTTTCTCAAAGGCCTGATGTTGTTCTTCTCCCCAGCTATATACAAACTTTTCTTTTAATAAAGGCATGAGTGGGTGAGTTAGCTCTGCTAGTGCTGGGATAAACCTCCTCAGATAAGATATTTTCCCCATAAAAGTTTTCAACATTTTACGAGTTGTGGGCGGAGCCATTTCCAATACTGCCCTAGCTTTTGTTGGGTCCATATTAATCCCCTGTCGATGTATGACATACCCCAAGAACTTTCCTTCTAGTACTCCAAAAACGCATTTCAGGGGATTCATCTTCAAATTATACTCGCGACACCATTGCAGTGCTTTTCTCAAATCGCCCACATGATTCTGCATGGCTCTGGATTTTACCACCAAATCATCCACATAGTCCTCCATAGTTTTATGCATCAAGCCATGGAATATAGCTGTCATGGCGCATTGATACGTAGCCCCGGTATTTTTAAGTCCAAATGGCATGACCGTATAATGAAAATTCCCCATTGGGGTGCGAAAAGCAGTTTTCTCAGCATCTTTCGGTGCCATCTTAATCTGGTTATACCCGCTGAATCCATCCATTAGTGAAAAAATTTCGTGTCCTGAGGTTGCATCCACCATGGTGTCAATGTTGGGTAGAGGGAAATCGTCTTTTGGGCAGGCTTTATTGAGATCGTGATAGTCTACACATACGCGGATTTGCCCAGTCTTCTTTCTCACAGGCACAATATTTGCAAGCCATGTCGGATGTTGGGTTGGCTTGATGAATCCTACTTTCAGCAACTTTTCCACTTCTGCTTTAATCTGTACCTCCAGATCTGGATGAAATATTCGTTGTTTTTGCTTCTTTGGCTCTGATGCGGAATGCACATGGATGTGGTGGCTTACCAATCTAATATTGAGCCCTAGCATTTGACTATAGTCCCAAGTAAAGATATCCCGAAACTCCTTGAGTAATTATACCAGAGAATTCTTAGTTTCGTTGGGCAGCGTACTGCTTATGAAGGTAGGTCACGAAGCTGTGTCGACGCCTATGTCCACTTCACACAAACCATGCTCTGGTCGCGGATTCATTTTGAGTGCTTCAGGATCAGTGACAAGTTTTCTTTGTACACCTGCCCTATCTATCCCGGGGTCAGTGCCAACTGTGCAAGCTTCTGACCCCCAATCCTGTCACAATTTGTACACTACTTGCCCATCGGGCATTTTGACTCGTGACCAGCTCACCATTTCGGTAATGGTATAGAAAACACGCCGGGTCCATCTTCCTCACTGTATTATAAGAAATAGATTGCATCTGCAAAATGGGCCTCAGGTGCACAAAAAGGGCTCTTAGATGCCTTTACAGTCATTATTCCTTCTCCCCAATTGGCTTTCATCACCTGATAATAGGATGATGGTACTACACCATATGCATGTAACCACGGTCTTCCCAGCAACAACTGATATGAGGATTCCCCTTTAATGACATGAAACTTGGTGGCCCCCTTGATTTTCCCAACTTTAAGATCCAATGTCACGAATCCCATGGTGGCCTGTTGGTCTCCATTGAAATTAGTAACTGTAATGGTATGATTTACAATCTTGCTTTCAGGAAAATTGATCATCCTCAAAGTGGCCAGCGGGACTAAATTGACTGACGCTCCTCCATCCAAGAAAGCTCGTTTCATCTCTCGACCATTCACAGTAGCTGGTACATATAGGGGTCGATTGTGGAAGAATGACACTTGTCTGTCTGCTTCAGAAAATATAATCTTACTGAAGGTTTACTCATGCTATGGAATCACGATAGTATGATTAAGAGCGACAACTGTTTGTTCTTTTAAGAACTCCTTCACATGTTCCTGTATTAGGAGCTCGTTGAAGAAAACGTCTAACTTAGCATCCTCTTTGCTTCACGCGCTGGTGGGAATTCATATTTGATGGTATTTATCGTATCCTCAGTACTGTCTCTGGCGGCCACTACAACCACATGTGGAGGGAATGGCTCATGAACTACATCATTTGCCACTTCCAAGTCACCTGATACTATTTTCCGGTGTACTAATCCGCGAAATACCCAACAACCAATCAGGGAATGCCGAACAAACCTGTGATAGGGGCAGTAGTTGTTCTTCATCCTTTCCTTTCTTGTCGGCACCCTTTGCACTGAAGGTATCGATATAACATGATCTGCAATCCACTGATTTAGCAAAGCAACTGCTTCCTTTTCACTGAAAGGTAAATGAGGTGGTTCAGATCTTCTAGCACACTCTTCCCTGGACCTTTTGTTCTGCGTTGCTTCTACCATTGCCACTCGCCTAGCATTGATATTTGGTCATGTCGGGGGAGCCAAAAATTCTCACAATCTTCGTGCATTATCAACAAGTGCATAAAAAGTTCTGAACTCGTGATTGACCAAATGTACTATATATTCTCGCAGCATTCCTTCTATGCAAATTTTGATCAATTGAAGCTCGGAAATTGGTTCATGGCACTGTAAAGCAGCCTCACAAAATCTCCTGACATAAATTGCCACATCTTCCCCAAAACGTTGCATTTGCCTTGTAAGTGAAATCATTAAGACCTCTTCATCTGCCTGGAAGAACTTGGTGTAGAACTTGATCACCATATCCGTCCAACTGGATACTGAAGCCGGAGCAAGACCAATATACCATGTGTATGCAGTACCTGTTAGAGATTTGGAGAATTCTCCGAGTTTCAAATACTCATCATTTATGTGGGGTCCCAGAGCATCCGTGAACCCGGATATGTGCTCTCTTGTATTTCCCTTTTTCCATCAAATTGATGGAAGCCTAGTGTTCCATAGTCTGCAGGATAAGGTAAAGCCATAATACTGGGATGGTATGGTGGGGCAATTTCCACCTCTTCTATCTTAGATTTCACGTTCAAGATAGCCCGCAGCTACTCCTTGGTGATATATGACTCTTTCTCTAGTGGCTCTGTTCGCGCTCGTGGTGCCTCCCGAAAAAGCTCCTGTGCTGATATTTCTGGCAAGGTATGATTATTCATCCGTGGTGATTCCAGATTTGGTACTGAAACGCGCAACGCCTCCATGAAGTGAAGTATGGCCTTTTGCGTTTTTTGAATGCTGAGAAGAGTTTGCAGCAGAGCTGATGGCAATTCTGGTGAATTCTGTACTGGCTCCGCCATTGAAGGAGTCTCTGCCTGAGCCACACCAGCGTTTGCGTGATGACACTGTTTCAGTGCTGGTGGAACTGGTTCACCTCCTTGCGTTTGTGCTGCTGTTTCTTCTTGAACTTGCTCGGTGTGTCGGGTCGGTGGACGACCTCTCCGACGAATTTGACGAGGCTCAACTTGTGCAGAAGACACCTCTTCCCCAGCAGATTCGCCTTTAATGTAGGAGTTCGATTGAAATGAATGATTTAGAGATAGTTTCCACACAAGATCGTCAGGAAAATAATGGTGCTTGAGCTTTTATTGCTTTTGATTGTTTTACAGAGAAATAGATGAGAAAATAACAGTTGCAAATGATTGCGAAATACTTTTTCTCTCTAGAAATTTCTCTCCCTTAGTCTCCGAAAAAGTCCCTGAATTGAATCATTGATCCCCTATTTATAGGCGTTGGTTCAGGCATAAGTTATTGCCACGTCATCATGTCAATCCGTTAGGTAGATCCGCGGCTTAGTTTTCATAATCTTACCCAAGTCGCGATGTTTAATCCGCGACATTACCGATCCGCGATCCAATATGCTACTGATCCGCGGATTCCTTTATTTTTCTTGTCATAGTTTTCCTGGGTCATGTCCTTTTATGCATATTTTCCCTTTACATGACCCTGAGCGTTACTTGAAGCATTCTAGGTACTTTACTCTGAGTGATTTTGATGAATAAGGTCGCGACCCACTATTCAACATCCCAAAGTATTTCCCTAGGCTATTCAAAATAATACTCCCTACGTGATAAGCTCATAGGGTCGCGAGGTTTGACTTTTGGCTATGACCCCCTTTTGTCAATCCTCAACGATCACCTCTTTGTAGAGTGTTTATCGCGTGTCTGATCTCATCCAGAGATACCCTAGATTCACAGATTATAATCCGCGACTCCCCCTGTTGGCCTTTTCCAACTTTCCCTTGGCGTACCCATTTGGATTCGCGGATTATATCAACGCGAATCCCCCTTTACAGATATATAATGAAGAGCCAACTTCATCAGGAGAATTAGTTTAACCTAAATCAAACACCCAATATTTGATTCATCAAATACAAGCAGCATGCATGTACACACACCCAAAAACCACACACACATACATAACTTTCAAGTTTATAATCAATAATCATTCTATAAGAATTCATGTGAACCTCACGATCAATATAAAAAATCATGTCACATAGCAAACCCTAGAAATCATTGCATAATAGATACGAAAATTTAATCTATAATCAATCCAAGCACACCAAACGTACCAATCAAAGCTCCGTTTCACTTATATTTCCTGATCTCATTCAGCGATCAAAGCCCTAACCAACAAAAACAGATAAAATTAGTATATCAAATTTGCATCTGACTATAATTTCTGTTGACATGTAAAAACAGGGTGTGAGAGTGAGAGATCAATAATCAATAAACACTTCATACAATATGAAAGTGCATGTTGATCAATATATATACATATAATATATATAGATACAGAGATACACACACCTACATACCTGAAAAGCTGATTCCAAAAGGAAATTTTTTAGTGTTAGGCGCGAGTTGAGTTTTTGTTCGTCAAACTCCACTTTTTAAATTTTATATGTGAGTGCATATATATATATACATATATATATTTATATATTATTGGCCAATTACATAAGCAAGAACCTATAAATTTTCTCCAGAATACATTGAACTGAGACTCATCTGCAGTTCAAACACTCATGCCACTTCATTTATAATTTCTAAAATGCATGTAAAAGTGGGCACCAATGTATATACTACCCCAAAGTTTCAAGATCAATATATATATTGGTAAATTAATCAAAATTGCATGAAACAAACATATACATGGAATTGAAACCTTCATGTAGCATTTAATGATCATGAACCAAAAAGTAGAACAAAGGAGTATTCACTTTGGCAAGTCACAAAGATCAGTAATCACAAGCTAAAAACCTGCAGTTTCTAACATGCAAGCAATGAACATTCCTTATTTCTAATAACATGAATAAAGAACAAAGCCAAATAAGCATCTGAAAAAAGTGAGAAAAGTTTGCAACTCATGCACTGCAACTGCAACCTCCACAAGACTAATACAAGATTTTTATAAACCAAAGAGACCTCAAATATCACTGATAAAAGAAAAGAAAAAAAAGACCCCAAATATTCAAGCAAATTGATGTCCATTTATGAAATAGTAAATTGACACACACAGAACATTTTCTTCTTTAAAAATGGAATTAGAAACATTTACCACATTTAAAAATGCTAAATTTTCTTCTTCTTTTTTCGGTATTTAAAATTTATTAAAGAATCAAAGAACCCCAAACTGCGGAAACAACCAAGCAAGGCTATAACAGCACTCAAAACAACAACCAAGAAGGAAAACAACAATCAACAACAAAATATGAGTATTGAATCAAGTTAGGCCAAGTTTCTTCTATACAAAATTGTATGTTGCAAATAATATATCTACACAGACTTCAAACTGAAATGAAAGAGCTCATAATCCGCTAAAGATCAGAAAACTTTCGGATAACATGGTCTGGCTATGACACATTTAATAAATTTTCATCAAATTTCTTTAATATATCACAAATTCAAACCAGCCCAGAAAGTAAGGCCCTGTATATGTATATATATGCAACGAAAGAAGAAAAATAGCGGCAAAAATAGAAAAGAAAACATGAACAACAAAATTTTCAACAAAACGAAATGAATATATATATATATATATATATATATGTACCAGATATCGACTTTTTTGAAGTAGTTGTGCCTTTTCTCTTCCAGATCCAACCACGAAAGACCACAAATTTCTAGATCGAGAGGGGTTTGTGCCGATTTTTTTTTGAAAATCCCCAAAATGACAAAAATCGACCAACACAGAAATGAAAAACCCTAGAAACTTCAAAATCGGACAATGGTTGCAGGAGAACAAGCCGATCTATGGGTTTGTGAGAGAGTGGCGATACTGTTTCTATGGGTTCTAGGGTTTGTGGAGAGAGACGACCAGCAGAGAAGAGAAAACCCTCAAACGTACGAGAACATTTCTGATCATGAGCCTCCATAAGAACCCTAGCGAGAAAACCCCCAAAAAATATTTCGTGAGTAGAAGAGGAAAACGTTTTTTTTTTGTTTTTCTGAGGAGCTGAAATATCTCTTGTTTATTTCTCAAAGTGGAGAACATGCACAGTGATAAAAGCAAAAGAACATCATTTTGATGTTCTTAATATTGGGCCTTTTTGGCTCCGTGTTTTTTTACCGTGCTAGGAGATGGTGTGGGCTCAAAAATCAACCAAACACATTCTTATTCTGATTACTTTTAATGCACTATTTGTGATTTTTTTAGAATTTGAAAAGTTGTAATAAATATATAGTAGCAAGAAAATGTATAGGGGTTTAATAAATTCAATAATCTTTTATTCATTTTCAAATATATTATAACAAATATCATTTTCTTTTAGTACCATCTTTATGAATATTTTGTTATTTTAAAATTTGTATAAACATATATAACTAATGAAAATTGTAGCATAGCTTTATGCATTACATCATTTTCAATTTAGAACATAAGAAAAAAAAAATAAACAATCAAAATGCCTTAAATGTTTGTAAGTAAGAACCATATATAGATCAAACAATTAATAATTAATAAGATAGGATAGGTAGATAGTTTTATAAGAGTTACATAATATATGTATAGATATCCATATTAATTAATTAATCCTTAATAAAATAGAGAGATAATTTTTTTTTAATTTAATATAACAAAATTTTTAGATATATTGTAGTACACTTCTCATAATTCTTAATTGTTGGTTGCACCATTAAATTCATGGAAGTGCGCATGATATCATCCCATGTAATAAATAAGAGTTAATATTTATATATATGACTCATATTCTTCTCATTTCCATCTCCATCTCCACATATGTCTCTCATATATGACCCGTAGTCTTCTTATATTCATATATGGTCTCCTGCGTGTGTTTCATTCCATGCAAATTGGCAACCCATTATAATAACAAAGTATTATACCGAATACTTTTTTTTCAGTTTTAAAAAAAAAGTATTATACCAAATAAGATAGATAGAAAGATAGATTTGTAAACATTACATTATATATATATATATATATATATATATATAGATTAATTAATTAATATTTCATTAGATAGATAGTTTTTTTGGCTTATCCTATAAAAAAACTTTAAATGTAATTATAGTAGTTAGAATTATTGGTGCACTTTAAACATAATATTTTAATTATCTAAAATGAAAATAATATAAAACTGAAATTACCTAGACGATAGTGAAAACAACCTATAGGGGGGTGAATAGGCTTTTTGTCAATTTTATGATTAATTAAAAAATTAGCGGAAATTCAATTTTAATTAGTCATAAACCCTAATTCTCTAATCAATTCTCAAATCAGATCAATCAATCAAATATGAATATAAGTGCAGAAATTAAATAATGAGAAGACACGGAGATTTTTTACGTGGAAAACCTTGGAAAGACTCCAAGTAAAAAATCACGGATACACTCGGGTATCGATGTACTATGAATCAGAGAATTTGTACAGACTCTATGAAAATAAAACTTACAACTGCTATAATTTGTTGTTCTTCACTCGACGTCTAAAAGTTTAGATTCACTTGCGCTCCACGAAGCTCTCGCTCCGATCTCCATACTCTGACGGCTATGCTTCTCAACAGATCAAAATCACCACGAAGCCTCCTACTTTGATCTCCGCACACAGACGACTCCGTTCTTCAACGGATCAACACAACCTTGTTGTAATAAACGGTGTGTGATTTTTTCAGCAACTAAACCATTCAATCGTGCATAGAAATCGTCGATGTAGAAACACGATTGAAGACATCCAAAAATAATAGAGAACTTGTGTATCTTTAATCACTCAATAATATTTTCTCACCATATGTATATCTCTGTAAAAGAAGAAGAAGATGTAGAAAACTTCCAGAGAATTCTTCAAGACGTGCCTCATCTTATTGTAGACTTGAGTATTTATAGACAATGATGATCAAAACCCTAAGTTTGCTATTTCTCGTAATTTCACATCCAAACCCTATATTCTGGTGAATATATTGTATATTGAACGCACTTTGATGTATATAAGTCGTGGTCATTTCATAAAACCAACCCCCGAACAAATTGGACATCGCAGGCAAAATCTGGCAAAAACTTGCCACAACTACGCTTCCAGCGTAGCAGGGCCTACGCTTCAAGCGTAGGTATAAGCGTACCTCCAAGCGTAAAAATGTGTTTTTCAGCCACTTTTTGAAACTGAAAGCGTAAGAAGCGTAGGTATTTTTGTCAAAACCATTTTTCTTCACAACTGCGCCAAAATGACCCTCTTGAACCCATGATACTTTTTGCTTGAAGAGACGACTTCGGAAAATGTCATTTTTGCCCTCCAAGAAACATTTTTCCTCAATATGCTCACTTTCATGCTTCACATGTATTCTTTATTACTTCAATGTTTGATTCTGCCTTTGATTAAGCTTATCGATGTCATTAACACCAAACTGACCTATCTAACACTTAACATGGTTATTGTCTAGAACATGCCAAAAATATACAATATAAAAAAATGTTCTTACAATCTCCCCCTTGACATTTCTGAGACAAAATCATGTTTTACAATATAGCCTCACAAATAACAACATAACATTTATACCTATGAACACACACCAACAAATATAGATATAAACTGTCACGTTGTTTCCATGACGACCAATCCTGTAACCACAACACTGAACAAACAATTAAACGCAAGTGTGGAAAACAGATATAAACCAACATAATGATCATCAGAAAATCATAACAACAACGCACACATAATGATCATCATTCTCCCCCTTGAGAATAAATTCCCCCTTACTAAATACCTCTCCCTCTTAATCAATCAAACAATCTTAACCAAACAATCTCTCCCTCTCACTTAATACTTCTCCCCCGTTTTGTCACTGAAATGTCAAGCAAAGAGAGTATATGCCATAGCAACAATGTAGAGAGATGCAAGGAAGTACTCAAGGAAAAACACCAAGATATAGAACTCTATCAGATCATATCCAGATTCTCAAGGTAACAAAAATCTCTACTATGCATGACCATAATACTAATGCATGAATGCAAAAATGTCATGAATAAAAATAAAATAAAATAATTTTGCTTTTAGAAATATGTGAGTAAGGTAGTAGAGACAACAAGCAAACCATTTATACATCATATTCTCAGATCTATCTCAGCCATTATACACACGGTATAAAATAAAATCAACACACATACCTTATAGACTCAAGAATCCACAAGTCAAGTTTTGCAAATATGTATATATGAAAATTCTCATGTGCAAGCACTAAGGTAAGATAAAAACAATACATACTAAACCTGATAATCTCCGTATCAACCGTGATGATAATTCAATCCAAGATCCAAACTAAAAGGTAAAAATAAAAGATATTTTCTCTTTGTCACACAATTTCCTCCTTCTCATCTTTTCGACTTTTTCACCATATCCTTTTTTGTCTTTCTAAGCTCTGGACTTTCTAGCGAGGATTTTTAGTCCCGACCAACTGGGCCCGATCTTCTTCCATGGGATTTGTGTTCATTAGTCTTCTCCCCTTTTTACGGGAACATTCAATGCTTACTGAGGCAAGAGACTCGGTTACTCAGATTGAAGAACTACTTTTTCCATTTTTATACTTTAAACATCTCATTTTTTTTCTCAACATCACCACAACATTCATACACATGCAAAAACAATATTTAATGCATAAACCTATCTAGCATAGCTCATGAACCTTCATACCACTTCGGGTTAAATAAAAAAAATTAACAAATTCAGCGGGCATTATAATCATCATCGAAGCAACAAGCACTTAAGATTAAAATTTTGTAACATAAAATAATCAAGACAAGTGATCATCCAAAAATCTTAGGTCAGACGGATACCTCTACTTCACATATGTATAATGAGACAAGTAAATGTGAAAATAGAGTAAAATATGACAACTTTTGTACTCTAGCCAAGCTCAACAGTCTCAAAATTTTTATTGTCATTTATTTCAAAATAAAATGCATGCATGAATAAAAATAATACAAATGCATGATTACCTAACAATTATAGGGAAAAAATACAATGTGTTCCTACAATGATATATAAGAAGATATCGATTTTAAAGAAAGCATACCAATATATTTCCTAAGACTAACATACTTTTGAAAATCTAATGATTTTGTAAGGATATCTGCCAACTGAGAATCTGTGGATATGAACTCTAGAGACACTATACCATCTTCACCAAGATCATGAATGAAATGATGTCGAATATCTATATGTTTTGTCCTAAAGTGTTGAACAGGATTTTTAGAAATATTTATTGCACTCGTGTTATCACAGAACACAGTCATCGTGCCTTGAGAAAAACCAAAATCTTGCAACATCTGACGCATCCACAAAACCTGAGTACAACAAATACCAACTGTTATATTCTCAGCCTCATCAATGGAAAGAGAAACACAATTTTGCTTCTTGTTATGCCAAGCAACTAAGCAATTTCTAAAATAAAAACACCCTCCACTGGTACTTTTTCTATCATCAACATTACCGGCCCAATCAACATCAGAAAATGATGCGATATCACTACTAGTACCTGATGGATACCACAAACCAAAATTCATTGTCCCTTTAAGATACTTGATAATACTTTTCACAATAGTAATATGAGACTCCTTAGGACTTGTCTGGTAACATGCACACAAACCAACACTAAACGCTATGTCAGGTCGACTGACAGTTAAATACAACAAACTCCCAATCATACTCCTATAAAGTGTAGGATCAACATATTTGCCTTTAGTATCCAAGCTAAGCTTGACACTTGTACTCATAGGAGTGCGAACATCCTTAGCCTTTTCTAAACCAAACTTCTTCACTAATTCTAATGCATAACGAGTTTGGGAAACAAAAATCCCATCACTCAATTGTCTAACCAGAAGTCCTAGAAAGAAGTTCAATTCACCAATTATGCTCATCTCAAATTCATGTTTCATTTGATCTCCAAAATAATGAGCAAACTGATCAGAAGTTGAACCAAATATAATATCATCAACATAGATTTGAGCAATAACTGTATCACTCTCAAATTTCTAAATAAATAGTGTTTTGTCCACTCCCCCTCGATCAAAACCTGTTCCCAACAGGTAATTAGCTAACCTTTCATGCCACGCTCTAGGAGTTTACTTTAGCCTATACAATGCCTTTTTCAGCCTGTGAACATGACCCGGACAATGAGGATCTTCAAATCCTTTGGGCTGCTCCTCATATACTTCCTTATGAAGAACACCATTCAAAAATGCACTCTACACATCCATTTGATACAACTTGAATCCAAGATGAGAAACAATAGCAAACAAAATCTGAATAGATTCAAGCCTAGCAACCGGAGCGAAACTCTCATCAAAATCAATACCCTCCATCTGAGTATATCCTTGAGCAATAAGTCCAACCTTATTTCTAATAACTGTACCATTTTCATCATTTTTATTCTTGAAAATCCACTTGGTACCAATCACGTTTATTTCTTTCGGTCTAGGGACAAGATATCACACATCATTTTTAACAAACTGCTAAAGTTCTTCTTGCATAGCATTAATCCAATCACTATCTTAAAGAGCTTCTTTAATATGATCTCACCGACGAGCCTGTCTTTCCTGATAAAATCTCAGCTCCAACCTTTGTTCTAATCCCTGTATCTGTGTCATAAGAGCATCAAACTGAGCCTGAGACAAGGTGATAGTACCACCAGCAGGCACCTGTGGTATAATAACCTCTTCCTCAACTGCTGGCATCTGTGGCATATCAGCATCGACATCGGCTGCGTGAGCATCCTGAGCCATACCTGCATCAACTTGACCGACATCATCAACCTGTGCATGGGCCTATGCATCCTGGCCTGGTAATAGACCAAACCTCGGTCTCTGTGCCATAATAACATCCCCATGTAACCGAGTCCAGACACCCACATCCCTCTGGAATACGGAGATGCATCCCTGAATCGATTCGGCTCACCCACATCCATCTCGATCCCGACATCAAATATCAACTTTATCACTAAGCACGGGAATCAGACCTTGAATAAATGCTGCCAAACTTTTTACTCCTTGCGCAATGGATTTAATGCGCATACAAGCCCCCCCACAAAATCTGTGGAATAGAAATCCACTGCCCGAACTCGAAAGCATAATGGAGGGCCAAAAATAGCGCATAACATATAGTCACATGGCTATGCGGAAAAATCTGTGAATGGACTATCACATACCAAAACTAGAACCTTGGGTGATAGACCGACTTCTTCGTGTAGTTCTTATGATCATCAGTCCACTCCCCCGCAGTCTGAAGTATAACAAGATTGGTAAAAAACGGGAGTATCTCGGGCATAGGTGGGAACTCCGCAGCTAACTCGGGTAGACACTCGTTCAGAATATCCCATGCATTAGCAATAGTCAGGAGAGTAATCTTACACTCAGTACCTCAGACCACTGTTCGTAGCCTCCTCCCTCTGCTGAAATGCTGCATATGTAGCCAAAACTCCCAGATCATATCTTCACAAATATGTGGTGGCCGGGCAAGAATAGGTAATAAGAAGCGGGCCCTCAGTAGGCCTATAGTCCAGGTAGGTATTAGTTGTAGCCTCTTAAACACGACCACCAGATAGGTACGCTCCTGCTGATACTTCATCCGGATAACCTGATCTAGCAAATCCTCAACCGATGATGTCCGGGGCATAGGTAAAAATATAGTCAAAACTCTGGGGTCACCCTCTATTGGTGGCTCAGGTACCCTCTCATCCAAATAACCAACATCCTCTCCCTGATCTGCATCATCCTCCTGTGCACCACTATCACTCTCAGTATCCTCTTCCATCTACTCACCCTACTACTCAGGTACAAGTGGCGGTGATGGTGTACGTGGAACAACTGGATCAACAATAAGTCGAACATATGGCAAGTGAAGACCACGGCCCTGTGTGGTGGATTCGGGCACCTCCGCCTCAAAAGATGAAGAAGATGAAGATGTAGAGTCGACATAATGTGGTCTCGATGCACGTGTACTCTGGCGGCGAATATGTGCTCTATTAGGAGATGATGATCTAAACCTCTGTTAAACATCATGCTTTACTGGTTTAGCCGCCTCGGCCACTCGCCTCGTCGTACCCTTCATTCTCGCCATACCTACAATATAGAATTTTTGAAAAGTGAGCAATACTATTCCGGACACCGAATCAAACTCAAACTATATCTAAATATACCCAATATGACGATTAAACAAGCCTTCATCCCAAAAGTTCGATATTCAAGCCACTTTTCAAAGTCGAAGAACTCAACTTTTGGAAAACGGATCAAAACACGATTTTGATCGGACTCGTTCGTCAATACTAGTTTAGAATAGTCAAATACGTTATATGAAATCAAAATAATGTAACAAAAATCACCGAATCGAGATAAATGATGATTTTCCAAAAATTGAGTTTTTGTGACTTTTTGAGTTCTTCACGCGAATCGGGATCAATCACAAACTAATATGACGATCCGCCATCAAGGAATGATGAAGAATCGGATGAAAAAATGGTAAAAACAAACCTTGTGAAGATTGGTAGAGAAATGAGAGAGAGAGGAGATTGAATGGAAATGGAGGGAATGGCCTGACATGTCTGTTTTATAATACGCTCGTCGCTATGCTTGAAGCGTAGCTGGGCCTACGCTTGAACTGTAGGTCCACTTGGCCCAAAAATGTTTTCTTCATCTTCACATGCCATCTTCAACCCCTTACACTCTCAATGCTTCCTACACACCCCTAGCTATCCTATTCACTCAATCTACCCATCCTACTCAGATGACAATGGTTTCGCGACTCGATCTTAAATACCGAAATAACTAAATTAACGTCTACACGTACAAACTATGATCAAAAGTTACTCTTAATTACCTATTACCAATATTTAACATCGTTGGTGCGACGTTGCTGCCTCTTAATACTCTTGATCAAATTTATCCAGCTTGGGTGGTGGTTCAATTAGATCAATCATTTCTACCACATACTCGGCTGGTTGAACCTCTATGTAATGCTTTAATCTTTGTTCATTCATTACAAACTTCTTTCCAGTGTCAGGATCATCAAGCTCCATGGGGGAAAACCTTTGTAATCTTGTATGGCACATCCCATCTCGATTGAAACTTACAAGGAAACAACTTGAGTCTCGAATTAAACAACCAAACCTTCTGGCCGGGCTCACAAAATTTATTTCTAATATGCTTATCATGAAATGCTTTTGTTCGAGCCTTATAAATCCGAGAGTTTTCATATGCATCATTTCTCAACTCATCATGCTCTTGAAGTTGGAGTTTCCATTTCGCACCGATTTTCTTTATATCAAAATTCAGTCTTTGAACCTCTCAATATGCTCGATGTTCCAGCTCTACAGGGAGATAACACGTTTTACCATACACAAGATGATATGGTGACATACTAATCGGTGTCTTAAACGCAGTCATGTACACCCAAAGTGCATCATTTAGCCTTTTCGGCCAATCCTTCGAATCTAGACGCACAGTCTTTTCCAATATATTTTTAATCTCCCTGTTTGAAACCTCCACTTGTCCTTGTGATTGGGGGTGATATGGCATACCAATTTTATGAGTGACACCGAACTTCTCACACAAAGTAGGAAGAAACTGATTGTCAAAAGGGCTTTCACTATCACTGATCAAAACTCTTGGCATACCAAATTGTGAGAAAATGTTCGACTTTACAAATTTTTCCACCACGTCATGGTCAGCATGTTTGGTGGCTATAGATTATACCCATTTCAAAACATAATCAACCCCCACAAGTATATACTCCTTCTTATCTGCTTTTGGAAATGGTCATATGAAATTAATACCCCAAACATCAAATAATTCTATAATTAGAATCGAGGTTAAAGGCATCATGTCTTATCGAGATATGGATCCAAGATTTTGACATTGCAGACACGCCTTACAAAACTCGAAAGCATCCTTGAATATGGAAAGCCAATAAAATACACTATGCAACACCTTGTGGACTGCCTTCTGAGCTCTAAAATGCCCTCCAGACTCCTGCGTGTGACAAAACATCAATTTGTTTTGCACCTCACTCTCGGGGATGCATTTTTTGATAATCTTATCAGTGCAATACTTGTATAGTCGCAAATTATCTTAGATATAGAATTTTACTTTGTTAAAGAATCGATCATTCTTATTCTTGGACCATCCATTTGGAATTGACCTGTGGCTTTATAATTGACAATATCAGCATACCACAGTATTTGTTCCACAACAACCACATTAAACAGATGTTCATCCGGGAAAACAATCCTTAAGAGGAGTAATTTCCTTTGTGGATTCGACGATAATCCTTGATAAATGATCTGCCACAATATTCTCCGAACCCTTCTTGTCTTTGATTTCCAGGTCGAATTCTTGCAACAACAAAATCCACCGAATTAGCCTGGGTTTAGAGTCCTTCTTGGCTATCAAATGCCTCAATGCGGCATGATCCGAGTAAACAACAACCTTGGCGCCCAATAGATATGATCGAAATTTATCTAAGGCAAAGACAACTGTCAATAACTCTTTCTCGATAGTTATATAGTTCATTTGAGCTTCATTCAGAATCCTACTAGCATAGTAAATCGTATATGGCAGCTTATCTTTTCTCTGACCCAACACAGATCCTATGGCATAGTCAGAAGCGTCACACATGAGCTCAAATGGTAGAGACCAATGTGGCAGATGAATAATTGGGGTTGTTGAGAGTTGCGTACGCAGCTCCTCAAAGGCATGAAGACACTCTTCATCAAAGATGAATGTCCCATCCTTATTTAATAAATTACATAACGTTCAGGCGATTTTACTAAAATCTTTAATAAACCTTCGGTAAAAACCCGGTATGGCCCAGAAAAGAGCGTATCTGCTTAATAGATGTGGGAAGATACAATTTTGAAATTAATTAACTTCGATTTATCTACCTCTATCCCTCGCTTTGATACAATATGGCCCAGTACTATCCCCTCTTGAACCATAAAATGAATTTTTTCCTAACTTAGGATCAGATTCGTCTCCTTGTATCTCTTAAGTACCAGTTCTAAATGTTTTAAACAGTCTTCAAAGGTTTCCCCAAAAAGTAAGAAGTCATCCATGAACACTTCAAGAAATTTCTCTACCATGTCAGAGAAGATAGATATCATACACCTTTGGAATGTTGCTGGCGCATTACATAAACCACAAGGCATCCGTCTATACGCAAAAGTGTCATACGGACAAGTAAAAGTGGTTTTTTCTTGATCGACAGGATCAATCGCCACTTGATTGTATCAGGAATATCCGTCCAAAAAGCAGTAGTAGCTCTGCCCATCTAACCTCTTCAGGATCTAATCAATGAATGGCAACGGGAAATGATCATTCCTGGTGTTCATGTTAAGCTTCCTGTAATAAATACACACACACCACCCCGTGGTCATACGCTATGGAATTAGCTCACCTTTTGAGTTTGGCACCACTGTGATGCCCAACTTCTTCGACACCACTTGGGTTGGACTTACCCATGTGCTATCATAAATGGGGTAGATGATACCCGTATCTAACAATTTCACCACTTCTTTCATCACCACCTCTTTCATATTTGGATTCAGCCTTCATTGTATTTCTCTCGATGGCTTTGCATCCTCCTCAAGATGTATGTGATGCATGGAAATTGAGGGGTCTATGCCTTTCAAGTCAGCAACACTCCATCCTATTGCTTCTTTGTTCTCACTCAAGACTTCGACCAAACTCGATTCCTATTTTTCTGTCAGTTTTGAAGAGATAATTACTAGAAGAGTCTCATCGAGTCCCAATAAAACATATTTAAGCTTTTCAGACAGTTTCTTGAGTTCCAAGGTAGGAGGAGTAGTTAAAGATAGAATTGGTGGAGTATTTGAAACTATCGGAAGTGGTTCAACTGGCTCCCACCATGGTTGAGTGTATAATGTAGTCTCCATCTCATCCAACTCTTCATTTTGAAGCTTCCAATGTGACTCCTAATCAACCACTTTCTCATCCGGTCATTCTCTAGTCATAAATGAATCTAGCTCATCTTTCTCCAGGATTTGAGTCGTAAAATCTGCTATGATATCATCCAGCTCATCGCAGTCATTAATCTGGAAACATTCCCCCAATTCAGGCAATTAGTGGATTCCTTCGAACACATTCATCCTAACTTTCATATTTCATATTCGTCGTGGCCAAGAATGGTCTTTCTAATATCACCAGAATGTGTTTCTTTGAGTCAGGGACAGGTTCTGTATCCAGGATTACAAAATCAACCAGAAAATAAAACTTGCCCACTTGAACAATGACATCTTCAAGAACTCATCTTGCTTGCTTAACTGATTGATCAGCAAATTGAAGTACGACCTCAGTGGGACTGAGCTCACCCAACCCAAGTTGTTGGTAGACTGAATAAGGAAGCAAGTTAATACTCACCCAGATCAAGAGGAGTTCTACCAATTTCTTGGTCACCAATGACACATGGAATAGTGGGAGCATCGGTATCTATCCTCTTAGGTAGAGTATCACTTAAAAGCAATGAACTCACTTGCTCAGTCAAGAGTATTTTTGTTGGATTCTTTGCTTTGCTCTTTCGCTTCTGTGTGCAAAGATCTTTGAAAAACTTATCGTAAGGTGGTATCTAGGCGATTACATCTAAGAGAGGTAAATTAATCTTGATTTTTCGAAATATTTCCAACATATCAGATTCTTTCAACTTCCCGTACTTGGCCGGCTCTCTAAGACGCTGAGGAAATGGCGATGCCTCCTCGTAACTTTCCATATCTAGCTCTTCAAGTAATGTCTGATCGACATTGTATTCTACTGATTGTTGATCCTTCTGGACTCTTTCAGCCTCCTTTCTTTGATCTTCTTCAACTTCTTTCTTTTGTGCATGCTCGGCTTCCTTTTTTTTTTGCAACCTCTCTTCATGTTTCTCTCCTCAACTCTACTCTCCACTTCCCTTCCACTTCTCAGAGTCGTGATTGCTTGAACCGTCTCATTAGGTTCATTGATAAATGATCTGAGCTCTAGTGTTTGTTGTGGCCTTGGGTTAGCGACCGGCTGACTAGGCAATCTTCTTAGTTCTATTACATTCCTCTCATTAGCCATTTGGTCAACTACATATGCAGTTGTGCCAATGATTGGGTATGAATACCTAGCTTGTTATGAATGTCTAGTATAACTTGTTCTAACCTATTAGTCTGGAAACTAGGTGGAGGAGTTTGGCTTCTTTGAGGCTGGGTTTAGTAGTTATATGGTTGCACAACCTGAATATTATTGAATGGCTGAAGATCTTGGGAATTATTGAATGGCTAGAAAGCTTGGGAATTATTGGATGTTCTGGGTTATAAATTGGACTGAGAATTTTTAGCCATGATTGTTGGTTGTGAGTTGAATTGCTGACTTTGTTGGAACCTTGGCTGTTGGTTATATGATTGTTGTCTCTCAGTGAACCTTGGTTGTGGGTTATATGATTGTTGTCTCTCAGTGAACCTTGGTTATGGGTTATATGACTGTTGTCTGTATGTGAACCTTGGCTGTTGATTGGATGATTGTCCATTTTGGGACCTTGATGGTGGATTTTCAACATTTGTAGATTTATAGGACATGAGTGGATGATTGTCCCTTTTGGGACCTTGATGGTGGATTTTCCACATTTGTAGATTTATAGGACATGAGTGGATGATTTCTGGCATTTGAGGTGTATGAATTGGTGAAAGGAGCATTATTGGAATAGTTCCACGATGCATTGACATCAAGAGCCATATTTTACCTCATTATGAGAGTATTCAACTTCTACTTCAAACGTCTCTCTTGGAGGGGAATGACTTCGCTGCATAAAATTTTCAATTCTCTCTAATTTTTCTCCAAACAATGCCATGGTATCTCTCACATCATCATGCTCTACAACATAATATTTCTCAGATCTTATATCATGTTGTCCATATCTATCCCTCAACTCAGATTGGTATTGAATTGTGTTCTCACTGATATTATCAAATATCTCCAAAATTCTTTAGCTGGCTTCAAGATAAACTGACCTTATGTTGCCGTATATATCAAAGTCTTATGCGCCTCTCCAAGTCCCATGTAGAAAATTTTAGCAATATCTTGTTTAGAAAACCTATGGTGGGGACACTTATACAAAATTTCATTATATCTCTCCCAAGCATCATGAAAATGTTCACCAGGTAACTGCCTAAAGCTTTTGATTGCATCTTGTGCTTCAGAGGTCTTTCCTATGGATAATATTTTTCAATGAATTCTTTCTTAAGGGCTACCCAATCAATTTTAATTTTTTTTGCTAATATGATGTACCATCTTTTAGCTCTCTCTTTCAATGACCAAGGGAATAATCTCACTCGCAAGTCATTTTGGGGCAGATTGTCATACCTAATAGTAGAGGCTACCTCTAGGAAATCATTGATGTGCTGATATAGGTCCTCTATTCTAAGACCTGAAAATTTTGGAAGCATATTAATCATGTTTGTCTTGATCCCGAAGTGCTTCGCTTCTTCTTCCTCCGAAAAATCAGCATAGGATTCGTACTCATCGGGCCCTTTGTAGGTTGAGTCTTTGGTCAGCCATAGCTTCTTTTTCTGACTGACATTGTCGCTCTTCAATAGCTCAACATAAATGATGGAGAGTCTTTTTTATCTCAAGATCGAACTCGAGTAACGTTGTGCTAAAATTAGAATTGGTTGATCTATCAGTCATACGCTACTCAAACGACTATATTTGTTTTTCTTTTCAAAATTTTATGAAATAAAAATTAACTAAATTAACTTCTTCTAAATTACTTTTAACTATAAACAGAAAATTAAGCTAGAATTAAATGCAAAAATCAAGGTAATCACAAAAACTCACAAAAGTTCCAGACGCAACTTTAGAAGCTCCGTTTTTCCCTTCTATGTTCTTCAGAGTACCTGTCAATCACACAAAAATCTAACTTTAGCTACAACTACAATAACGCAATGCAAATAAATTGCTAAAGCTATTTGAACAATGCTCAGTCCCCAACAACGGCGCCAAAAACTTGATGTGTCATCAGGTGTGTAAAAATATATGGTTAAAAATGACACCTTAACAATGCTAGGTTTTACCATACGCAAGATCACATATCGATTATAGTATAACAATGGCTTGATTAAGGGATATCGATCCCACATAGACTAAGATTGTTTACTTTAGTGATTCAAAAATACTGAATTATATTTTCGGAAAATGGTTTATTTGAGTGGTCAAAGACAAAATTATCTAAAAAACAAATTAAATTGGTTATGATTCATATGAAAGAGAAAACTAGGGTTTTCATCGCTCCACCACTAATCGCATAATATAGTTCATCACTGTATTAATTATAAGAGGGCAATCCATAACTGTGAATCAGGTCGTACCACAAATAGCTAAATACAACCCCAAAAAGGAGTACCATCAAATGGATTGCGACAACCCGTCATATTGGCCACATATTGACACCTATAGGGGGGTGAATATGGTCAATTACAAACTTTGAGATTTTTTTTGTTTGACTTAAATTTATCAAAATTACATTTCATTTGGCTCTTGTCAAACACCTAGTGAATAAGATGATTTCTTAAGTGTCTACCTCAATTCATAATTTGAATCATGAACAATGAATTTTATTATCAATTATATGCATAATGGATTCAAGTAGAATATGAAATAATTCATGCACCCAAGTATGTAATTCAACTAAGCATGTAATAACACTTTCCTCATTTATAAAGACATAATGCAAAGTATTATGAGTCATGAGGAATGTCTTGTAGAGTTTATGATAATTTATCAAACATTGAATTCATACATAAACTCTCAATTAGAATCTCATATTGAATATGCATTTAGTCAAACACTTGGGGTGCATATAGATTATATCTAAATAAAATGAGATTGTAGTCTAAGCTATAATCCTTTCATGTCCACAATCCAATCCACTTCAACAATGCATTTTCCTAACCATTTCATTAATACACGAACACAAGCAATTCCATAACATTGATATATAAAGCTCAAGATTATAAATGACAATTGTTTTTAAAGTAAAGAGATAAGGGTTAGAGAAAATGCACACCATAAACATTGAGATTTTTACATGGTTCAACCAAATCTTTGGTCTACATCCATGCTTTGAGATAACCTCCCAAGGATTCCACTATCGTGCTTTTCTTACGGGGGTAAAAAGAAATCCCTCACATCTCATTCTTTCCGGGTGAATGAGCAAACCCATACATGCTTCCTTATTTTTGGGTGAATAGCAAACCCATACAATTTTCAATAAGCCCATCCCAAGCCAAGACAACTTCCTGGTATTTCACTCACAAAGAATAAGAATTGAATTTTGAGTATTTACAACATATCTCTCAATAGATGGATATAGAAATTCAAAGCTCACTTCCTCACATACTTAGAGTCATAAATGAAATACTCAATTGAAAATCTCAACTCAAGTATGAAGAATGAATCACAAGAAGAAAATATGAATGATGCTCATGTGGTGATTCATGTAGGAGTTTTCTACCCAAAAATAATTTCAAAATTGAAGCACAAATGATAGATTTTTCATACTCCTATCTCCCTCTCTTATCTTCACCATTTTTGGCTCATATAAGGCATATATATAGCATAGGAACACAATATAGCCGTTTGGGGGTGTTTTGAGAAGTTTTGGAACACTTTGGATCCAAAACTAGCCGTTATAATTCAAATTCCGGATGAGGCAGTCGACTGGGTATTTTGCGGCAGTCGGCTGGGTCTTCAAAAATTTATTTTTAACTCTCTGACTCAGCCAGTCGACTGGGTTATTCAGCCCAGTTTCGACGTAGTTCACTTTAGGATTTTGAATCGCTCCATTTAACCCATTTGTGAGTCTGATATGCTCGTTTGAATGTGACATTTCATTTCAAACTTCTAACCCACTTGTCGGTTTTTCGTGAAATCTTTTGGAATTTTTCCGAAATGCTTTTTTTAAGATAAAACAGATTTTGACATATTCCTAGGATGTATTATAGACTTAATTAGGTCCTTAAAATGCCTAAAGTAAATATTGAGATCATAATATATTTTTCCAATTTAAACAAATTCTCAATATTAGACAAAAATTTTTCATGATTTAATAATTTTGTTCAAAGCTTTAATATACATCTAGAATCCATTTCAAGTGATATGAGTTAATTTAATGGTTCTAGGACAACATCTTTGTTGAGTTATTTCATAACTTATGAAAGCTTGAACTAACTCAACTTTAGCAAAAACTAAATGATGTTCATAGTCTAATGCTAATGATACAAGAACTCATGAATGATATGCATGATCCTATATGCTATATGGTCAAGAGTTGAACTTTCAAATAATTTATTTCAAAAATAACTTTACATTTAATCTAGCACTCACCCAAGACTATTTTACCCATTTATTTTATCTTCAATTTCTTTAAGCTTTGGGTTGATGTCTCCATCATTGTCTCCAATGTCTTTTGAGCTCTAAGCACCTTTGTTTGATCTTCTCATGGATCCACTAGCTCTCTTGAGTTTATCTTGAATCAATAATCTATTAAGCATAACTCAAGTAGACATTAAATTCACCACATTCAATGGTTTGTTATCATCAAAATGTCATGTTTATCCATGGTGGAAAACCTTGGGTCAACACGTCTTATGAATGACCTAACTGGTACATGAAATTATATTACTCTAATATACTCCTACTGCATGAAAATAAACTAAAGCATGTCTATATTAAATCGCCAAGGCACGACATGTGTCAACCCAGGGTCTCAAGTTTCATTACCACCATTGTGTAAAAAACCATAGTTAAGCATCCGAGTTCCAGCCCATAGTGAATAATCATAGTTGTACAAAATAATACATTCATTCCATCTAAGACAAGAATTTAGAACAAACATATAATTTTATATCGCAAATCAGTACGGTCTCTTAACTACTACAATCATCACAATATGGTCAACAGTTTCCCCTCATTACAATTGAAAACAATGAAGGAACTACATTACTTGGCTAGGGTTTTGCTAGAAAAACCTAGATATCGAATTAGTTGATCATGGTGGAAGGTGACTGCATCGGTGATGTAGAAACGATTTCCATGGTCTTCTTCTCCGGATCTCTAGGTTTGAATACAGTTCTCAATAGCAACAAGTCTAAATGAATGAACCTCTAAAACTCATGACTGAACCACCTCTAATGAACTCTAACGAACATCCATTTTCTATGATATATGATCGTGTATATATAGGCAATGGTATAGAGAGGTCATTTACAGTCTTTTCACTCTCTCTTCATACAAACCCTAACTTCTGATATATATGTAAGTGTATATACATGTATATAGAGGTCTGGAGTCACAGGCACGTCTTCACATCAAACCAGGGGTAGAACAGGCAAAAACCATCAAAAAACCATAAAACTTGTCGTATATACGCTTCAAGCGTAAAAATTTATTTTTTAGGTATTTTATGAAAAACCACTTTTCTCCGTAAATGCACCAAAATGATCTCCTTAACCCACGATACTTTTTGCTGAAGATGACGGCTTCTGGAAATGCCATTTTTTCCCTCCGGGAGCCATTTTTGTCTCGGACTGCCTCTTTGACTCTCCTCTTTAAATAGAAAGAACACACTCTTCAATTAATTCATGAAAGTTAACTTCATTTCTTCCTTAAGCACCTGAAACATGCTTTAACACACAAATGCCATAAAATACCAAATAATGAAATGAAATGACGTAACAATAGTGAGTTAAGGGGTCAAAATGTCTAATATTTGACACCTATCATACCCCCAAGCTTACATATTGCTAGTCCCTTAGCAATAAACTCAGGAAACTTTCTTGTGATGATTTCTTTTCTATCTATTCTAACTAATGTAACCTAATCCCTTGCTTTCGTGAGGGTCGACAATTACACTTAGCACATGTAACAAGTCTTTTAAACCCCTAGGTTACCCCTAGTGGACGAGTGAAGTCTCGTGAAGGTTTCCAGTGATGGTACCTATAAACATCTCAGTTCTCTGTAATCACGCAGTGATAAGTTCACACACAAGTTCAACTAAGTCATGATATAATGCAAAAGACAACATGGATGCAAATAGGGCTGCAAATGAACCGAGCCGCTTGTGAGCAGGCTCGAGTTCAGCTCGTTAAGAGCTCGGCTCGTGCTCGTTCGTTTAGTAAACGAACCGAGCATGAGCATAATTTTTAAGCTCGTATAGTAAACGAGTCAAGCTTGAACATTACTAAGCTCGGCTCGCTAAGCTTGTGAACAGGCTCATCTAAGTTAAATAGTAAAATTATATCATATTTGACAAAAGAAAGTCTTCAAATTGAACAAATTATGAAGATTATTGTGAAAATATTATAGAAATTAGGCGGTCATAACATAAAATTCATTCATAAAAAATTATACTAATGAAAATATGTTAAAACAGACATGCAACAACTCAATCCAGACAACTATTAGGAAGATTAATATATGTTGCACTGAAACGAGTCATTCGTGAACAAGCTCGGGCTCGACTCGTTAAATCTGGCGTTCGGCTCGGGCTCGTTCGTTAAGCAAATGAGCCGAGTTTGAACACATCTTCTAGGCTCGTTTAGTAAATGAACTGAGCTTGAACATTCCAAATCTCGGCTCAGCTCAGTTCATTTGCAGCCCTAGATGCAAATACTCCCACTCACTACCGAACAATAATTATATCGAGTTTCATATCATGAATGGTTCCCACTAAAGTGAATGATTTCGCTACTTTCTACTCTCAATTCTCTTGTATTCTTCACTTCTTTAGACTTGATTTAAATTTGACGAAGCTTGATAATGACTATTGAACCTTCTCGATTTCATAATTTTCTCAACATGACAATTCACTCAAAATGGTTATTGTCTGGAACATGCCAAACACAAATAATATTATAAATGTTCTTACAATCTCCCCCTTGACATTTCTAAGACAAAACCATGTTTTACAAAGCCTCACAAATATCTATACCTATGAACACACACCAACAAACATAGACATAGAATATCATATTGCCCTCATGACGATCTTCCAATCCTACAACCACAACACTGAACATACCATGAAAAGCAAGTGTGGAAAACAAATATAATCCAATATAATGATCATAAGAATAACATAACAACAATGCAAGCATAATGATCATCATAAACACTCTCTCCTTCTCCCCCTGAGAATATACTCCGCCTTACTAAAAACTTCTCTCTCTCTAAATCAAACAATCTCTCCCCCTTACTAAATACATATATATCTCCCCCTTTTTGTCACTGAAATGACAAGAGAAAAAAAATATATCAATCAAAACATAGGGAAAACATAACAGATGAGACACTAGAGAATCTAAGACCAAACACTAAATATGACGATAAAGTACTCTATAAGATTATATCCAGATTCTCGAGTAACAAATATCTCTACAATGCATGACCCTAATACTAAATGCACGAATGCAAAATATCATGAATAAAATAAGACAAAAATAAAACAAAAATATTTTTGTATTTTGAAATATGTGAGCAAGGCAATCGAGACAACAATCTAATCATTAACACATCATATTCTCATATCTAACTTAGCAATTATACACACGGCAGTGAAGAAAATCAGCACACATATCTTGTAGACTCAAGAATGCACAAGTCAAGTTTTACAAATATATATATATATAAATTCTCAAGTGCAAGCACTAAGGTAAGATGAAAACAATTAATACACATTAATTCTGATAATCTCCTCACCAACTGTGATGATAATTCAGTCCAAGATCCAAACTAGAAGTAAAATCATTAACTTGAACCTTATTGCTTGATAAAAGAACACAACATTCTAATTTCTCTTTGACAAACAATTTATTCTCTTCAACTTTTTCACCTTATCCTTTTTTGTCTTTTTAAGCTCCAAACTTTCCAACGAGGATTTTTAGTCCCGACCAACTGGGCCCGAGCTTCTTCCTTGGTGAAATTACCTAGACGATGGTGAAAATAGCCTAGAGAGAGGTGAATAGGCTATTGTGGATTTATTGACAAAATAATATTTAATTGCGGAAAAGTCAATTTTAATCCAATTACAAAATCCTAATTCTCAAATCACATCATTCAAGCAAGATAGACACACGATTTTTTATGTGGAAAACCTTAGAAAGACATCAAGTAAAAACCACGGATATGCTAGAGTATCGATGCACTATAAATGATAGAATTTGTACAGACTCTATGAAAATAGTACTTACAACCAATATAATCTGTTGTTTTTCACTCGACGTCTAAAAGTCTAGATTCACTCGCGCTCCACGAAGCTCTCGCTCCGCTTTGTACACTAACGGCTCTATTTCTCAAAATATCAAATAACCACGAAGCTTCTTGCTCCGATCTCCGCACTCAAACGACTTCATTTTTCAACGGATCAAAGCAACCTCGTTGCAATCAGCAATGTGTAGATTTTTCAGAATCTATATTATTCAATCGTGTATAAGATCGTCGATGTGGAAGCACGATAGAATCAACTCCAAAACAAGAGAGAACTAGGAGAATCACTCAATGATATTTTTTCTCTCTATATCAATATATATGAACAATAAAATACTGTAGAGATCTCTCAAAAAATGTTTTTTCCTCTCTTATAGGACTTGGTATTTATAGACCATGCTGAGGAGAAACCCTAACCTTACCCTTTTGTGTAATTTCACACTCAATTGAGCTAAACCCTTTAATATGATGTATAATATATGATATACACGTTCTTATATGTGTTTGGGTCGAAATCAAGGTCATCCGGGTCAACACGAATCAATTTGAGTCAAAATAAAATTTCAGTTCGATTCTGAAATTTCCAGTTTTTTTTGCAGGACACCCCTCACTTTTTTTATCATATCTGGAGCTACACACATTGGATTGAGACATGTAATATATCGTTGGAAATATGACTTCAAACTCTTGATGATAGGCTCAAGAATCACCTTATTTGGACCTACACTTGGGCATAGATCTAGGGCGTAGGACCTACGCTTGGGCTTAGGGTCCCCTCCCAGCTCTAAAACCACAGCGTATGTTATAGCCAATTTGTCCTATTTCAGCCTCTGACAACATAGGTATGTTGCATATTTTGCAGTTTTTTCATATTTAAGTTAGACTGGTCATCTTGAACTCCCGGTGCTTTTGGTTGAAGTCATGATGTCTGGAAATGATATTTTTGCCCTCCGATGAAATGATGATGTCTGGAAAAGATGATTTTGCCCTCCAGTAGCATTCTTTGCTTTGACACACTCCTTGACTTCTTTCTCGAGATAGAAATGAACATGCTAACAACTCAATTGCAAAAACACAAAACTCTCAACATGACAATTCACTCAACATGGTTATTGTCTAGAACATGTCAAACATAAATAATACTATAAATGTTCTTACACTTGGGATTTATGTTCATTAGTCTTCTTCCCTTTTTACGCGAACACTCAATGTTTACTGAGACAAGAGACCCGGTTACTCAGATCAAATAATTACTTTTTGCATTTTATATTTTCAACATCTCATTCTTTTCTCCTTTCAACATTATCACAACATTCATAAGCATGCAACGGGTATTTAGAAGCATAAATCAATCTAGCACAACTCATGAACCTTCATATCACTTCAAGTTAAATGAAAAGATTAACAGTTTCAGCAGGCATTAAAATCATCTTAGAAGTAAAACAAGCACCTAAAATTAAGGGGGGGGGGGGGGGGGGGGGGGTTAACATAAAATAATCATGCCAATTGAACACCCAAAAGCCTTAGATCAGGCTAATATCTCTATTCCCATATGCATAATTAGACAAGTAAATATGAGAATAAAGTAAAATATGACAAATATTTGTACTTTAGTCAAGCTCATTATTCCAAAATATGTTTTTAAATATATGCATGAATAAATATAATACAAATGCATGATTATCTATCAATTCTAGGAAAATAATACAATGTATTCCAAGAATGATAAATAATAAGATATCTATTCTAAAGAAAGCATACCAATAGATTTTCTAACACTAACATGCTTTTGAAAATCTAATGGTTTTATAAAGATATATGTCAACTAGGAATCTGTGGATATAAACTCTAGAGACACTATACCATCTTCAACAAGATCTTGAATGAAATGATGTCGAATATCTATATGCTTAGTCCTATAGTGTTGAACATGATTTTTAGAAATATTTATCGCACTCGTGTTATCACAGAACACAATCATCGTGCCTTAGATAAAACCATAATCCTGCAACATTTGTCGCATCCACAAAACCTGAGTGTAACAACTACCAACAGTTATATACTCAGCCTCAACAATGGAAAGGGAAACATAATTTTGCTTATTGCTATGCCAAACAACTAAATAATTACCAAGATAAAAATAGCCCCCACTGGTACTCTTCCTACCATTAATATTACCAGCCCAATCAACATCAGAAAAATATGCGATTTCAGTGTTTGTACCTAATGGATACCACAATCCAAAATTCACTGTCCCTTTAACATACTTGATTATTCTTTTTACAACAATAATATAAGACTATTTTGGATTTGTTTGGTAACGTGCACACACACCAACACTAAAAGCTATGTCAGGTCAACTGGACGTCAAGTACAACAAACTCTCAATCATACTCCTATACAGTATAGGATCGACACCTTTGCCTTTAGTATCTACGCTAAGTTTGACACTAGTTCTCATGGGAATGCGAGCATCCTTAACCTTTTCCAAAGCATAACGAGTGTGGGAAATGAAAATCCCATCACTCAACTGTCTAATCAGAAGCCCAAGAAAGAAGTTCAATTCACCAATCATGTTCATCTCAAATTAGGTAGTCATTTGATCTCTAAAATAATGAACAAGCTGATCAGAAGTGGAACCAAACACAATATCATCAACATAGATTTAAGCAATAATTGTATCACTTTTAATTTTTTGAATAAACAGTGTTTTGTCCACTCCCCCTCGAGTAAAACCTGTTCCCAACAATTAGTCGGTCAATCTTTCATGTCAAGCTCTAGGAGCTTGATTTAGCCCATACAGAGCATTTTTAAGCTTATAAACATGACCAGCATAATGAGGATCTTCAAATCCTTTGGGTTGCTCTACATACACGTCCTCATGAAGAATGTCATTCAAGAATGCACTCTTTACATCCATCTGATACAACTTGAATCCAAGATGACATGCAATAACAAATAAAATTCGAATAGATTCAAGTCTAGCCACTGGTGCAAAAGTCTCATCAAAATCTATACCCTCCAACTAAGTATAACCTTGAGCAACAAGCCTAGCCTTATTCCTAAAAACTCTACCATGTTCATCCCTTTTATTCTTGAATATCCGTTTGGTACCAATCCTATTCATCCCATTCGGTCTAGGCACAAGATACCACACATCATTCTTAACAAACTGCTGAAGTTCTTCTGGCATAGCATTTATCCATTCACTATCTTGAAGAGCTTCTTTGACATTTTTAGGTTCTAAAGAAGATGTATAACATGCATACGAGAATTTATTCCTAGCCTTTCTATGAGTCATCATCATCTGATCAACTGATCCTATGACTTTATCCAAAAGATGATTCAATTTGACCTTGCAGATGGTTCTTTAGGTGGAGTAGCCTGAACATCACAAGTTTGATCATGTGATTCTATAGAACTAGGAGTATCATCATGAACCACGTTGTCCTCTTTATCAACATCTGAAGAATCATTTCCTAACATAAAAAATGGCTCACTATTTTCCTCCTCAACAGACATTGGAGGTTCATCAACACATGAATCATCAACTACTACATTAGCAAATTCCATCATCGTTTGAGTTTTAAGGTTAAAAACCTTATATGCTCGACTTGTCAATGAATATCCAAGAAATATTCATTCATCACTCTTAGACTCGAATTTTCCAATAGACTCGCGATCTCTATGAATATAGCTTTTTGCTCCAAAAATCTTGAAATACTTCACATTCGGTTTTTTGTCATTCCACAGTTCATAGGAAGTTTTTAAGGTGTCAGGCCTAAGATAGACTTAAGTTAAAGTATAACAAGTTGTGTTCATCGCCTCGGCCCAAAAATACCTAGGAACTTTTCTACCATGCAGCATAATATTAGTTATCTTTTGAAGAACTCTATTTTTCCTCTCAACCACTCCATTTTGTTATGGAGTATGTGGTGCTAAAAATTCATGATTTATTCCTATTTCATCACAAAAAGTATCAATTCCTAAATTTTCAAACTCATTTCCATGATCACTCCTCACTCTAGTAATAGGATAATTCTTCTCAGTCTGAATTTTCAAACAAATTTTTCTAAAATATTTAGCAGCTTCAGACTTTTCACTCAAAAATCCAACCCATATAAATCTAGAGTAATCATCCACCATGACAAAGATATACTTTTTACCACCTTTGCTCATGGTCCGAGTAGGACCCATTAAGTAAATATGCAATAACTCTAAAGGTCTAGAAGTACAAATGATATTTATCTTCCTGTGATGACATCGAACTTGTTTACCCTTCTGACATGGTCCACACATAATACATTTTCCAAAACCAATCTTAGGGACACCTCTGACAATTTCACTCTTGGTGATTTTCGTTAAATCTCAAAAATTAACATGTCTCATTCGCTGATACCAAATTTCAACTTCATCAAGTTTAACTTTACTATAAGATAATTGAGAATTAGGAACAATGCAATAGCAGTTATTAGACGAACGCATACCTTTCTTCACGCAATTCCCAAAAGAGTCGATAATTGAACACTTATCAGAAGAAAAATTGACGTTATGATTATTATCACATATCTGGCTTATACTCAGCAAAATTGCTTTAAGACCCTCAACATAAAGCACATCTTCTAGTATAGGTAGACCGGGAGTCACAACCGTACATTTTCCTAGAACCTTCGAATTTTCTCCATCACAAAAAATGACTATCCTACCATGACACTCCTCGAAAAATCCAAACAATGACTTATCTCCAGTCATATGCCTTGAACATCCACTATCCAGATACCAAGAGCTAGAATTGCATGCTCTAAGTGCAATATGAACTATAAAACAGTGTAGCTCACCTTTTTTGACCCATGCCTTATTTATCATTAGAGCTCTATTTTCAAATTTTGACAAAATTTTCATCTTTTCACTCAGCACTCTAATTTCATCTTGAATGCAATCTCCCTATTGAGTTATTGGTTCCTTCATTGATCGCAAAGTCTTCCCCCTTAGCTTTGAACACCTCGGTCGAATGTGACCTCTGACACCACGGTGGTGACATACAGGAACAAACCTTTGAACTTCATCAGTTGACCTCCTAGGATATCTAGAGGTAAAGAAAGGCTTGCTTTCAACATTTGTTCTGACATAGGATCGAACATTAGGATTCCAATTTGAATTTCCTTGAGAAGAACTAGATGTCACTTGAGAAGCTTTTACAAAGGTGATTTTCGACACAACGTTCAAATTATGTGATACTCCATCAAAACCCAGTCCCTTTGTATTACCAGCAGATTTTCACATACTCAACATATGATTAAGCTTAAGAGTTCCACTAGACCATTTATGAATAATTGGGTTAGCATCCTTCAATTCATTTCCCAAATTTCCAATCTTGGTAGATTTCTCAACTAACTCCTTATTGAGATCATCTACTATCTTCAAAGCTTGAGTCATTTCTTATTCAGAATTATTTAATTCCTCAAACAATTTTACCTTTTGAGTCTGTATGAGATTTAGAGTTTGAGAACTATTGGCTAATTCGTCTTTTAAAGAATTCAATTCTTTGTCCATATTAAGACTTTTAGTCAACAGTTTCATGTAATTTTTGTGAAGTTGTGTGGTCTTACCAAGTAATTTGTCATAAGAATCTTGAAGCGTGTCATCATAATCTTCATCACACTCAGAATCCTCATCTTCAGACATCGCCCAACTTATAGCAACTTCTCTTACCTCATTGTTTTGTGCAGCAAACATGATGAAATCCTTAGAATCGTCACCAACCTCCGAGTCTGTTGCATCACTAGATGATCCATTATCAGATTCATCATCCCAACTGACAACTAAACCTTTGGATTTTTTAAAAGTGTTTGCACACTCAATGTAACACCCCGCTCCAACACTTGGTATGATATTGTCCGCTCTGGGCCCAGCCCGCACAGTTTTGCTCTTGGGCTCCTCCCAAAAGGCCTCATACCGATTGGAGACAATACTGCACATATAAGCATATCCCCAGACCTCTACCCGGGCGATATAGGACTTCACAATCACCCCCCTTGGGACCCAGCGTCCTCGCTGGCGACCCATGGGTGATGTGGTTATATGTGCAGTGTTGTCTCCAATTGGTATGAGACCTTTTGGGAGGAGCCCAAGAGCAAAACCGTGCGGGCTGGGCCCAGAGCGGACAATATCATACCAAGTATTGGAGCGGGGTGTTACAATTGGTATCAGAGCCAGAGCCCATCCGGAATTAAGTGTGGGAGCATGCACATCACCCGTGGGTCACCAGCGAGGTCGCTGGGTCCCAAGGGGGGGTGATTGTGATGTCCCACATCGCCCGGGTAGAGGTCTAGGGATGTGCTTATATGTGCAGTATTGTCTCCAATTGGTATGAGGCCTTTTGGGAGGAGCCCAAGAGCAAAACCGTGTGGGCTAGGCCCAGAGCGGACAATATCATACCAAGTGTTGGAGCGGGGTGTTACACTCAACAACTATGTGACCATATCCTTGACACTCAAAACATTGAGGTTTTTTATTTTTAAGATCAGACTTGTCTTTTCGAGTTTGAGTCTTATTTCTATTTCTAGACTCACCCAACCTATCTCCAAATTTTTATCCTTGGCCATTTTGCTTGGCCTTAACAAATTTGTTCAACCTCTTAGCAAACATAGCAATATCATTCAGATTCAACTCACTTTATCCATTAGATTCAACTCGATCATCCCTAGTGGTTTTAAAAGCTATGCTCTTCTCTTTTGTTCCACTAGCCTTCTTAGGGGGATTTCTGAACATCTCAATTTCATAGGATTTTAAGTTCCCAGCCAATTCTTTAACCTTAATTTCTTTAAGACTCGTGACCTCTAAGATGACAGTAACCTTAGATCGAAAACATTCAAGTAAAGATCTAAGAATTTTTTTCACTATGGTTGTATCAGGAAAGGATTCACCTAGATTGTGACAACATGTGACAATATCAGTAAGTCTAGCCTCAAAGTCGGCATAAACTTCATCCTCCTCCATCTTCAGCTGTTCAAATTGGGAATTCAAAATTTGAAGTTTTGATTGTTTGAACTTTGAAATTCCTTCATGAGTCACTTGGAGAATATTGATGCAACTTCAGGTGTGTAAAAATATGTGGTTAAAAATAACACCTTAATGACTCTAGGTTTTACCCTACGCAAGCGCATGTATCAATTCTAGAATAGCAAATGGCTTGAGTAAGGGATATCGATCCCACAAAGACTAAGATTATTCATTTTAGCAATTCGAAAACACTGAATTATATTTTATGAGAATGGTTTGTTTGGGTGGTCAAATACCAAATTATATATTTTAACTAATGATTATCTAGAAAATAAAGTAAATTGGTTGTGATTCAGATGAGAGAAAAAACTAGGGTTTTCGTCACTCCACCACTAACCGCATAATATAGTTATATCAATGTAACAATTATAAGAGGGCGATCCATAACTGTGAATTATGTGTACCGCAAAAAGCTAAATACGACCCCAAAAAGGAGTATCATCAACCTAATTATGACTACCAGTCTCATAACTGACCTAACTAGTACATGTCAATTATATTACTCTAATCTACTCCTACTGCATGAAAATAAACTAAAGCATGTCTATATTAAGTAGCCAAGGCACGTCCTATGTCAACCTAGGGTTTCAAGTTTCATTACCACCACTGTGTAGAAAACCATGATTAAGCATCCGAGTTCCAGCCCATAGTAAATAATCATAATTGTGCAAAATAATATATTCATTCCATCTAAGACAAGAATTTAGAAAAAATATATAATTTTATATTGCAAATCAGTACGGTCTCTTGACTACTACAATCATCACAGTATGGTCACCTGTTTCCCCTTGTTACAATTAGAAACAATGAAAGAACTACATTACTTGGTTAGGGTTCTACTAGAAAACCCTAGATACCGAGTTAGTTGGTCATGGTAGAAGGTGACTACATTGTTGATGTATAAATGATCTCCATGATCTTCTTCTCCGGATCTCTAGGTTTGAATATGGGTCTCAACATCAGCAAGTCTGAATGAATGAACCTCTAAAACTCAACCAACCTCTATGAACGTCTCTAAAACCAACAGCCAACCTCTCATCCTATTTTTTGATATACAATCGTATATATATATAGGCAATGGTATTGAGAGGCCATTTCAGTGTTTTCACTATTAACTTCATGCAAACCCTAACTTCTGATATATATAAGTGTATATACATGTATATAGAGGTCTGGAGTCACAGGCACGTCTTCCAATCAAACCAGGGGTGAAACAAAAAAAAATCCATAAAGAAACCTCAAATTCTTGCCACACTTACGCTTCAAGCGTAGAAATGTGATTTTCAGCCACTTTTTGAAACTGAAAATGTAGGCAAAAGAGTATGTATTTTATGGAAAATCATTTTTCTCCGTGAATGCACCAAAACGACCGTCTTGAACCCACGATACTTTTTGCTGAAGATGACGGCTTTTGGAAATACCGTTTTTGCCCACCGGGAGCCATTTTGTCTTGAACTACCTATTTGACTCTCCTCTTGGATAGCAAGAACACACTCTTCAGTTAATTCACCGAAGTTAGCTTCATTTCTTCATTAAGCTCTAGAAACATGCTTTAACATGCAAACAACATAAAAATACCAAATAATAGAATGAAATGACGTAGCAATAGTGAGTTAAGGGGTCAAAATGACTAATATTTGACACCTATCAAATATCCCACGTTTCTTTAGCAATTTTGCATGTAGCAATTCTCTTAAATTCACTCACACTCACAACATTGTATAAAGCATTCTGAAATTACCTAGACGATATTGAAAATAGCCTAAAGGGGATAATTAAAATTATTTAGCGGAAATTCAATTTTAATTAGTCACAAACCCTAATTCTCTAATCAATTCTCAAATTAGATCAATCAAGCAAATATGAATATAAGTGCAGAAATTAAATAATGAGAAGACAAAGAAATTTTTTACGTGGAAAACTTTGCAAAGACTCCAAGTAAAAGCCACGGATACACTCAGGTATCGATGCACTATGAATTAGAGAATTTGTATAGACTCTATAAAAATAGAACTTACAACCGCTGTAATTTATTGTTCTTCACTCGATGTTTGAAAATCTAGATTCACTCGCGCTCCACGAAGCTCTCATTTCGATCTCCGTACTCTGATGGCTCTGCTTCTCAATATATCAAAATCACCATGAAGCCTCATGCTTCGATCTTCACACTCAGACAGCTCCGCTTCTCGAAACGGATCAACGCAACCTCGTTGCTATAGATGGTGTGTGAATTTTTTAGCAACTATACCATTCAATTGTGCATATAAATCATCGATGTAGAAGCACGATTGAAGACGTCTAAAAATAAGAGAGAACTTGTGTATCTCTAATCACTCAATAATATTCTCTCACCATATATATATCTCTGTAGAAGAAGAAGATGAAGATGTAGAAAACTTGCAGAGAATTCTTAAAGACGTGTCTCATCTTGTTGTAGACTTGGGTATTTATAGACAAAGATGATCGAAACCCTAAGTTTGCCCTTTCATGTAATTTCACATCCAAATCCTATATTATGATGAATATAATGTATATAGAACGCACTTTGATGTATATAAGTCATGGTCATATCATAAACCAACCCTCGAACAATTTGGACATCGCTGGCAAAAACTTGTTGCAACTACGCTTTAAGCGTAGTAGAGCCTATGCTTCAAGCGTAGGTCTAAACGTACCTCCAAGCGTAGAAATGTGTTTTTCAACCACTTTTTGAAACTGAAAACGTAAGTTTAAGCGAAGGTATTTTGTCAAAACCACTTTTATTCACAACTGCGCCAAAATGACTTTCTTGAACCAACGATACTTTTTGCTTGAAGTGACGACTTCGGAAAATATCTTTTTCGCCCTCCAAGACACATTTTACCTCAATATGCTCACTTTCGTGCTTCACTTGTATTCTTCATTACTTCAATGCTTGATTCTGCCTTTGATGAAGCTTATCGATGTCATTAACACCAAACTGACCTATCTAACACTCAACATGGTTATTGTCTAGAACATGCCATAAATAAACAATATACAAAAATGTTCTTACAATCTCCCCCATGGCATTTCTAAGACAAAATCATGTTTTACAATATAGCCTCACAAATAACAACATAACATTTATACCTATGAACACACACCAACAAACATAGATATAAAAGGTTACCTTGCTTTAATGACGACCAATCCTATTACCACAATACTGAACAAGCCATTAAACGCAAGTGTGGAAAACAGATATAAACTAACATAATGATCATCATAGAATCATAACAACAATGCACACATAATGATCATCATTCTCCCCCTGAGAATAAACGCCCCCTTGCTAAATATTTCACTCTTTTAATCAAACAATCTATCCCCCTTACTTAATACTTCTCCCCCTTTTTGTTACTGAAATGTCAAGCAAAGAGAGTATATGCCATAACAACAATGTAGAGATATGCAAGGAAGTACTCAATGAAAAACACCAAGATATAGAACTCTTATCATATCATATCCAAATTATAAGGATAACAGAAATCTCTACTATGCATGATCCTACTACTAAATGCATGAATGCAAAATGTCATGAATAAAAATAAAATATTTTTGGTTTTAGCAATCTGTGAGCAAGGCAGTAGAGACACAAATTCAATCATTAACACATCATATTCTCAAATTTAACTCAACCATTATACACATGGTATAGAAGAAAATCAGCACACATACCTTGTAAACTTAAGAATGCACAAGTCAAATTTTGCAAATAAAGATATATATGAAGATTTTTATGTGCAAGCACTAAGGCAAAATGAAAACAATATATATTAAAGATGATAATCTCCCCACCAACCGTGATGATAATTCAATCCAAGATCCAAACTAGAAGGAAAAAATAAAATATATTATGTCTTTGTCACACAAGTTCCTCTTTTTCATCTTTTCAACTTCTTCACCATGTCCCTTTTTGTCTTTCTAAGCTCCGGACTTTTCAGCGAGGATTTTTAGTCCCGACCAACTGGGCCCGAGCTTCTTCCATGGGATTTATGCTCATTAGTCTTCTCCCCTTTTTACGCGAACACTCAATGTTTACTGAGGCAAGAGGCCCGATTGCTCAGATTGAAGAATTACTTTTTTGCATTTTTATATTTTTAACATCTCATTTTTTTTTCAACATCACCACAACATTCATACACATTCCAAACCAAAAAATTCATGCATAGACCAATCTAGCATAACGCATGAACCTTCATACCACTTCGGGTTAAATAAAAAAATTAACAGATTCAACAGGCATTATAATCATCACCGAAGCAACTAGCACCTAAGATTAAAGTTTTGTAACATAAAATAATCATGACAAGGGATCATCCAAAAATCTTAGGTCAGACTGATACTTTTACTTCACATATGCATAATGAGACACGTAAATGTGAAAATAGAGTAAAATATGACAACTTTTGTACTCTAGCCAAGCTCAACAGTCTCAAAACTTTTATTGTCATTTATTTCAAAATAAAATGCATGCATGAATAAAAATAATACAAATGCATGATTATCTATCAATTCTAAGAAAATAATGTGATGTGTTCCTAGAATGATAGATAAAAAGATATATATTCTAAAGAAAGCATACCAATAGATTTCTCAAGACTAACATACTTTTGAAAATCTAATAGTTTTGTAAAGATATCTGTCAACTGAGAATCTATGGATATGAACTCTAGAAACACTATATCATCTTCAACAAGATCACAAATGAAATGATGTCGAATATCTATATGGTTTGTCCTAGAATGTTGAACATAATTTTTAGAAATATTTATCGCACTCGTGTTATCACAAAACACAGTCATCGTGCCTTGAGAAAAACCATAATCCTACAACATTTGACGCATCCACAAAACCTGAGTACAACAACTACCAACTGTTATATACTTAGCCTCAGTAGTGGAAAGGGAAACACAATTTTCCTTCTTGCTATGCCAAGCAAGTAAGAAATTTCCAACATAAAAACACCCTTCATTGGTACTTTTTCTATCATCAACATTACCGGCCTAATCAACATCAGAAAAGAATGCGATATCAGTATTAGTACCTGATGGATACCAAAGTCCATAATTCACTGTCCCTTAACATACTTGATAATCCTTTTCACAACAGTAATATAAGACTCCTTAGGACTTTCCTGGTAACGTGCACACAAGCCAACACTAAACGCTATGTCAGGTCGACTGGCAGTCAAATAAAACAAACTCCCAATCATACTCCTATAAAGTGTAGGGTCAACATATTTGCTTTTAGTATCTATACTAAGCTTGACACTGGTACTCATAGGAGTACGAGCATCCTTAGCCTTTTCCAAACCAAACGTTTTTACTAATTCCAAGGCATAACGACTTTGAGAAACAAAAATCCCATCATTTAATTGTCTAACTTGAAGCCCTAGAAAGAAATTCAATTCACCAATCATGCTCATCTCAAATTCATGTTTCATTTGATCTCCAAAATAATGAGCAAGCTAATCAAAAATGGAACCAAACACAATATCATCAATATAGATATGAACAACAACTATATCACTCTCAATTTTTTGAATAAACAGTGTTTTGTCCACTCCCCCAGGAGCAAAACATGTTCCCAACAAGTAATCAGTCAATCTTTCATGCCAAGCTCTAGGAGGTTGCTTTAGCCCATACAAATTCTTTTTCATCCTATAAACATGACCCGGCCAATGAGGATCTTCAAATCCTTTGGACTACTCCACATATACTTTCTCATGAAGAACACCATTCAAAAATGCACTCTTCACATCAATCTGATACAACTTGAATCCAAGATGACAAGCGATAGCGAACAAAATCCGAATAGATTCAAGTCTCGCTACTGGAACAAACGTCTCATCAAAGTCTATACCCTCCAACTGAGTATAACCTTGAGCAACAAGTCTAGCCTTATTCCTAACTACTGTACCATGCTCATCCTTTTTATTCTTGAATATCCACTTGGTACCAATCACATTTATCTCCTTCGATCTAGGCATAAGATACCACACATCGTTCTTAACAAACTGATGAATTTCTTCTTGCATAGCATTAATCCAATCACTATCTTGAAGAGCTTCTTTGATATTTTTAGGTTCCAAGGAAGATGTATAATATGCATACAAAACCTCATTCCTCGCCTTTCTCCGTGTCACCATCATCTGATCAACATATCCTATAACATTATCTAAAGGATGGTACAACTTTACCCTTGCAGATGGTTTCTTATAAGGTATAGGTTGAACATCACCAATTTGATCATGTGATTCTGTAGGAGTTGAAGTATCATCATTAACCATATTGTCCTATTTTTCAACTTCAGAAAAATCATTATCCAATATAAAGAATGGCTCACTATCTTCCTCCTCAGCAGACATTGGAGACTCATCAACACATGAGTCATCAACCACTACATTCGCAGATTCCATCATAGTTTGAGTTCTAAGGTTAAACACCCTATATGTTCGACTAGTCAATGAATAACCCAAAAATATTCCTTCATCACGATTGGACTCAAATTACCTAATAGATTCACGATCTCTAAGAATATAACATTTTGCTCCAAACACCTTGAAATATTTCACATTGGGTTTCTTGACATTCCACAGTTCATAAGGAGTTTTTAAGATGTCATGCCTATGATTAACTCTGTTTAAGGTGTAACACATTGTGTTCACCGCCTCGGCCCAAAAATACCTAGAAATATTCCTACCCTGTAGCATAACATTGGCCATTTCTTGAATAACCCTATTCTTCCTCTTAACTACTCCATTTTGTTGAGGAGTTTTAGGTGCTGAAAATTCATGTTTTATTTCTCTCTTTTCACAAAATACTTCAATTTCTGAATTTTCAAACTCCCTTCCATGATCACTCCTTACTCTAGAAATGGAACAATTTTTCTCTCTCTGAATTTTTAAACAAATCCTCTTAAAACTTTCAGAAGCTTCAGACTTTCACTTAGAAATCCAACCCATGCAAATCTTGAGTAATCATCCATCATGACAAAAATATATTTATTTCCTCCTTTGCTCATTATTCTAGTGGGACCCATTAAATCAATATGCAACAGCTCTAAAGGTTTAGAAGTACCAATGACATTTGTCTTTTTGTGCTAACATCTGACTTGTTTACCCTTCTGACATGATCCACACACAATCCCTTTTACATAACCAAGATTATGGACTCCCTTAATAATTTCACTCTTAGTAATTTTTGTTAATTCTCGAAAATTAACATGTCCCATTCGCTGATGCAAAATTTCAACGTCATCAAGTTAACCTCTATTGCATGACAATTCAGAACTAGGAACAATGCAATAGTAGTTATCAGTCGAATGCTTACCTTCCATCACGCAATTTTCAGAAGAGTCATTGATCGAACATTTATCAGGCGAAAAAGTGACTTTATGATTGTTATCACATATCTGACTTATGCTCAACAAATTTGCTTTAAGACCCTCAACATAAAGCACATCTTCTAACTTAGGTAAACCAGAAACCACAATGGTACCTTTTCCTCGAACCTTTGACTTTTTTCCATCACCAAAAGTGACTATCCCACCATGACACTCCTTAAGAAATCCAAACAATGACTTATCTTCAGTCATATGCCTCGAACATCCACTATCCAGATACCAAGAACTAGAATTTCTTGCTTTAAGTGTAGTATGAACTACAAGATAATGTAGATCACTTTTTCTCACCCAAGCCTTCTTCATCTTCGGAGCTCCTTTTGTCAACCTTGACAAATTCTTCATTTCTTCATTCAGCATTCGAATTTGATCTTGAACACGATCTCCATGTTGAACTCTTTGTTCCTTCACCGATTGCAGATTTTTCCCTCTCAACTTCGAACACCTTGGTCGAATGTGACCACTGACACCACAGTGGTGACAAATAAGAACAAACCTTCGAGCTCCATCAGTTGACCTCCTAGGATATCTAGGGATAAGGAAGGGCTTGTTTTCAATAGGTCTTTTGACATAGGATTGAGCCCTAGGATTCTAATTTGAATTTCGATGAGAAGAACTAGATGTTATATGAGTGGCTTTCACAAAAGTGGTTTTTGCAACAACATTCGAATTTTGCAATACTCCAACAAAACCTAGTCCCTTTGTATTTCCTGCGGACTTTCCTACACTCAACATATGATTAAGCTTAAGAGTTCCACTAGACCACTTCTGAATACTTGAATTAGCATCTTTCAGCTCTTTTTCCAAATTTTCAATCTTAGTAGATTTCTCAACCAAATCCTTATTTAGACCATCTACTAACTTCAAAGCCTCAGTCATTTCAAGTTCAGACTTATTCAAATCCTCAATCAACTTAACCTTTGGGTCTGTAGAAGATTTAGAGTTTGAGAACTATTGGTTAATTCGTCTTTCAAAGAATGCAATTCTTGGTCTATGTTAAGACTTTTAGTCAACAGTTTCATGTGATTCTTGTGAAATTGTGTGGTTTTATCAAGTAATTTATTATAACTCTTAAAGCATTTCATCACAATCTTCATCACTCTCAGAACCTTTTTTTTCAGACATCACCAAACTTGAAGCAACTTTTTTAACCTCCTTGCTCTGTACAACAAATATAGTGAAATTCTCATAATCATCACCTACTTCTGATTATGTTGTATCACTAGTTAATCCATTGTTAGAGTCATCATCCCAACTGACAGCTAATCCTTTGGATTTTTTCAAAGTGTTTACACACTCTGTAGCTATGTGACCATATCCTTGACATTCAAAACATTTGGGTTTCTTCTTTTTAGGATCAGACTTGTCCTTCCTAGTTTGAGTCTTATTTCTACTTTTAGACTCACCCAACTTATCCCCAAAATTTGTCCTTGGCCATTCTGTTTAGCCCTAACAAATTTGTTCAACCTCTTAGCAAACATAGCAATATCATTCAGACTCAACTCACTTTCTTCATTAAGTTCAACATGATCCTCCCTAGTGGTTTTGAAAGTTATGCTCTTCTCTTTTGTGCCACTAGCCTTCTTATGAGGGTTTTTAAACATCTCCATCTCATAGGATTTTAAATTTCCAGTCAATTCTTCAATTTTGATTTCTTTAAGACTCATGACCTCAGATATGACAGTCACCTTAGACCTAAAACGCTCAGACAGATACCTAAGAATTTTCTTCACTATGGTAGTATCGGGAATAGGCTCACCTAGATTATGACATCCTGTCACAATATTAGTTAATATAGTCTCAAAGTCGGCAAAGACTTCATCATCCTCCATCTTCAGCTATTCAAATTGAGAATTCAAAATTTAAAGCTTTGATTATTTCACCTTCGACGTTTCTTCATGAGTGACTTGGAGAATGTCCCAAGCTTTCTTAGCAATTACGCACGTAGTAATCCTCTTGAACTCACTCAGAGTTACAGCATTGTATATCGCATTCAACACCTTCAAATTCCAATTTGCGATATTCGTCTTGGCAACAGTCCACTCGCTTGACGGTTTTGGTGTTAATTCATTGGTCGCGTCGTCTTTCACAGTAAGAGGTGAATATCCTATTTTAATAGAATTCAATGTTCTTTCATCTAAAGATTTTAAAAACGCTCTCATTCTCGCTTTCCAATATGTGTAATTCGATTCTTCAAACAAAGGGGATCTAGATATAAAACCTCCTTCACGAGGCATCTCCATCGTCTAAGTTCTCGATCTAACCCTAGGTAGTTAAGATAAATCGGGGCAACCACGCTCTGATACCAATTGAAATTATTTAGACGATAGTGAAAAAAGCCTAGAGGGGGGTGAATAGGCTTTTTGCCTATTTTATGGTTAATTAAAATTATTTAGCGGAAATTCAATTTTAATTAGTCACAAACTCTAATTCTCTAATCAATTCTCAAATCATATCAATCAAGTAAATATGAATATAAGTGCAGAAATTAAATAATGAGAAGACACAGAGATTTTTTACATGGAAAACCTTAGAAAGACTCCAAGTAAAAACCACGGATACACTCGGGTATCCATGCACTATGAATCAGAGAATTTGTACAGACTCTATGAAAACAGAACTTATAACCGTTGTAATTTATTGTTCTTCACTCAACATCTAAAAATCTAGATTCACTCATGCTCCATGAAGCTCTCGCTCCAATCTCCGTACTCTGATGGCTCTGTTTCTCAACATATCAAAATTACCACAACGCCTCTTGATTCGATCTCCGCACTTAGATGGCTCCGCTTCTCGAAATGGATCAATGCAACCTTGTTGCTATAGATGGTGTGTGAATTTTTCAGCAACTATACCATTCAATCATGCATATAAATCGTCGATGTAGAAGCACGATTGAAGACGTCCAAAAACAAGAGAAAACTTGTGTATCTTTAATCACTCAATAATTTTATCTCACCATATATATATCTCTATAGAAGAAGAAGATGAAGATGTAAAAAACTTGCAGATAATTCTTAAAGACGTGTCTCATCTTGTTGTAGACTTGGGTATTTATAGACAAAGATGATCGAAACCCTAAGTTTGCCCTTTCTCAAAATTTCACATCCAAACCCTATATTCTGGTGAATATAATGTATATAGAACACACTTTGATGTATATAAGTCGTGATCATATCATAAAACCAACCCCCGAACAATTTCGACATCGCAAGAAAAAACTTGTTGTAGCTACGTTTTAAGCGTAACAGAGCCTACGCTTCAAGCATAGGGGGGCTACGCTTCAAATGTAGGTCCAAGCATACCTCCAAGCGTAGAAATGTGTTTTCTAGCCATTTTTTGAAACTGAAAGCGTAGGCTTAAGCGTGCGCCAAAATGACCCTCTTGAACCCAATATACTTTTTGCTTGAAGTGATGGCTTCAGAAAATGTCTTTTTCGCCCTTCAGGAGACATTTTACCTCAATATACTCACTTTCGTGTTTCACTTGTATTCTTCATTACTTAAATGCTTGATTCTGCCTTTGATGAAGTTTATCGATGTCATTAACACCAAACTGGCCTATCTAACATTTAACATGGTTATTGTCTAGAACATGGCATAAATAAATAATACACAAAAATGTTCTTACATATTCAATGCTTTGAATTTCCAATTCTCAATGTTTGTCTCAGCAGCAGTCCACTCACTCGATGGTTTTGGTTTTGATTGATTTGTCATTTCATCTACCATAGTAGGAGGTGAATATCCTACATCAACGGTCAGCCAAGCTCTCTCATCTAACGACTTCAAAAATGCTCTCATCCTCGTTTTCCAATACGTGTAATTTGAGTCATCAAACCAGGGGAGCCTAGATACAGAACCTCCTTCACGAGGTATCTCCATCGTTTAAGTTCAGAATATAACCCTAGGTTGTTAACCTAAATCGGGCCAACCTGACTCTGATACCAATTAAAATTACCTACACAAATAATGAAAATAGCCTAGAGGGGGGTGAATAGGTTTTTCGATGATTTAATGATCAATTAAAATTATTTAGCGGAAATTCAATATTAATTAGTCACAAAACCCTAAATTCTGAAATCAAAATAATCAAGCAGTTATGAATATAAGTGTAGAAAATAAATCATGAGAAGACACATATATTTTTACGTGAAAAACCCCAAGTAAAAACCACGGATAAGCTCGGGTATCGATGCACTATGAATCAGAGAATCTATACAGACTCTATGAAAACAGAACTTACAACCGCTGTAATTTGTTGTTCTTCACTCGATGTCTGAAAGTCTCGATCCACTCGCGCTCCATGAAGCTCTCGCTCCGATTTCCTTACTTTGACGGCTTCGCTTCTCAACGGATCAAATAACCACGAAGCTTCTTGCTTCGATCTCCGCTTCTCAACGGATCAAAGAAACCATGTAGTAATCTGACGGTGTGTAGATTTTTCAGAATCTAGGTCATTCAATTGTGTATAAGATCGTCGACGTAGAAGCACAATTGAATAAACCCTAAACAAAAGAGAACTAAAAGATGATCACTTAATATTTTTTTCTCTACCTATTACTCTGCAAAATAATATACGCTATAGAATACTTGCAGAAATTTCACATCAAAAGCTTTCCTAAAATCGATAGAGACTCCTCCTATTTATAGAGAAAGATGATGAAAACCCTAATGTTATCCTTTCTCGTAATTTCACACTGTTTTTGCCCTTCTAGAAACAATTTTTACTTAACCTTGTTTCCTCTTCAATTCTCTTGTATTCTTCACTTCTTTAGACTTGATTTGAATTTGACGAAGCTTGATAATGTCTATTGAGCCTTCTCGATTTCACAATTCTCTCAACATGACAATTCACTTATCATGATAATTTACTCAACATGTTTATTGTCTAGAACATGTCAAACACAAATAATATTATAAATGTTCTTAAAAACTTAAAATATGACATAAAATTAAAACATGTTGTATTTTTTTACCCTCTTGTCTTGTAATAACCCATTTTAAAGGGTCTTTTGGATTTAACAAAAAGTTAAGGGAAACGAGGGTGTTCGATTAATATCGATAGTATAAAAATTATATGATTCTTGTGGGAGTTTTATGATCAAAACCAGCAATTTAAAGGCTCTTATGATAATTGCCCTATTCTTAACTATGGAAAAAGCATAGGAAAATTTGCAATTGGTTAAAGGTGAAACGCGTGCAAGGATGATTTTCACCTTTGGAAATAAAAAGAATACCAACATTTACATGAATTATGGGATGTAACCTAACTTGCAATCATTGTAATAAAAAAGGAAATCATTATGTTCGCCCAAAAAACAAATTTTTTTGCATTGATACTTAAGTTCTTAACCTTAGTAGGTTTTATATTTGATTAGAATTATATTAATCTGTGAGAAGGGTAGCTGTGGACCATTGATCGTCCAGTTCACTCAAAATTGATGTCAAATTTAGATATAATTTTTAAATTTTAAATCATAACTTCTTTATTTATGTTAATTACATCTAACGGTCATTATCACAAACGTGTATGAATTTTCTACTCACAAATATAGAAATGAATCATTTTCGCATAAATATAATACTATATTTCCATCAAAGAGTGAATTACAGGAGTATAATAATATGTTATAAAACATTGTAGAAATCAATTTTGATTAGACTTGAACCATAGTGATCTAGATATTTCAACTTGCACTTTTTTTGGTAATGGCATATTTGGCAGTCATTCAGAATTAAATTCACACATTAATTCCACATCACCAAACAAGGTGGTTTCTAAGAATATGGTAATGCATTTAAAAATAGAATAAATTATAATTATGATTGAATTAGACCGCCCATGGTCCACAACTAGTTAATAATTTCTCCACGTAAATTCTTCCCTATAAATTCAGGCGCGAACATATGCATTGTAAGCACTCAAAAAATATTCAATGGCGAAGGCGTCCAAAGACACAGGTATTTTCTTCCTTGTAGCGGTGGTCACCGGTTTGTGCTTTCTCTTGTTTGCTCATGTAACTGAGGCACGAGACATTGGCGCTAAAAATTCCATAATATTTCCGGCGCCTCCGCCATGCAAAGGACAGGAGTGTTTACCACCTCAATCAAATCCGCCCAGTAGAGGTTGTTCCCCAATCGAACGCTGCCGAGGTGGACCACCACCCGCCAATACCCTTCTTTCCAAAACTCAACAAAAATTGTAGTTTACATTATTGTTTTTGGACCCCTCTATCTCCCCCTTATCCCACCACACATTAATCAATAAAAAGTTTTGGTAGCTTCTTTCTTCGAGTCAATATTATGCAAATATTTGTGCACCATTATTCTTGAATTTTCATATATGCATGCACCTCAAATATATATCTACATCTTGATACATAGTAGGAAGGATTACATTTGATTTTTAATTTGTGTAAATAATTCAGTTTAAATTGATGGGTAGGGTTAACATTCACCCATTATATACCCATTCACTTTCCCATCTTGATCCGATGTGGGACAACACAACAAATGGGCACCTCTAACATTTTCCCTCATTCGAACCCGCGCAACTCTCTCATTGAGGTCAGACCATCCTGCTTGTCCGCTTTGGACCCAGACTCAACCAAGGTGGTGGGGACCCAAACGGGTGTTTGGCGTGGCACCGGGGCCAGCCCTGAGATTGCTAAAAGAAATTGAGGCCCTAGCGAGAAAGTAAATATGAGGCCCCCCATTAAAAAAACCATAACAAAAATTTTCATTTAAAAACATAAAATATTTTAATATGAAAAACAAAAAAAATAAATAGTAGTGGTGCTTTATAAAAAACATGATCTTATTTACATCAAAAGAAAATATAAATGAGTCTTGGTCCAAAGCAAATATGTTTTTTCCGTTTATTTTTCTCTTCCTCTCAAGAACAGAAGCTTCTGAAATCTGGTGCCGTCTTCGATAGATTTATTTATTTTTTATTTATTTTTTGAAGCTTAAAACACTAAAATTAAATTAGTTTTGGGCCTGATTTTATTAAGTTTATGTTATTGGATTGGGTTCTGAAATATACAATTGTGTTTGTGGATTGGGTATATATTTTTTGTTGGGCCATAATTGGTTATTTAATTTTTTGTTTATTACTAGTAAAAGAAAATATATATATTTGAGGCCCCCTCCGCACCTGAGGCTCAAGGCGGTCGCCTTGCCCGCCTTAGGTCAGGGTCGGCCCTGCGTAGCACCGGATCAAGGAATGAGTCTGGCTCTAATACCAATTGTACCCAGTAGATATTTCGCGGTTCAACCCAAAAGCTTAAGTTGATGGGTAGAGCTAACATCCACCGATTTCACCCATTATATATCCATTCACTTTCTCATCCTGATCCAATGTGGGACAATAAATGGACACCTCTAACACCTAGCTTGTATGAGTTTTCGGTCAGTGAATTTTATTTATTTATTTAATAATCGGAATGTCTGGGTCAACTTACGCGCCCCTCGACTAATTCACAGGACATGTGCAAGGCGACCCCATACAAATCGAGTAAGGTGCACCGTGAATTAGTTTTGCCTCCAACACTCATGCTATTAAAAAAAAAAGAACTAAACAAGAAAAGAAAAGGTCATTAATTTTCTTTTCGGGTTAATTGTGCTATTTCAACAATTCAGCTGTTAGATGCAATATAAAGGGAAGTAGTTTGTGCTTTGGTGATGACCTGTAGCCTTATTTGGCTAACATTGACGACTTATACTTATTATATGAAAGTGTATACATGTGATAACTTAAGATTTATACCCTTATTGAAAGAATTTAACACCGCGTTCTCTTTAGATCGGCTCCTTACCCCTTATTTCTATTTCTATATAATAATTTTCTAAAAAATATTTTACTTTATTATTTTGCCTATAATAGGTTGAAAATACCTTCTCTAAAATATCTCCTTCCTAAATTTTTTCTAATTCTTCTTTATTGTATGCTCTTCTTCCTCTTTCAATTTGTATTATTTCCAAAATTATGCATGATTAAATCTCTCTTAAAAATATTTTATTCTATTTCCTTTTCTAGTTTTTGCATATCTTCTTTCTTTTTCTTTTTTCCCAAATTCATGTGCTCTTACTAAAACAAATTTCTGGCTCCGATCGTGATTAAGGGATTTTTTCCTTATTTTTTTTTAAAATTTTTTTGTGCAAGTGTAATGTAATACTTGCTGGGCAGTGTGTTACTTAATTGACTTAAAATGTAATGAATGGTTACTAAAGACAAGAGGTACACCTGTAAAAGAATTTTAGTACCTGTTTGGAGGGGCTTCCCAACTTCAAAAGTCCGTTTGTTCACAAGGATTTCATATGAGGAATTTTGAAAAAATGATTTTATAAGAAGAAAGATGTTTGGTGGTTGCATTTTCAAAAAGTTTCTTCACCATCAAAACAACTTTTATGTGACAATATTACCCGTTTTTGTATACCCATTCAAACCCATATTGTATTATCACCATTTTCATTCATCATCTCTTATGCCACCTCAACCATGTTTTCAGATTATCGTGTTTATAACAAAAAAGACCACCATAGGAAAAAAAAAAAAAATCGTGAAGAATTTCAATCAATAAAATGAAAACTTAGAAAAAGATAAGAAAATATATATCTAATTCATTATAGAGACAAAAACTTGTCAGAAATTTGAAAACCCATTTCCTTCCTGATTTCAGTTATAGCAGCACGATGGCGGTGGGTGTGAAATTGCTGGTGCCAAGAGGCATTCAAAAAGATGGAGGACGTTTCTGGCACAGGGCCTGACCTAAGGCGGGCAAGGCGGCCGCCTTGGGCCTCAGGTTGGGAGGGGGTCTCAAAAAAAAATTTCTTCCTTTTAGTAGTAATAGATCCAAAATTAAATAATTAATTATGGCCCAAGAAAAAATAAATACCCAATCTATAAATACAATTTTAAATTCAAAACTCAACCCAATAACACAAACTTAATAAAATCATGCCCAAAACTAATTTAATTTTAGGGTTTTAAGATTTGGAGGAGTTGAGAAATGGAATCCTAGTATGAATTGTTTCAATGAATATATTTTGGATGCTGGCTTGGATGACCTCAGATTCACGAGCCATTTCCACACATGGTCCAACAAAACTATTGGTCAAGGTGTTATTGCAAAAAAACTTGACCTCTTTGTTTTGATCACTGTCCCATGGTGGTTTCTTTTGGTGTGCAAATGGCTTCTAGAAAATCTCCTTTTAGATTTTTTAACTTTTGGAGTGATCACTTAGATTTTATGCAAATTGTTGCTGATAATTGGAACACAAATGTGGAGGGTTTTCCAATGTTCAAAGTGTGTGCAAAATTGAAAATGCTTAAGCTTGCTCTTAAGAAGCTTGACAACAAGTCTTTTAAGGATCTTGCTAATAGGGTTATTCAAGCTAAGGCTGATTTAATCTCTTGTCAAAACTCCTTGGATAGTGACCCTGGTAACACTGATCTTAGAAGGCATGAAAAGACTTTATCTATTACCTACTTAAGTTTGAGCAGAATTGAAGAGCAATTCCTCCAACAAAAGTCTAGAATTCAATTGCTGGCTCTTGGGGATCAAAACTCAAGCTTCTTTCACCAAAGCATACAAAACAGATTGAATAAAAGAAGGATTACCAGTGTTTACCTTGCTGATGGTACTAAATCTAATGATGGAGAGGACATCAAACATGCTTTTATTTCATTTTTTCAGGGTCTTTTTGGTAGCAATCCTCATTGTTACCCAGGTATCATTCATCTTTCTCAGTATGTTACTAAGACCATTAGTGAAGAATGTTTTGAAGGACTATGTTGTATTCATAGTGATAATGAGATTAATGAGTGTTTGTTCTCCATCAAGTCCAACAAGTCCCCTGGACCTGATGGATATAATGAGATTATTTTTTTTGTTCGAATTTTATATGTTTTTTTCAAATTTTATATATTTGTTTCGAATTTTATACGATTTTTTTATTTTATATATTTTTTATGAATTATATATATATATATATATATATTATGAATTGTATATGTTTTTATTTTATTTTATATATTTTTTACGAAATTTATATATTTTTTTAAATTTTATATATATCCCTTGAAAATACCTTCTGTAAGTGTAGAAAATGTCTTGACCCACCAAAGCCTTCCCGGGTTAAGCCCATCAGGCTACTGGCCCAATAAAATTCCTGTAAGCCCAATGGTTGGGCCCATTGTATCTGTGTATTTATTTAATAAATGAAATGTTGTCTCAATGGGCTTCAAGCCCATCAAGAAAATGTATAAAAGGAAAATCAAATATTGAATAAAGGATTCTTTTTTGTGTTGTGCAATTTTGAGCATCTACACATTGGCGCCGTCTGTGGGAAATGCACTGTCGGAGTCGGGACTTTTCAAATCTGTCCTTCGGGATCTGAAAAATCGCCTCCTTCTTCCCATCTCAAAAAGCTGAGTCTGTTTGTCAAACAAAGGCCAACCCACTGCAGAGATGCCAATCACTCGTTCGCAGGCAGACGTTCAACCCACTGCGGATAATCGTGTAGAGGGTTCCATGGAGCAAGTTCTTCAACGCTTGGCAGCTGCTGAGGAATGTAGCATGGCCTTGGAAAGGCAGAATGCAGAGCTCATGGCCAGGTTGACTCCACAGCCTGTTGTTCCGCCAATAGTCGCGGATGACCCTCCTGTGGCGGCAGTCGACCATTCTCTAAACCAGCAGGGCAGCGACAAACCTGAGGAGCATGTCGAGTCTTCTCAGCGCTCGGAAAAGGCTCCAGCAGCCGACGAGTCCATAACCCCCCAGAAGCTTCAAGCAATGACGGATGAATTCTAAAGAAAATTCCTCGGGGACTTGAGGTCCCGATCCACTGATGACATGGCCATCCAGGCGTCCACTGAATTGATACAGTCACCCTTCGTTCACGAGATAACACAAGAGCCATTTCCAAAGAAGTTCGTTATGCCCCAATTCACCCCTTACGATGGCACAAGGGATCCCGAGGAGCACATATACCAGATCCATCAGAAGATGACCATGTATGCTGAGAACGAGTCCCTGCTTTGCAAAGTATTCTCTACAAGCCTTGCTGACGCCGCTCTATTGTGGTTTAGGAAGCAGCCACCCCGATCCATTGGCAGCTGGCAGCAATTGACCAGGCTCTTCATTGCCCAGTATTATGGAAACAAAAGATAAAAGAAGACCATATCCTGCCTCTTCACCATGCTCCAGGAGAAGGGGAAGTCATTAAAAAGTTTTTTATCCCGCTTCAACATTGAATCCTCTTATGTGGATAACTGTGACCAGCATTCGGCGGTTGAGGCATTCAGGATGGCTCTCATTCCAGGAACCAAGCTCCATCAGTCTTTGGTAAAGCGCCCTCCATCCGGCATTGGGGAGCTAAACTCCAGGGCCCAAGGGTACTTGAGAATTGAGGAAGAGGAGACTATCCGGCAAAGGAGGTCAGCCTTCGTCGGTCTTGAGATTCAGTCCAAGGATCGATTGACCGATCGCAAGGTTCGTCAGTCCCTAAGCCGTTCAAACGCCCCAGGTTCGACGAAAGGTTGACACCCCTGAAGGTTAGCCTTGCTAAACTCTACCAAGAGAACAAAGCCAAAGGAATCTTCCAGCAACCCCCGGCCATGAGACAGCCACTCGACCAGAGGGACAAGTCAAAACATTATGCTTTCCACGGTGATTTCGGGCACATCACGAATGAATACCGCAATCTAAGGCAACAGGTAGAGACGTTACTACTTCACGGGGAACTTCAAGATTACGTCCAACGGGACAGACCAAGGACAAATGATCAACGTGCCCTCAGTGCCCCTCGGAAACCTTCAGATGCACAGCCGGTCAGGGTGATTAATATGATACATGGCGGCCCCCCATCCAAGGCAACCGAAGGGTCACGCCGGAGCCACATGCGGAGAGCCCAAAAGATGCGAAGAGTCAACGAGGTCAGTGACGCCCACCACAAAGCAAGGGAAATGCAGATCACCTTCTCGGTGTCAGACCTTCGGAGTGTCCAAACCCCGCATGAAGACCCTCTGGTCGTGACCTTGATGGTGGTCAACTGTCTTGTGAAAAGAGTCATGATCGATCCTGGGAGCAGCGCCAACATCATCACCAAATGGGCTTTTGAAAAGCTCGAGATCGATCAGTCCGAAGTTGTGGCATCCCGGTGCCCCATCGCAGGTTTTGACGAAAGGCATATTGAACCGATCGGAGAGGTTCAGCTACCAGTATCTGCCGCTCAGAGGACCCTAAACGAGACGTTCGTTGTGGTCGATGCCAAACCTTCGTACAATTTGCTCATGGGAAGGGGATGGATTCACCGAATGCAAGGTGTGCCTTCGACTCTTCACCAAATCATGAGATGTTTATGCCCCGACGGTACAGGTACAATTGATATCAAAGGCGACCAAGTGGCAGCCAAGGAATGCTATGCGATCACCCTGAAAGAGATCCGGAAGGTGAAAGCCCCAGTGGCATTCCGCTCCAAGGAGCAAAGCTCAGGCTCCAAATAGCAATTAAAGAAAGGGGACCCGGGCCCCCCAATTGTGGTTGAACCGTTGCAGCAGATCTGCGTTGTGCCCGACAACCCGGGAAAGGTTACCTTTACAGGTACAAATCTCACCGATCCTGAATTTAAGGAACTAACACAGTTACTGCAGGAAAACTTTGATGTCTTCGCATGGGAGCATACGGACATGCCGGGGATCGACCCCGAAGTTTTACAGCACTCATTACGGGTTGACCCGAATGTCAGACCTATCAGGAAAAAGCAAAGGTGCATGGGGGCACATCGGAACCAAATTATAGCGGATGAGGTATCCAGATTGCTCCAAGCAGGCTTCATCAGAGAAGTCAGATATCCCGAATGGCTTGCCAACGTAGTGGTAGTGCAGAAGAAGAACGGCAAATGGAGGGTTTGTGTTGACTTCACCGATCTGAACAAGGCATGCCCGAAAGACAGCTTTCCACTGCCAAAGATTGACCAGATGGTTGATGCTACCGCTGGATACGATCGTCTGACCTTTCTGGATGCGTATTCAGGTTACAACCAAATAAAAATGAACCCAATGGATGAGGAAAAGACCTCATTCATTACTGAAACAGGCACATACTGCTTTAGAGTTATGCCTTTCGGACTGAAAAATACAGGTGCCACTTTCCAGAGACTGGTCAACAAGATCTTTAAAGGTATGATGGGTACAGTAATTGAGGCCTACATCGATGACACTGTGGTCAACAGTAGAAGGAAGGAGGACCATCTCGTCCACCTGCGCCATGTGTTCGCCACCCTCAGGTCACACGGCATGAAGCTTAATCCAGCGAAATGCTCTTTTTGCGTATCATCTGGACAGTTCCTCGGGCACATCGTGGACCGGACCGGGATCCAGGCCAGCCCGGCGCAAGTCAAGGCCTTGATAGAAATGAAGGAGCCCCGAACACACAAAGACGTTCAAGTCTTGACGGGGAGAGTGGTTGCACTTAGCAGATTCATTTCACGATTCACTGATCGATGACGACCATTCTTTCAGGCAATAAAGAAAGAAGGGAGAGATCTGGGGTCCAGAGCAATCGGAGGCCCTGGCGAGTCTAAAAGAGTACTTGACCGTGCCCCCGATTCTGTCCACACCAATTCCCGATGAAATCTTATACATGTACTTAGCAATATCCTCTGCGTCAACCAGCGCCGCCCTCATTAGAGAGGACGGAAAACTTCAAATGCCAGTGTTCTACACCAGCAAATCATTAGCTGAGGCAGAGACCAAATACAGCAGGCAAGATAAGTTGGTTCTGTCACTAGTGAATGCAAAAAGAAGGCTAAGGCATTACTTTGAAGCTCACCCGATCGTCGTCTCAACAGCAACACCCCTACGGGTTATTATGTCAAAGTCTGACCTTTCGGGGCGAATTTCTAAATGGGCTATCGAATTGGGCATATACAATTTGACATACATACCCCGGGTTTCCATCAAAGGACAGGTAGTGGCGGACTTTTTACTTGAAAGCGAAACTGAAGAGCCAGACCAGGAAAACAAACCGAAAACCTGGAAGATTTTTGTGGATGGATCATCATGCTTCTCCAGATCAGGGATTGGCTTGGAGATCTTGACACCTGATGGGACACGCCTTCAAATGTTAGTACAATTACAGTTCCCAGCCACGAACAATGAGGCGGAGTATGAGGCCGTCGTCTCCGGGCTAAGGATAGCCCAGAGCCTCCAGATTCAGTCCTTAGCATTACACAATGATTCTCAGCTGGTTGTCCGTCAGATCAACGGAGAGTATGAAACAAAGGACCCAAAAATGGAGTTATATCGTGCACTCGTTATGAAAGAAACAGAAGGTTTTCAAAAAGTAACCTTCACCCAGATCCCTAGGAATGAAAATTCTGAGGCTGATCATCTGGCCAATCAGGCATCCTCAGCCGGAGAGGACCTAACTCAGGTTGCACTGGTGGATTTTATTCAAAGGCCCAGTATCCAAGAGGCCGAACAAGTAATGCTCATCCCTTGGGAACCCAGCTGGATGGATCCCCTGATGGATTACTTGCGAAATGGAACTCTTCCCGAAAACAAAGCTGAAGCTTACAAGGTCAGGAGGAATTCAGCCCGGTATTCAATCATCAATGGGCAACTCTACTGAAAGTCCTTTTCCGGTCCTTACCTGAGATGTATTACCCCGTCAGAATCTAGAGCAGTGATGCAGGAAATTCACAGTGGGGTTTGTGGAAACCACTCCGGCGGCAGGACCCTTGCCCATAAAATACTATCTCAAGGGTACTTCTGGCCCTACCTATCGCGGGATGCCGAAGAGTACGTCCGAAGGTGCAAGCCCTGTCAAATGCACGGGGATGCTATCCATCGGCCACCCGAGTTCTTGCATCCTACTATAGTACCACACCCATTCGCCCGATGGGGAATGGATATAGTGGGACCCCTCCCGAAAGCAATCCGATCGAACGCGTACGTCTTTCTGGCGACTAGCTATTTTACCAAATGGGTGGAAGCGGAAGCCTATCCCACTGTCAAAGGAAGCCACGTCATCAAATTCATATGGACCAACATAATATGCAGATTTGGGCTACCGAGGACGATCATGATGGATAACGGAACAAACCTGGACAACAAGGGGGTCAGAGTATTCTTTATCGAGCATGGTATCAACCAGAACACGTCTTCCGTTGGCTACCCGCAAGGGAATGGGCAGGCGGAAAGGACAAATCGAACTATATTCAACACCCTGGCCAAAAAACTTGAAAAAGCCAAAGGAGCCTGGCTAGAGAAACTGCCCGAAGTTCTCTGGTCATACAGAACGACTCCCAGACAACCAACTGGAGAAACACCCTTTGCCATGGCGTACGGCGTTGAGGCTGTGATTCCTATAGAAATCAGGGTTCCAACCCTCCTGAATGAGGCCTGGGTTGAAGGACCAAATAACCAGCAATTGGCTCAGAATCTTGATCTTCTGGATGAAAGAAGAGAGGCTGTCGGGATCAGGCTGGCCGCCTACCAACAGCACGTCCAGAACCATTTCAATCGAAGAGTCAAAAGAAGAGAATTCCAGGTCGGAGATATGGTCCTTATGCGAAAAATAGGGCTCGTAGGCAAGCTCAGGGAGCCTTGGGAGGGCCCGTATACCATTACCGAGGTCATTGGTCACGGAGTATACCGAGTCCGACGGAATAGTGATGGCGGAATGGAACCAAACTCTCAGAACGCCTCTCGCCTGAAGAGGTACTACCCTTAATAGGCCAAGTCCTGTTTTTAACTTTGATCTTTTTGTAAAAAAGGCTATAGTGCTTGATCAGTAAAAATCATTATCATGGCAAATTAAATCATAAAATCTACAGATCCTGAAGAGATCAATGTTCCAAAAATAAATTAAGTGTTGCATTGTCTGTCGTATGGCCTGAAGTGCCCGAAGACACAACACAGATCCTGAAGAGATCAATGTTCCAAAAATAAACTAAGTGTTGCATTGTCTTTCGCATGGCCTGAAGTGCCCGAAGACACAACACAGATCCTGAAGAGATCAAAGTTCCAAAAATAAATTAAGTGTTGCATTGTCTTTCGCATGGCCTGAAGTGCCCGGAGACACAACACAGATCCTGAAGAGATCAATGTTCCAAAAATAAACTAAGTGTTGCATTGTCTTTCGCATGGCCTGAAGTGCCCGAAGACACAACACAAATCCTAAAGAGATCAATGTTCCAAAAATAAACTAAGTATTGCATTGTCTTTCGCATGGCCTGAAGTGCCCGAAGACACAACACAGATCCTGAAGAGATCAATGTTCCAAAAATAAACTAAGTGTTGCATTGTCTTTCGCATGGCCTGAAGTGCCCGAAGACACAACACAGATCCTGAAGAGATCAAAGTTCCAAAAATAAATTAAGTGTTGCATTGTCTTTCGCATGGCCTGAAGTGCCCGAAGACACAACAAAGATCCTGAAGAGATCAAAGTTCCAAAAATAAATTAAGTGTTGCATTGTATTTCGCATGGCCTGAAGTGCCCGAAGACACAACACAGATCCTGAAGAGATCAATGTTCCAAAAATAAACTAAGTGTTGCATTGTATTTCGCATGGCCTGAAGTGCCCGAAGACACAACACAGATCCTGAAGAGATCAAAGTTCCAAAAATAAATTAAGTGTTGCATTGTCTTTCGCATGGCCTGAAGTGCCCGAAGACACAACATAGATCCTGAAGAGATCAATGTTCCAAAAATAAATTAAGTGTTGCATTGTCTTTCGCATGGCCTAAAGTGCCCGAAGACACAACACAGATCCTGAAGAGATCAAAGTTCCAAAAATAAATTAAGTGTTGCATTGTCTTTCGCATGGCCTAAAGTGCCCGAAGACACAACACAGATCCTGAAGAGACCAATGTTTCAAAAATAAACTAAGTGTTATATGGACCTTCACATGGCCTGAAGTGCCCGAAGGCACAGGACAGGAATGGTGATATTATAAAAGTCAAAAGTCAACTGGACAAAAACTATTATCTGTCATTCAAAATAGGCCCCAGTGGCCAAGGCTTACAATATGCTTTATTAATACAAAATCCTATGGTTCAACTCCGGTGCCTGGCTCATCGGGGTTCACTGGAACGATGGCCCCATCAGGAGCTGGAGGATCAGGAGTGGCGGCGATGCTCATTCCTGGGAGAGGCTTGGTCAGGAACTCACAGAAACGAACGTCGTCTGGACCACCAACCGGATCGTCGTACGGAAGAGCGATGCCCAGACTCTCATCCAGTTCTTCCACCGAGGCAAAAGTCCTTTCTTCGACGGGTTTCTGCATGTCACTGAAGCATGACCTCCAACCGAACCCGATACGGTACTGGGAAGTTTCACAGAAATGCTTGTACATCTCGTTCCCACCCCGGTGGCACATCTCCACCACCGATCTCTTCGTTGCAAGCAGATTCTCTATCTCTTCCCTCTCCTCCAAGAGCTTCGAACTAGAGGCCGTCAAGCTCTCATTGTTAGCTTTCAAGCTCTCATTCTCAGCCTTTAAGGCCTCCGTTTCAGCAAAAAGGGCCCGCCGGACTTCCTCCATTTCTTTGATTTTATCTTGAGCAGCCGGAAGCTGCTGTTCTGCAGCGATAGCCCTCTGGGTCTGGACATCCAACTTTTCATTGGATATGGACAACTGGTTAGCGACCTTCATCCGGGAGTCCTCCTTCAGCCTCAGAAGTTCATTGGATTTCTGGAGCAGCTTGGTGTCCTCTTCCATTTTGGCATTGTAAGCCTGGGTCAGGTAGAGCATCTGCCAAAAGAACAAGTGTTAGCCCGATAGATAACCAAATAAAATATTAAGTACAATTGAGGAAGTTGTAGGTTAAAGCACTACCTTCATCGCTATCTCTGGACTTGTCAGAGTCAACTCCTCCCGGTCAATGGTTCTCAGTCTTTTTCGGTCAATGGGCGTCCATATCTGTGAGCCCATAGCCCGAAGAGCAGAGTCGTTATCAATGGTTGCGTGCCCCACAACCAGAAAGTCACCGCCCGGGAGTGTAATCTTCGGCGCCCATGGCACGGGTCTTTCCACCTCAGTTGCAACCCCACTGTCATCCAGTACGATGGGAGACGACTGTGTGGTCGTTCGGGGCCTGACAGACCGTTCGGGTAGACTCTCCTCTGATCGAGGATGTCGTACTCCCGTCAGGCTTGTTTCCCCTTCAACCAGACGAAACTCAGGAGTGGGAACATCCCCTGAAGGTCGGGTAACCTCCTCTGATCTTGGAGGAGGAGTCTGGTCGATTTGAACATTTCCCATCGGTGGAGGTGGAGTTACCGGGGTGTTCTCCACCAAGGGCAGGAGATTGGGCCCAGCCGGAGGAGTGGGGGCGCTTTGTGATCCCTGCCCGCTTTGACTCTCACCCGGAGTCGAAGTTATCACTTGAGGGCCAACTGCCCGCCTGGCCTTCTTTTTCATCACTACCTGCGGGATTCTCAGCATTTCTGTAGACAGAGCCTGCAAAGTAGAACCTGTCAGGAAACTGTTACACATCCTCAATGGTTGTCCCCAAATTTTTTATTTTAGCAGTTCAAAACGAGTTTTGATATAATTTGAAGTTTTATATTCGTCGGGCGCTCCCAGAAACTCAAGCACATGGAGGCCTAACTTATCATTGCACTGATCGCAGTTGCATGACCCCCTATGGAATGGCTTGAAAGAAGGGAAAAGGTGTTGGTCAAACTCGCTGGGGACTTTGAATCTGGACGAGCTTGGAAGTCTCCAGTTCCCGCTCACCACGACCATTATTTCCTTCCACCCTTTGTTGGACTTTTCAGTGCCAGCGCAGATCTTCCTCCCACTAAGGGGAAAAAGATTGTACCGGCCTCTGCAGTCCTTCTGGGCCTGTATTTTGTAACAGAACAGAAGTTCCGCCAGTCCAAGGTCAAGGCCCAGATCCCGATTGATGATCAGGATCATAGCCAGGACCCGGAAGAAGTTCGGTCCCACCTGAAGCGGGGCCAGACCCAGGGTAGCTAAGGTGTAAAGAAAAAAGGGTTGGATCGGGAATTTAAGGACCTGAAGGTGAAAGGCCGATAACAAAATCTGGTGGTCCAAAACCCCCTCACCCTTCCTAAAATCATACTTTTTAGGATAGTTTTTAATAATTACCCCATCGGGTACCCCGCATTTGACCCTTAACTATTTTAACACTGTCTCTACCCTATTTATGGGAGGAAGGGGATCAGCATAAAACTGATCTCCCGAACCCCCTGCAGCCGGATCCCCAGCTGCTGCTACATTCTGGTTAATCTCCGGTGGACTAGATACAATTGTCCTAACCACCTCCACTGAGGGTGAACTAAGGGAGGCATCCGGGTTCACAGAGGAGGGTAAACGGTCGCTACCCGACCGGGAGTCATCGCTATCGGACATTTTAAAAAGAAGACAAAGAAATACGCGAAGATGAAAAGAAATAACTTACTCTAAGATGAATCCCGAAAGATTTCGGACGCTTTCCTGAGAGAGGAGATAGACTCTGGCAATGATAAGTAAAGATCTCAAGTGCAAAGAGTTCTCTGAAAGTTTTAAGTTGTGAAACGGGATGGGTCCTCAACATTACAGCCAGTATTTATAGGAGTCTCAGGGGCGCCTGAAAAGCTGTGCGCTCGAGAAGCGAAGCGTCACCTCGCTTCATGTGCGCCTCCTCGGCCACCCTTCTCGCCAATCGAGGCCATCCGGACCACTGATTTCAAAGACCGCAATGATTACTCAGCCATCACATTAATTGGGTGAGCCACGTCACCCCGACAGGGGTGATGAATTCATTATTCTTACCCTTCCTTCTCCCTTATGGGCCCGGTCGCCCCACGGCCCATCAAGAAGAAGTGGGCCTGTGTAAGTGTAGAAAATGTCTTGACCCACCAAAGCCTTCCCGGGTGAAGCCCATCAGGCTACTGGCCCAATAAAATTCCTGTAAGCCCAATGGTTGGGCCCATTGTATCTGTGTATTTATTTAATAAATGAAATGTTGTCTCAATGGGCTTCAAGCCCATCAAGAAAATGTATAAAAGGAAAATCAAATATTGAATAAAGGATTCTTTTTTGTGTTGTGCAATTTTGAGCATCTACACCTTCCCTAAAATATCTCCTTCCTAAATTTTTTATAATTCTTCTTTATTGTATGCTCTTCTTCCTCTTTCAATTTGTATTATTTCCAAAATTATGCATGGTTAAATCTCTTTTAAAAATATTTTATTCTATTTCCTTTTCTAGTTTTTGCATATCTTCTTTCTTTCTTTTTTTCCATATTCATGTGCTCAACTTCAAAAGTCCGTTTGTTCACAAGGATTTCATATGAGGAATTTTGAAAAAATGCCTTCATAAGAAAAAAGATGTTTGGTGGTTGCATTTTCTAAAAGCTTCTTCACCATCAAAACAACTTTTATTTGACAATATTACCCGTTTTTGTATACCCATTCAAACCCATATTGTATTATCACCATTTTCATTCATCATCTCTTATGCCACCTCAACCATGTTTTCAGATTATCGTGTTTATAACAAAAAAGACCACCATAGGGAAAAAAAAATGAAGAATTTCGTTAAGAATTTCAATCAATAAAATGAAAACTTAGAAAAAGATAAGAAAATATATATCTAATTCATTATAGAGACAAAAACTTGTCAGAAATTTGAAAACCCATTTCCTTCCTGATTTCAGTTATAGCAGCATGATGGCGGTGGGTGTGAAATTGGTGGTGCCAAGCTGCGTTCAAGAAGGTGGAGGATGTTTCTGGCACAGGGCCAGCCTGTGGCCTAACCTAAGGCGGGCAAGGCGGCCGCCTTGGGCCTCAGGTTGGGAGGGGGCCTCAAAATTTTATTTTTTTCTTTCTTTTAGTAGTAATAGACCCAAAATTAAATAATCAATTATGATCCAAGAAAAAATAAATATTCAATCTATAAATACAATTTTAAATTCAGAATTCAACCCAATAACATAAACTTAATAAAATCAGGCCCAAAACTAATTTAATTTTAGTGTTTTAAGCTTCAAAAAAAAAAAAAACTAAAACTAAACACATCTATCGAAGGCGGCCTAAGATTTCAGAAGCTTCTCTTCTTGAGAGAAAGAGAAAAATAAATGGAAAAAACACATTTGCTTTGGATTAAGACTCATCTATATTTTTTTTTGATGTAAATGGGATCGTGTTTTTTATAAAGCACCAAGACTATTTATTTTCTTTGTTTTTCATATTAAAATATTTATTTTCTTTGTTTTTCATATTAAATGAAAATTTTTGTTATAGGTTTTTTTATGGGGGGCTCATATTTACTCTCTCACCTAAGACATCAATTTTTTTAGCAATCTCAAAGCCGGCCCTGCTCCGGCATCAACTCTCTCAGTGTTGGAAGTCATGGAGTTCTATGGGGATAAGAGATAAGGATGATACTTAGATAAGTCCACGGATATGGTGGTATTTTTACAAGTTTAATGGCTGAACTTGTTGATTTCAAAAGCACCAATTTCTAAACTGGTTTTAATGGCTGAAGTTTAATTCGTATTTTCGCAGAAGTCCGTTACAATTTATTTTACCAAACAGTGAATGTTTTGTGAAACGGGCTTTTTATGTTTAGAAGCCCGTTTTGAGGGTGCAAAAAGCTCCCCCAAACAGGTTATTAGATCTATTTTTATAGGTCTTTACTATAAATTAGTTTTTTTCTCAAAAAACTTTAAATTCAAAAATTAGTGTAGTGATATCTTCTATGAAAATTTTAAAAAATGAAAATTTTTGAAGTCTATATTCAAAAAGGATAATATTTAGGTTCGGTCCCATGAGGACAAAGAGGTGTTGGTGAGTCAACTCGGTGAATTATAAGAGACCAGAGAAAAAGCCGGTGAGACTAGGGATGGCAAAATGGTCCGACCCGCCGGGTTCCGACCCGTTCCAACCCGATTGGGGCGGGTTTGGTAAATTTATAAACGAGTTTGGGACGGGTTTGGTATCCAAAATTAAAACCCGAAGCGGGTTCGGGTCGGGTTTGGGTTTTCTGGAAAACCCGTTGGTAACCCGATCCCGACCCGTTTACGATACGATTTTAATTTTAATTATATATATATGTGCGTCTTTGTCTATATATAGCTCATTAATCTGATTCTTGGTGTTGACATATATATATATATATATATATATATTTGGAAGAATTTCAGTCAATATGCGTATATATACATTTGTTTGTTTAAATATGTGAAATATTTGGTTTATAACATAAAATATAATATATGCTTAGAATAAGAGAGAGATACTTGGTTTATAACTTAATTTGTTATCAAATGCATTATAACTTAATTTGTCATCAAATAATTTAGTAAATAACCTGTGCTTCTAATTTATTAGAAATAATTTAGTACAACCGATGGTAACCCGATTAAACCCGTTTATACCGACGGGGTGGTAATGGTATTACCGATTTCAACCCGTCGCGGGTTTGGGACGGATTTGGTATTAGTAATTTTTAAATGGGGTGGTAATGGTATTAATCAAACCCGTCCCAAACCCGACCCGTTGCCATCCCTAGGTGAGACAGAGAAAGACCAGAGAGGCCTTCAGTGATAGATCAGAGAGAAAGAGGTTGTGTGAGAGAGAGGAAATCCCAGAAAAAAACAATCTAACAAATATAATGAAATTTTTAGTGGGTTTAAACCACAAATATGGGTTATACCCATCTTTTAATATTTTTAATGACTTGTATAGGTGATAGTTTTTTACTAGTCCACCTCATTGAGGCAGGACAAACTTTGTCTTGATGGGGCAAGACCGAAATATTGTCTAAGAAATTTTTTGAGTTAAGTCCTATAATTTTGTATGCATTTTGACATTTGTCCCTTTTTTAAAATTTATTAGAGATTGATCCTATTAGTCTTATTTTATGTTGGGTAAATTAAACTTTCATTCCCTCTTGTTAATATAAATTACATTTTCACCCCCTCTTATTTTGTTAATTACACTTTCACCTCCTTAACTAAATTTTGAGATGTGGAATGAATAAAGTATCCCTAAATGTTTGAGGATCTATTTGTTCATCCATAAAGATGTAAAAAGACCAACCTACTCTCTTTTTATATGTGTATATATATTTCAAAAATATATATATATTTTGAAAAAGATATATATATTTCAAATTATATATATATCGGGAATATATATATTTTTTGAAATATATATTTTTTCCCCAAAGAAAGAAAAAATATATATTTTTCCAGAAATATATAAATTTTTTCCCGAAATATTTTTTTTTGAATTCTTTTTTTCGGGAAAAACATATATATATTTTTCCCTAAATATATACACATATAAAAAGAGAGTAGATTGGTCTTTTCACATCTTTATGGATGGGGAAATAGGTCATCATACACATTTAGGGGTATTTTAGTCATTTCATGTCTTAAAATTTGGTTGTGAAAGTGTAATTAACAAAATAAGAGGAGGTGAAAGTGTAATTTATATTAACAAAACAGAGTAAAAGTATAATTTACCCAACATAAAATAAGACTAATAGGACAAATCTCTAATAAGTTTACAAAAATGGACCAATGTCAAAATGCATACAAAATTATAGGACTCAACTAAAAAAAAAAAAACCCATAAAAAATGATGACTTGCAAAAAGTAATTTTAAAAAAATGTCAATTAACAAAAATAATTACAAAAAGGGAAAAATACAATTTTGGTCTATAATGCCCTTTTACCATATGCAGTCATTTCCCTTATTGTCCTTATTTTGTATTTCTCAAAAAAAAACACTAATAAATCAAAATTTTCTAACATAACTACCCTTTCATAAAATATCATCTCAAACAACCCTCCTTCTCACAGTCGTCGTTTCCATCAAACATATCATTGGGTAAAATGTTTTTCAAGAATGTTATTGCAAAATTTTATTTCAGAAGGTAAAACTTTTAAGTCTTTAAAACTTTTTAACAAAATAGATAAAATATTTTGTTTTACCTAAAATGTACCAAGAATGAACACTTCTCAAATTATATAAAATACATACTTCCATAATGTCATGTAAAATTTTTGTTTCATCGATACAACTTCTAATTTGTTGCTGTAAAATTTATATTTTGCAAGGTAAAACTTTTGATGCAATATATGAAACTTTTTACTCCGTATGTAAAACATTTTGTTTCACCTAAAATTTATCGAGAGTGAGCACTTCTCAATTTTCAGAAAATACACACTTCCAGAAAGTCATGTAAAACTTTTGTTTCATTAAAGAAAACTTATATTTCACTCCGTAAAACTTTTGACGCAATATATGTAACTTTGTTACTCTTAGTATTATATAATTTGTTTCACCTAAAATGTACTGAGAGTGAGCATTCATCAAATTTCAAAGAATACATAAATATCAAAAAAAGTAACTTGAATAACAATTAAATACACACATATCTCAACAAAATAATATAAATTACATATTAAATTATCATCAAATCACCATTCAAGTGAGTCGATGATATATGTACATATGTATATCATCGACTCACCAAAATGATTTTCGTCGGCGACTTCGCAAAACCTTTCAATCTTTTTCTCACTCGCTTCGATTAACACGGGACACCAACGTGTACCCTGATTTCAGCGATTGAAGAGCAATTCTCAGGAGTGAGGGTGTGAAAACCCTAAGGAAAAAGAAAATATGTGATTAAGGGATCAAGAACATTTTATTATTTGGGATATAATTGTCATTCTAAAAATGAATAAGTGAATGGCAAATAAATAAAAATAATTACAAATTATTTAGGGAGTATTTTAGTCCTGCAATTATCCAAACTTGTCAAATTTTTAATTATTTTTTACTTAAAGTAGTCTTTCTTGTAATTATTTTTGTTAATTAACCTTTTCTTTAAATTACTTTTTGAATATTGTATTTTCCAAAAGTTATCATTTTTTAAATTTTCCTTAGCTTCTAATCCTTCATGCAGGCTAGCTATAAGGCTTCGTTTTGGATTGAGAGAATGGAAGGATAAGAAAAGGAAAAAAAAAAAAAAAAAGGGTAGAGTTTTTCATGTTTGGTTTGTTAATGTGGAGAGAAAAAAAAAGATTTGGAGGGATAACTTATCATTCCTTATCTCTTAAATATTATCCTCCAAAAAATGAGAAGATTTGGAGAGAAAGGATAACGCTTAAGAATATTTTTATAATACCAAATATAACCTTAAAATTTTGATAATAAAAATTTAAGACATTTGGTTATTAGGTTATAATAGTAAATTGGTTATAACGGTTTCCTTTATTCTCTCTTATTTCCTATCTAAACAAAAATACTATCATTTATTTTCTTTTCCATTATAATTTATCCAAACATGAATTTTAAACATTGTTATATTTTCATTTCTTTTCTTTTCTATCATAACTAATGTTATCATTTCTTTTCTTTTCTCTCTAGTTAATCCAAACGAAGGCTAAGTACTTTCTTATACATTACAAAGTGTTTCATATTGTTTTAACGTGTAAGCGAATATGAAGTTAAATTTTATTTATAGAATTAAATTCTATGAAATCAAGTTAGAATAATTTTTGAAAGGAAAGGCAATTTTTGATGCTCCAAAATAACCGTCACGTTTCCCCTTTTCACACTAATTTAATTGAAAAAGTTCCCGATTCAAATTTCATTATGAGAGCCAAATACAGATATTTAAGAAGAAAAAATCAAACTTAAACACAGTTAAAATAAATTCTCCAAATATATTAGACAAAAGCAAATATTTAGATTGATTTATATTCATAGCTTAATTATTATGAAAAAAAATAAAAATATACAAATAATTTTTTTATTATTATTTAATTGTTATAAATTTGAACGAATTCCCAACTTCATAACTTGAAAAAAAATAAAAATAAACCAATTCTTAACTTTACTCAGCCTCGGGGTACCTTTTTAATACAACAAAAAAAGAATCAAACCCATAATAATAATAATAATAAGTTATTAATTTTTGAGTTCCAATAAACATACACTTGTCTACATTTTGTTGTCTCTACAAGTGACCAAATTTTCTCACGACCTCGTCTCTTGCATCCATGCACTATTCCACCGCCACATCATGACATCTAAAGAAATCCGCCCCCAGTCACTTTTATAATTTGATCAAATCACTCTATATTTGTTATCAGAGTTATAAAATTTTAAAAAATTATTATTAATTATTTTGGTAAATAATTTATCGAGTTATTTTTTTGGTATCCCATTAATTTTGATTTGACTTGACCATAGTGATCTAGATATTTCAACTTGACATTTTGGGTTAATGGTATATTTGGTAGTCATTCATAACACATTACCAAAAAGGTTGGATTCCGAGAATATGATTATGTATTTCAAAACATTTCCAATTACAGTTAATAATTTCTCGGTGTAGATTCTTCCCTATAAATACTGGCGCGAACATATGCATGCATTGTAGGCACCCAAAAAATTTTAATGGCGAAGGTGTCCAAAGACAAAGGCGTTTTCTTTCTTTTAGCGGTGGTCACTGGCTTATGCTTGTTCTTGTTCACTCATGTGACTGATGCACGAAACATTGGCGCTAAAAATGCCATAATATTTCCGGCGCCTCCCCCATGCAAAGGACAGGCGTGTTTACCACCTCCGTCAAATCCACCCTCCAGAGGTTGTTCCCCAATTCTACGCTGCCGAGGTGGACCGCCTGCCGACGATACACTTCCATCCAAGACTCAACAAAAATTCTAGTTAGCTAGTTAAAATTTTATATGCTGATAGTGTTATATTTATGTTTTTTGAGCCCTCTCTCCCCCCCTTATTACACCTCGATCTCATTATTGAATAAAATATGTTGGTAGCTTTTTTCTTCGAGTTAATATTGTGCAAATATATCTCCACCATTCTTCTTGAATTTTATATATGGATATATCCATGGACGGATGCATGAAAATTTTTTTGAATGGGGATAATCTATGACATTAGGGATAATTATGAGTAATAAGCAAAAAAAATTCAAAATTTAATGAGAGCAAATCTCATTTTTTGCCTATATTTTTTTCAAAAATACTTAAATTAGCGCTATAAAAAACTATAAAAAAAAAATTAAAATAAAAAATCATTAGGGGCAATGGCCTCTCTGTCCCTCCCTCCGTGTCTGGATACATCGATCTCAAATAGATTTCTAGAATTAACCCGAATGGGTTGGCCTAATTGGAAAATGTTTGGGACTTTGTGCATTAAGAAGTATTAGATTGATGTTGTCCAAGTTTTACCGAATTCGTGTGGAGAGATCGCTTTGTACATCTAGAACTTGATACCGTAAGAAGGATTATATTTCAAACTTCCAAAATTGTTAAGGATATCACAATTTTCAGAAGTTATATTTTAACTTTTCAAGAATTTAACAAAATGAAAACATAGTTACCAAACACGTTTTTAACTTTGATTTTATTTTTTCAAAAATTAAAACAAAAAACTGAAATCAAAAGTATTACCAAACACGGTCTATATTAATAGTTTTATTATCATGAGTAAAAATAAATAAATAAATTACTAATAAAACAATATTTATTATGTAATTATTATAAATCAGAAAGAATTCCAATTTCCAAACTTCATAACTTTATTATAAAAAAGAAATTTAAAGCAATTCTTAACTCCATTACAACAATATCAACTCCGTTTCAGTCTCGTTGGTATGTTCCCACTAATTTTTTTAAAAAATAATAATAAAAATTAAAACAATAATAATAGTAAAAATCAAAACAATAATAATCATAGTAATAATAACATTGGCTTAAATCAGGAGCCCCGGACCTATCCTCAGCAGCAAACTTTTTATTAGATAATAATAAATTGATAATTTTTGGACTTAAAATAAACGTACACTTGTCAACAATTTGTGTCTACAGGTGCCCAAACTTTCACAGACCACCTTGCATCCCATGCATGATGCACCATTTCACCGCCACATCATGACATCTAAAGCATATCCTCTCTCTCTTATATACCTCCATATACATATAGATATATAAATATACACAAACAGTAACAAAAGAAAAACTTGAAACTAATTAAGAAATTAGTTGTTGTACATGTATCAACTCAAAGCACGCACACACAAATAATATAGACACAAGATGTATACGTGGTACAGTCAAAATAGTGGCATACGTCAACGGGAGAGTTTCACTATGATTTGAAGAAAATGGAGGAGGAGGAGGATTATACAAAGACTTTCAACTCAACTCTACTCACAAATACTATCTGTCTTACACCACACTTAGAACTCTTCTTGGTTCTTCTTGTGATAATTAATACAACTCACACATACTCATATTTATATGTGAAGATGGGAAGAAGCAAACAATCTCATCTGCAGAAAATCTTGACTTGAGTGAGCATGGGCGGTGCCGGCCAAAGAAAAATGGTGTTGGTTGGTGTGGTCGGCAACTACTTCTTTGACTTCTCTGCATGTGGTATGGAATCTTCAATTCTCCCCCTTCCATGCCTATCGGAGGAGAACGTCTTCTACTGTGCTTTAGTTGGTATCTAGTCTGGCTATGTATCTGCATAGCTCTAGCTTCTCTCGAGTAACCACATTTGTCAACATGTCTGTTGGGTTCTTGTCTGTGTGGATCTTCACAATTTTCAACAATTGTAGCTCTATTACTTCACGTATCCAGTAATAGCGAATGTCGATATGCTTCGTACAGGAATGGTACATTGAATTCTTTCTCAAATCTAGAGCACTCTGACTGTCACAATGTATTTTGTAGTCTTTTTATCTGACTCCCAGTTCTTGGAGAAATCGCTTCACCCACAACATTTCATTGCCAGCTTCCACTGCGGCAATGTACTCTGCCTCTGTTGTAGATAAAGTGACACACTTTTGCAATTTGGATTGCCATGAGATTGCACCCCCTGCAAAAGTGAATAGGAATCCTCATGTAGATTTCTTGTTATCCACATCACCGGACATATCTGAATCTATATAGCCTTCCAAGACTGGTTCAGCTCCCTCATAGCATAAGCATAACTTTGATGTACCCTTCAGGTATCTGAGAATCCACTTAACTGTTTCCCAATGGTCTTTGCTTGGATTTGAAAGAAATCTACTCACAGCGCCTATAGCGTAAGCAATACCCGGTTTGGTACAAACCATGGCATACATCAAGCTACCAACTACTGAAGAGTAGGGTATTGTTTCCATCTCTTCCTTTTCTTTCGTTGAAGAGGGACATGATCGCTTGCTTAGCTTGAAGTGATTAGCCAATGGAGTACTGACTAGCTTGACATTTCTCATGTTGAACTTTTCAATCACCCGTTCAACGTACTTTTCCTGTGACAGCCATAATTTCTTGGTTTTCCTATCACGAACAATCTGCATGCCCAATATTTGTTGAGCAAGGCCTAGGTCATTCATGTCAAAGGACTTGGACAGTTCTTGCTTCAACCTATTAATCATACTAGCATCATGTCCTACTATCAACATGTTGTCAACATATAGCAATAGAATAACAAAGTTACCATCCAGAAATTTTTAAATGTAGACACATTGATCTGCAACAGTTCTCTTGTAACCATGACCCACCATGAATGAGTCGAACTTCTTGTACCATTGTCTCGATGCTTGCTTGAGATCATAGAGACTCTTCTTCAGTTTGCAGACCATATGCTCATTCCCTGTAACTTTAAAACCTTCTGGTTGCTCCATGTAAATTTCCTCCTGTAGATCTCCATGGAGGAATGTTGTCTTGATGTCCATCTGTTCAAGTTTCAGGTTCAGACTAGATGTTAATCCGAGTATCACTCGAATTGAGATAATTTTCACCACTGGTGAGAAAATCTCATCAAAGTCGATGCCTTTCTTTTGCTGGAACCCTTTGACAACCAACCGAGCTTTATGCTTCATCGGTTTTCCGTTGGCGTCTTTCTTCAGCTTAAACACCTATTTATTTTTCAATGTTTCTTGTCTTTGGGAAGTCTCACCAACTCATAAGTCTGGTTTTTCTACAAGGAACTCATATATTCTTGCATAGCTTGCACCAATTTACCTTTGTCTGTATGGGTCTTCACTTCCTGAAAGATTTTTGGCTCCCCCTCATTAGTAATCAGAATATATTCTGACTCTGGATATCTTCTCGATGGAATCAGTGGTCGGCCTCTTTCAGATCTTCTTGACTGAGGCTCTTCAATTGGAGGAGCTACTTTTGGTTCTGTAGCTTCTGGTGGAGGGTTTTATGGTTCCCCTTGCTCAACACCCTCGGGTTCTTCCTCCTCCTCTATTTTTAGAATTTTATCATGCATTTCTTCATTATCTGTGGTCAACTGTACTGGTGTAGGATCTGGGATGATGTATGTAACATTAGGACTGGTACCACTGGACTTTGTGGTGTTTTTAGTGTCTTTATATGTCTGGTTCTCTTGGAACACAACATCCCTACTTCTGATAACCTTCTTTGACTCTGGATCCCATAGCCTGTATCCAAATTCTTTGTCTCCGTAGCCGATGAAGATGCATGGAGTTGACTTCAGGTCGAGCTTCTGTCTTTGCTCCTTGGATACATGTGCAAATATCGTGCACCCAAACACTTTTAGGTGAGAGTATGAGGGATCTCTTCCAGTCCATACCTTTTTTGGTACTTCAAACTGCAGCGGTACTGATGGTGATATGTTGATCAGGTAGACGACGGCTCTAACTGCTTCACCCCAGAATAGCTTTGACAACTTAGCCATACTAATCATACTTCTGACTCTGTCCTTAATGATTAGTTCATCCTCGGCTACACCATTATATTGTGGGGTACGTAGGACTGTCTTCTCATGTCAGATACCGCATTCAAAGCAGTATGCTCGGAACTCATTGGAAGTGTACTCGTCTTCATTATCTAATCGAAGGCACTTCAGCTTCTTTTCTATTTCTCGCTCTACTATGGCGTAGAATGCCTTAAATTAATCGAGCACCTGGTCCTTTGTTTTCAAAAAATATACCCACACCTTTCGTGAAGCATCGTCAATGAATGTGAGAAAATATTTGTTACCGCCTAAAGACTTCACTTCTATAGGACCACAAACATCAGTGTGTATTAAACTCAACAACTCTGATCTTCTTCTGGTAGTTGAGTTGAAAGAGACTCTATGGTACTTTCCAAATTAACAGTGATCACAAGGGTTTAATGGAATACCTTTCGATAATGCAATTAGTCTCTTCCTCGCCAGTGTAAGCAACCCTTTCTCCCCCATGTTTCGAGTTTCTTGTGTCATAAATTTGGTGAAGTCTCATCTTCAAATGTATTGAGACTGTCAGAAATTACTTTCACATGAGTTTTGTATAGTGTGTCGTGTATTTATCCTCGGGTGATAACCATGGCTCATTTTATCAGCTTCCAGGTGCCATTATTGAAGTAGTTTTCATAGTCTTCCCGATCTAAGGCCATCCCAAAAATGAGATTGAGGCGAAGGTCGGGCACATGTCTAATATCTTTTAACACCATAGTGCAGCCAATACTGATCTTAATCTGGACATTGCCAATTCCCATGATCTTCAAGAAACTTATATTGCCCATTCTCACTGTACCAAAGTCTCCAACTTTGTACAAGGTGGAGAAATCATTGTGGGAAGTGGCGTGGTAAAATGTTGTTGTGTCAACCACCTATTCGGTTTCGTTGTTTCCTACATGTAGGCACACCTCTTCATCGACTGAGCATATAGCGATATCTCCTGTAACAATGACCATGGAATCGCCATCTTCCTTATATGACTGGTTGTTGCCATGTCCTTATTCCCTTTGTAATTTGCGGCAATTTTTTTTTAGATGTTCGGGAATTCCATAGTGAAAACAAATATATTTACCTTTCTGTTGATTTCTGTCATCGCTGGGCCTGCCACAGGTTCGAGACCTTCATCTACTTCTGCCTCTACCAGTTCCGTAATATTTTCCTCGACTTTCTATGACAAAGGCATGGGATTGGTTTATGCCAGTCTCCTTTCTTCAGGCTTTCTCGCTGAGTATGGCATCCTTTACTATCGCATGGTGAGTTTTCCGTTTGATGCTAAGCTGCCCAGGGAAACCACCAGTGTCTCCCAATTGGGTGGTAAGGAGCTAAGCAGAAGTAGGGTTTAAGTTTCATTGCCAAGATACAACTCTACAGCTGCAAGTTGGTTCATCAGGTTTTGAAACTCGCTGGTGTGCTCGGCTACAAAGGTTTCGCTTCTCAGCTTCAAATTTACCAGTCACATCATTAGAAAAGCTTTGTTTCGAGCGGTTTTGGCCTGATACATATCCTCAAGCTTCTTCCATAGCTTGTAGGCATTGGTTTATTGCGCAACATGGTATAATATGCTATGATCTATCCACTGTCTGATTTAACCAATAGTCTTCTTGTGCATCTTGGTCCAATCTTTCTCCATGATTGCCATGGATTTTGCGCCTTCATTTTCTAACGGGTCTTCCAAATCCTTACAATTAAGGAGATCCTCCATCCTAGGTCTCCATATAGTATAATTCGAGGCCATCAACTTAATCATAGCTCCCGATCCCGAATCCTCCATGAGTAGGAGTAGTCTTTAAGCTCAACTTGGCTTGTTTTATATTTAAGGAGATGAATCACCCAAAATGGACTGCACCGTTGCGTTTGGAACGGTCAAAAACTTTAAGAACGCCTTTGACTGGACCCAAATCGGACTTAAAATAAGCCCAGAATGGCCAAAATAGTGACGAAGGGCAAAATGGTAATTTTCAAAAACTGATGATGTGGCAAGCTCATAGGATTACACATGCCAGCGTATAATACGAACACTTATCAATTTCTCATTGGTGACACATGTTAGTGTCTGAGTGGTGACACGTGGCAGTGTCTGGAGATGACACGTGGCATTTATGACGTCACTGCTGATATTGTTTCTGAGTCAAAATATGGTGAAAAATATATCCAAAATATCGTATCACCAAAATATTATGAGAATATCACCAAAATATCATCTGAAAATCTCGGCTGGAGGTTGAAGACGCGTGGGGTGTGTGGAGAGAGTGGTATCACGCGCATAAACTTATGGGGGCGCATGTTGATGCGTCCGGTGTCTGATGAGGCTGACTTTTATATGGACGCGTTCGTATTGGAAAGCGATTTCCAACGGTATATTATACATTGGGATTGTGGATGAGTTTATAGGTTTGAAATAGGCTCAAAAGTGCGGAATGATTTGTGAACCTTTGGTTTTGATACCACTTTGTTGTACATATACCAACTCAAAGCACACACACAAATAATATAGACATAAGATATATACGTGGTTCAGCCAAAATAGTGGCCTACGTCCACAGGAGAGAGTTTCACTATGGTTTGAAGAAAATAGAGGAAGAAGAGGATTATACAAAGACTCTCAACTCAAATCTACTCACAAATACTCTCTGTCTTACACCACACATGGAACTCTTCTTGGTTCTTCTTATGATAATTTATACAACTCACACATACCCATATTTATAGGTGAAGATGAGAAGAAGAAAACAAACTCATCTGTAGAAAATCTTGACTTGAGTGAGCATGGGCGGTGTTGGCGAAAGAAAAATGGTATTGGTTGGTGTGGTCGGCAACTACCTCTTTGATTTCTCTGCATGTGGTATGGAACCTTCATTAGCAACCATCAAAAGTGAGAAATTATTTGCCTATGTCTTGAATCAGCACCAACCATTACTTGTCTCGTGTCACAGCCTTGCCCAAAGGACAAGTTGGCCTAGCCAAAGCTTGGTGTACACATGGTTTGCCAAGCCAAGTGCATTGCATGCACACCAATGAATGTCAAGCTAAGACATCACCTTGCCAAAGACAAATTGGCACACTCGTGGGCATACACATATGGCTTGCCAAGCCATGCATGCTTTAGCACAACCCACAGTGTCTAATCGAGTCATCTTTTCCAACCGTGCCACCGAACCATGTCAAACCATGTCTTTACAAGCCAACAAGCTTACCTATACATGCCTTAGCCAAGGCTTGCCCATGGCCTTGCTAAATGGATGAATGCCTACTTGGGTCAGAGACCCACCCCTCCCTATATATGTAGAATTCACAAATACAGTTATGTTCATAAAAAATATTCACCCTGCTTAAGGAGTCATAATGGCCTTTTTCGAAACTCCCGAATTCCAAATCCGGATTTTCTTTGACAGGTCATCTTTTTATGATATAGAGCATCTCCAATTAAATTCTCATAATTTTCCAACACTCCTAAGTCCGACTTCCAAAGTTGGACTTATTTACCAAAATTGTCACTGTGTCATCCTCCCATGTCACACTGGCATGCCACAACCTACTTCAAGACTTCACCAACTAACAGGAGGCCACGGTGGGAAGTACACGTGGGAGGGGACGGGGGCGAAGGCTGAGCTGGATCCGGCACCGGCGGCGATAGACGAGAGGGATCCTAACTCTGTGGATGAGGAAGCGGTGGAGGGAGCTAGAGGGGGGGTGGTGGGGGAGGTGGAGGTGGCTAATGTGGTGGACGGTGGGGAGGACGTGGAGGTGGCGGACGGTGGGGTGGGTAGGGTTAAGGTTGATCCGAGACTTCAAGGTTATCTAAAATAAGTTGTAAGTTTGTATAACCTTTAGATGTGTTGTAAAAGAAACACCTTTGAGACATCTAGTGGTGGGAACAAATAATATTTCGGCAAGCATTTGTGGTTGGCTATATAAATATATAGTATATAGAAGTTTGTATTTATTTTAGCTTTTTCTCTTCATTTTTTTTTTTAAATATCTACCGGTGGAGTGGTTTTTTTGTGTTTGTTTTTAGCATGAGAAGTGGTATATATAAGAGTGGATTAACAAAATGTTCTGATGTTTCTGTTTATACATGGGAAATCAAATAATATGTGATAGTGGTAGTTATGTAACTTATGTGTGTGAAGTTTTGTTTTTCTGTTGATAAAAACTTTAGGAATTGTTATAAAAGGTGGATCTATTTGTCAACCAGGGGATGTAGCTCAGATGGTAGAGCGCTCGCTTAGCATGCGAGAGGTACGGGGATCGATACCCCGCATCTCCACTTCCTATATTTTTCTATATAGGACGGTCTTGGCCCAAAACATCTATCCATGCGCGTCCTCAAGCCCCATTATAAATTCTCCACTTCCTATATTTTTCTATATAGGACGGTCTTGGCCCAAAACATCTATCCATGCGCGTCCTCAAGCCCATTATAAATTTGGGCCATTTGACTTCTGGGCCTTAAAAGCTGGCTCAAAATAATTCTCCTCTGATAATAATGTATAAAATACAACTATTATATAAAAATACTTTGTTATATTCTGATATATAAGCACATCAAACAGTATTTTATCAGTTCTATAATAAGTAATCTTTTGCATTTTTCTTGTTATAAAATAAATATAATAGGGTAAAATGCAAGAAACCCCCCAAACTATTGCACTTTTGCAGCTAAGCCCCTACACTATTGATTTATTGTTATTTGCCCCAATTTCATTCCAAAATACTATCCTACCCTTCTTATTAAATTTGTTAATTTTTTTAAAATTATATCCATAATGTTTCACTTATTATTCTAGTTAAAGAAAAATATAGCAAAATAAGAACTTCTTTTCATAGAAATATATTCATAAATAATTTACAAATTACTTAAATAATAAATATTTTTTAATGTTGTATATATATGTTTTGAATAATTATTTAAATATTTTAAATTTATTACTTAATTTTTATTTTAATAACCCAACATCATTATTTAAATGATTTATTTTAAAAATCATGTATCAATTTATACAAATTTGAATGGAAAATATGCCATCAATTTAGTGTTTCATATTTTATATTAAGTAGAAAATTGCATTAAGTAAATTCCATAAAGAAAGGGCATTTTGGTTGTTTATGAAAAATAATATAAGAGAATGGGGCATTTTGCAACAAAATGTAATAGTTTAGGGAGTTTGTTGCATGATTTATTGTTCATGGGTTAGTTTCAATTTTGATCATAGTTCAGGGTTCACTAAATTATGTGTCAATTTGAGACTAGCTATCAAACCCAGAAAGTAATTGCTACTATTTTTGTTGTTGAATTTAATAGTGAAAAAAGTTTACAGAAATATCCTAGCTTTCATTTTTTTCAGATGAATTTAACAGATCAAGTTGTCTAATAAAACACAGGGCATTAACTCAATGACCCATATGATGACATAAAATATTTAAGTTTTATTGATACTCATCCTACAAGTTACAACAAATCTTTTGGTGAGGACAATCGATCCACAACCACAAAATCTCTCAGTTGTCCCTTCTATATATAACCAGGTTGTCACCACTCACTTTGGACTTGAGAAACAACTATGCAGCAATTATGTTATAGTTATATATTTATGGGTAAATAGCATTAAACCACCCTCAATTATACTCTCTCTCCCAACTAACCCACCTCAACTATGTTTTTGACTATAAACCCCCCAAACTATCATGATTGTTACAATTCAGTCACTCCCGTCATAATAGTTAAATTTAGGATAATTTGCACTCAAATCCCCTAAAGTTTAGGTCAATTGCATTCACCCCCTGAGATTTCATTTTTCTTGCAATGACACCCCTTGAAGGGGTTAAGACCCCATGAAATGACTCTTGTGCCATTGCTTTAGTGTAAAAGGCATGTTGGCTAAATTAATGGACCAAACAACCCTTGTATATTAAGTTCAATTTGAAAAACTTTTCAAATACTTTGGATACAAGGATTGTTGAAAGAGGGATATTTATATATAGGTAGACATAAGGATCACTAATTAGAAATAGGTAAATTTTTACATTTCAATTACTAATACATCAACTTAACTAAACTAATTACAAATGGATCAACTTTTTTGTTTAAAGACTCAAATACCTCCAAAAAACCTTCAATCTTCTTTTTATTCTTCTCTCCCATTCCAAATCCCCAAACACTCAAAAATAAAAATAAAATATTTCGGAAAAATTATAAATATTTCGAAAAAATTAGAATATTTCTGGAAAAATAAAATATTTCGAAAACAAAATGAGGAAAAAAATATTTCGGGAAAAAAAATATTTTGAAAAAATAAAATATTTCAAAAAAAATGAGGAAAAAAAATATTTCGGGAAAAATAAAATATTTTGAAATATTTTTGTTTATTTCTTTTTCACTTTTTCTTCTTCTTTTCAACGAAATGTGTTCAAACCTTAAACCTCTTGGTGATTACAATACAATATTTTGGAGTCAAGTGTGTCAAGTTTCAAGAACGAGTTGATTGAGTTGAATTTGTTTTAAAATTTGGTGTCTTAAAAAGTAATAAATCTTAAGTGAGTTATATTTAGATAATTTATTTCAATATGACAGTGGACATAATCTAAATCTTATTTGTTTAATATGAATTGCTTTGAATGCATGTCATAAAATATTTTATTTCCCAAAATATTTTATATTTTCCAAATTTTTTATTTTTTCTGAAATATTTTATTTCCTAATTTTTTTTGAAATATTTTATTTTACCCAAAATAGTTATTTTTCCCGAAATAATTTATTTTTTCAAAATATTTTATTTTTCCCAAAATATTTTTTTACAAAAAAGTTGACCCATTTGTAATTAGTTTAGTTAAGTTGATGTATTAGTAATTGAAAGGTAAAAGTTTACCTATTTCTAATTAGTGATCCTTACGTCTACCTATATATAGATATCCCTATTTTAACAATCCTTGTATCCAAAGTATTTGAAAGTTTTTCAAATTGAACTTAATATACAAGGGTTGTTTGGTCCATTAATTTAGTCAACATGCCTTTTACACTAAAATAAGGGCACAAGAGTCATTTTATGGAGTCTTAACTCCTTCAGGGGTATCATTGCAGGGAAAATAAAATCTCAGGGGGTGAGTGCAATTGACCTAAACTTCAGGGGACCTGAGTGCAAATTACCATAAATTTCACTAACGGCGTTATAACGGGAGGGACTGAATTGTAACAATTTCATAATTTGAGGGACCATCACTTAGTTGAGGGGGGTTAGTTGGGAGAGAGAGTATAGTTGAGGGGGATTTAATGCTATTTACCCTATATTTATATATATACTTTGGACTTGAGAAACAACTATGCAGCAATTATGTTATATATATATATATATATATATATATATATATATATATATGTCAACTGCAATCAATTAATGCTCAATTCATTCATGGAGCCACAACTTTTTTATTTTATTATTTTTGAGAGAGCGGTCTTGAAAGACATGAAAAAATTTAGCATACAAAATTTGGATATTTATTTTGTTATTTTATAAATTAAGTTTTTAAAAAAATATATAAAAATATGTATGACAAGGTTATTTTGGAATGTTAGAAATTTGTGGACTAATTGGCCCAAAATCGACCGTTTAAGGGCGTTTTTCGCACGAGTAGAGATCAATATGCCTAAAATATAAAGTATAAGAGTGTTATGTGGACTTTGGCCTAAGATTTAACATGTAGACTAAGAGTGGCTCGTTGTTTGAAATTACAATTTTGACTATTAAGCTTGCTTTTTGATAAAAAAAAATATTTGCATCTTAATTTAAATATTTTATTCTTCTATTTTAAAAGGTGAAGAAGTACCACTCTTATATCACACATGAGCCGATACATACACATAATTAAGTGGCTCTAACATTCTAATTTTGTAAGTGAGTGAGGCCAAAATGACTGACTCATTAAGTTCAATTCATATCCAGCTCATTTCAAGAGTAGTCCACTGTGAGTACCTCCCACGTGACTAGACAATTATCCATTCGACAAACACCTTCAGGCCAGAAGGCAAGTCCAAATCATGTCAGGCCCGAATGAGCAAAGTGTCTGAAACTGCTTCACCCGAAAAGATTTATAGACGTTGAACGACCCCCATGTGACAAGATCACCCGAAATCAAAAGAGGCTTCAGCCCTACACACATCCGCATATGCAAGGCCGAAGACTTGCACGGGAGATTCTAAAAGCAAATCTTATATCCTTTATACGCATAATGTAGCTTACTTGCTAAGCAAATCTCAAGGGTATTCCTGTCATTAGCCTAAAACAATTGTAATAGGACAACAAAATGGGACCACTAAGCCCTAGGGTATCCTCCTAGAATAATGGGCTAAAAAACCCACCTCAACTTTTATAAATATGAAAAGAATCACCCCAAATAAAATAATTAATGTATAGAAAAAAAAATCATAATATAGAATGAAATTCTACGCATACAGTAAGGCAGTTTGGTGTTAGTCTAGGATGGTGAGACAGAATTTGTCTAACATTTTCAATGAATAAGCAGGATTAGATGTTTCAATTTGACAATTGATATGAAATTAGTTAGAATTTAATTGAAGTACTAAGTAGAGAATACAATTGAAGTATGAGAGTTGTCATTTCAGCATATACTTCCAAACACCTTTCATAGACATTTTTTTTTCTCCCATCATTTTTTTTTTATTATTGTTGATATATATATATATATATATATATAATTCTTTTGCTCAATTCCAGAGCGTATATAGCAACTGATCTGTGAGGGCACCGACAGATAACAAAACCATATTATTGAAAAACAGTGAAGTTTTTGGAATGAGTGGATGACAAGAAATTGAATTGATAGTGCCTTAGATATGACTTTGCATGCAATGATAAAATAAACATGCACTCTCTTTAATCGCCATGTATAAAGGAACTTCAACATTTTTCAGGTGGCCAAAGCTTTTCTTTTATTTATTTATATTTATTTTCGTACAAATATGGCCATAAATTTTCTTGAGCCCAATTGATTTTGTTTCGTGGTTGAAGTGATCTCATATATAGAGATGGACAAACCAATATAGTAATATAATTGGCATCTAGTACACCTTGCCTATCCTCAGAGCTTGCATTCTCACTTTCTAATAAGTAGTTCAATGGACCGACCAACAATATATAGGCTAAAAGACATGAAAATTACACTTTGGTTTACATTATTGTAGTAATATAAGTCAGTGTATTTGGCATTTTCATGTTCAAATCAAGGTTGCCAGAATCATAATCAAGAATAAGGAGTTTATCGATAATTGATTTGGGGTCCGTATAATCGTAAGATTCTATCTAAATGTATTAATTTTTAAAAATATATTAAATATTAAATATTTAATTTAAAAGTCTAAATCATATTATTTTCAAAAAAATTTAATATATTGGACATTTAAATATTTTCTCATAAATTTAGGCTATATATTGGAATATTGAATTAAATCATTAAATTTTTGGGCATTTTATATGGAGGGCTTAACTATCCAACAATTATTTTAACATAATAGAATCATTATAAAATTATAAAATCATACAAAATCGTAAAATTTTATCAGTTAAAATCGGGATTCACTATACTTCAAATCCAATTGACCTTTGTTTGATTGATGGTTGTGTCATATGAACACATGTTTATATGTATATGATGTATTTTGTATTATTACATCACATGAAACCTTACGGACTTGCAATGATTTATTTTATTTTCTTATGCTTTTCTCTAAATTTGATTTTCTCATTATTTGTGGAAGAAATCAAGATTGATGGTGTGCTATAAAATTGTGCACCGACTTAATATGGGAACATTCAATTCCAAGGTGAATCTATGCTATATGATTTGGATTATGTTCACGATTTGTACCCTTAGTAAAAATCGAACATAGGACTTCATACTTCTTGAGGCACCAAATTTCAAATCTTTTTTTTAGGCAATGAGTAACATTTTTGCTTATCACTCCTCGTTCAATCCCTTGGTGGATCTACTATTAGCGTTCAAAATAAGAGTTTTCTTATTATACATAAAGCATAGGAGAATTGGCGATTAATTAAAGGTGAAAAGTGTGCTGAGAACATATAATTGTATCTTGAGGCGTAACCTAACTAGCAATATTGAGATAGAAAGGGAAATCATTGGTTTAGCACAAAAAACACTGCAACAAATTTTTTGCATATATACTCAAGTTCTTAACCTAATAGTTTATAGATTTAATTAGACCTATATATACAGATTTCAGTTTGTAGTATATATGATTACTATGTCATCTTCTCAGAGGCCAAATAGATAGATTGGAATTATAATGGATGTTATTAAAGAGAGGTAATGGGAAGTTGGTAGAAAGAATCCAATGGCTAGGAGGGCCATAATGTCATCAGTCGAGTGAAATTTGTATTAATCCGTTGTCTATGGATTTGAGGTCCCATACAAAATATATAAATATATATATATATATATATATATATATATATAACATACATAGGTGTATTAAAAACAAGGTGTAAAGGTGATAATTCGCGAACCCAAATTGATCCGCAACCCTTATTTATCTGGGATATGGCACAACCTTTATTTATCTGGGATATGGCCCAGGTTTGGTATATTTGGGGAAACCGGCCCAAGTAAAAGATCATTTGGGAGATTGGCCCAAATAATTGATTACTTGGGGAAATAGCCCAAATATAGGTTTTACGCGAGAGCTTGCATTGCACAGAGGGAGGTATGAGAGGCTGATGTGTTTTATAGCTCGCGTCAGAAACTCATAACCCTATATGCTGCTCGCGAAGGGAGTACTACTCGGAATCTAGGGGAAATGCTGGGGATGAGTAAATAGTGGGTCGCGACCTTATTTACGCAATCCTAAGCAAAGAGTACCCTAGAGAGGCCGATAGTATTCAGGGACATGACCAAGACATGCATGATTGGTCATAACCCGGCAAAGCTATAACGGCATCCTTGGCTAAGGATAAATCAGATCCGCGATGAAATAGGCGCGGATCACGGGGCATGTCGCACAGCATGACCTATGAGACTACGCGAATCCGTTTCGCGTAATCAAAAAGCAAGATGACACTGTGCCAGGTATTTATGGTGCACTGTATAAATCCGCGCATAAGATAACGCGAATCCGTTTCGCGAAGTTAAGTGCGCGAGATGATATTGTGCAAAAGGTATTTATGGTGTGCGGTATTAATTACGCATAAGAGTACGCGAATCCGTTTTCCGTAATCGCGGGCGTAGAATAATACTGTACAAGGTATTTATATCACGGATTAAGTACGCAGGAACCATGTCGCGAGACAGGTGCTGACGTGGCAATGGAATCCGCGAGGATGATTGAACCACGTCGCGAGACAGGTGCTGACGTGGTAATACAAACCGCGAGGATCACTGAGCGGTCGCGCCTATAAATAGAGGTGCGAGGGTTCATTTGAGGGGGACTTTTCGGAGAGTAGGAGAGAGAAATTCCTAGAGAGAGAAAATATTTCAATTGCTTGTACTCATGGTCTTTTCGTTCATTTCTCTTTCATTTTTCTCTGTAGAAGAAAGTCAAAAGTAATAAGAGCATCAATACTGTGGTTTTGGCTGACGAACTTGTGTAGAAACTATCTTCACATCATTTAAAATCGGCGAACCCCAACATTAAAGGCGACTCCGCTGGGGAGAAGATGTCTTCTGCACAAGTGGAGCCTCGTCAACCTCGGCGGAGAGGACGACCATCAACCCGGCATACTGAACAAATGGAAGAGGAAACAGCAGCACAGACACAAGGAGGGGAACTAGTCCAACCGGCACGAAGACAACGTCGTCGCGCGAATATTGGTGCGAATCAGGCAAAAAGCCCTCCGATGGTAGAACCAGTACAGAATTCGGCAGAATTGCCAACAGTTCTACTTCAAACTCTTCTCAACATCCAGGAAACACAAAAAGCCATACTTCACTTCATGGAGGCCTCGCGTGTTCCACTGTCGAATATTGAGTCACCAAGGATGAATAATCAGGCTTTTCCGGAGGACTCAACACAAGAGCCTCTTCGCGAAACAGTAAGAGTTGAGCCCTTGGAGAAAGAGTCATACGTCACTAAGGAACAACTGCGAGCTATCCTGAATGAAAAATCTGAAACAGAGGAAGTGGAAATTGCCCCGCCATACCATCCTAGTATTATGGCCTTGCCATATCCGGAAAACTATGGGGCACCGATCTTTCATCAATTCGATGGCAAAAGGGGAAATGCAAAAGAGCACATAGCCAGGTTCGCGGACGCTCTGGGACCACATAGAAACAATGAATATTTAAAACTCAGAGAATTCTCCAAGTCTTTAACTGGAACAGCATATACCTGGTATACTGGTCTCGCTCCGGCTTCAGTGACCAGCTGGACGGATATGGTGCTCAGATTCTACACCAAATTCTTTCAAGCTGATGAGGAGGTCTCAATGATTTCGCTCACAAGGCAAAGACAACGCTTTGGGGAGGAGGCGGCAACTTATGTCCGGAGATTTCGCGAGACTGCTTTGCAATGTCATGAACCAATTTCTGAACTACAATTGATCAAAATTTGTATAGAAGGAATACTGCGGGAATACAGAGTGCATCTGGTCAATCATGAAGTCAAAACTTTTTCTGCACTTGTTGATAATGTCCGAAGATTGGGAGAAGTTTTGGCTCCCCCGACGTGACCAAATATCAGTACTAGGCGGATACCGATGGTAGCAGCTACGCAGAATGGAAAACCCAGGGAAGAGCGCGATGGGAGATCTGAACCACCCCCTTTACCTTTCAGTGAAAAAGAGGCAATTGTTTTGCTAAATCAATGGGTCGCAGATCATGTCATAACTCTACCTCCAGTGCAAAGGGTGCCGTCAAGGGAGGAAAGGATGAAGAATAACTACTGCCCCTTTCACAGGAGTGTTCGGCATTCGTTGATGGGCTGTTGGGCGTTTCGAAGTTTGGTGCATCGAAAAATAGCATCAGGAGATTTGGAAGTAGCGAAGAATGTAGTCCATGAGCCTTTCCCTGCACATGCAGCTGTGGTGACCGCCAGAGACCATACTGAGGATATGGCCGATGTCATCAGGTGTAATTGCCCGCCAGTATGTGAAGCAAGGGAGAATGCTAAGATAGATGTCTTCTTCAATGAGCTCCCAATACAGGAACATGTGAAGGAATTCTTGAAAGAACAAACAGTTGCCGCACTCAATCATACTATTGAGATTCCGCAGCACGAGAAGACCTCCAGTAAGATCACATTTTCTGAAGAGGACAGACAAGTACCTTTTCCCCATAATCGGCCTCTGTATGTACCAGCCATTATAAACGGTCGATAGATGAAACGAGCTTTCTTGGATGGGGGAGCGTCAGTCAATTTGATCCCACTAGCCACTTTGCGAATGATCAATTTTCCCGAAGAAAAGTTCGTGAATCATACTATTGCAGTTACTGATTTTAATGGAGATCAGCAGGTCACTATGGGATTCGCAACATTGGACCTCAAAATTGGGAAGATCAGGGGGCCCACCAAATTTCATATCATCAAAGGGGAACCCTCATATCAATTGTTGCTAGGAAGACCGTGGCTGCATGCATATGGCGTAGTGCCGTCATCCTATCATCAAGTGATGAAAGCCAATTGGGGAAAAGGAATAATGACTGTAAAAGCATCCAAAAGTCCTTTCTGCGCGTCAGAAGCCCATTTTGCAGATGCAGTCTACTTCTCAGAATACAGTGAGGAAAATGGGCCCGGCGTTTTTTCTACACCGTTACCAAAATGGAATGAACTAGAAAATACTAGTGCGACTAAACGGAGGCTCAAAGAGGTAAGCTGGTCACGGGTCAAAAAGCCTGATGGACGAGTGGTGTATAAATTATGACGGGATTGGGGGTCAGAAGCTTGCAATGTTGGCACTGACCCCGAGAAAGATAAAGCCATACAAAGAAAATTTGAAGCCGACCCTAAGGTACTGAAAGCGGATCCGCGAACAGAGCATGGGTTGTGCGAAGTGGACATAGGCGACGGTACAGATCCGCGACCTACCTTCATAAGCAATATGTTGCCTACAGATACTAAGAACGCTCTGATAGAATTGCTCAAAGAGTTTCGAGATGTATTTGCTTGGGACTATAATCAAATGCCGGGACTCGATGTTGGATTGGTAAGCCACCGTCTTCATGTGAATCCCGCTTCAGAACCAAATAAACAAAAGCAACGAATATTTCATCCCGATTTAGAGGTGCAAATTAAGGCAGAAGTAGAGAAACTGCTGAAAGCAGGATTCATCAAGCCAACTCAGCATCCTACGTGGCTCGCGAACATTGTGCCTGTAAAGAAGAAGACTGGACAGATACGCGTATGTGTAGATTATCGCGATCTCAATAAGGCTTGCCCAAAAGACGATTTCCCTCTTCCCAACATTGACACCATGGTGGATGCAACCTCAGGACACGAGATTTTCTCATTAATGGACGGGTTCAGTGGGTACAATCAGATTAAAATGGCGCCGGAAGATGCTGAGAAAACTGCTTTTCGCACCCCAATGGGGAATTTTCACTATACGGTCATGCCGTTTGGGCTTAAAAATGCTGGGGCCACGTATCAGCGCGCGATGACAGCCATATTCCATGATCTAATGCATAAAACTGTGGAGGACTATGTCGATGATTTGGTAGTGAAATCCAGAGCCATACAGGATCATGTGGGAGATTTGCGAAAGGTACTGCAACGATGTCGCGAATATAATTTAAAAATGAATCCTCTAAAATGTGCCTTTGGAGTACCAGAAGGAAAATTCTTGGGGTGTGTCGTACATCGGCATGGCATTGATATGGACCCGACAAAGGCTAAGGCTGTATTAGAAATGGCTCCACCTGTAACTCGCAAAATGTTGAAAACTTTTATGGGAAAGATATCTTACCTGAGGAGATTTATCCCAGCACTGGCAGAGGTAACTCACCCACTCATGCCGTTGTTGAAAGAAAAATCCGTATATAGCTGGGGAGAAGAACAGCAGGAGGCTTTTGAGAGAATCAAAAAGATTTTGGCATCACCAAAAACAATGGTAGCGCCCGAAACAGGAAAACCATTGGTAATGTATCTCACTTCCACCAACAAGTCCGTGGGAGCTCTATTGGCCCAAGAGCATGAAGGAGAAGAAAAACCGGTTTATTATATCAGTCGGGTACTCAAAGGACCAGAGTCGCGGTACTCATCATTGGAAAAGCACTGTCTCGCTTTAGTATTCGCAGCCCAGAAGTTTAGACACTATTTGTTGGCACATCCATTAGAGCTAATCACGAAAAGTGACCCCATACGATATTTGCTCACGAAGCCCATACTCAGTGGAAGAACTGCTCGGTGGTTATTAGCGCTATCTGAATATGAGATCACATGTTCTAGACCAAAAGCAGTAAAAAGCCAAGCCTTGTCAGACTTACTGGCATTATTTCCAGGAGGGGCTGAGCCCATGGTGGAGGAGATAGGAATGGCAAGCATGGCACAGAGCGCGGAGTTCACTTTAGAGTTTGATGGTTCATCCACTGAAAAAGGAGGTGGAGCTGGTTTCGTACTGAGGAATAAATAAACAAAAGAGGAATTAGTCATGGCCTACAAGCTTGACTTTCCTTGTACCAATAACATTGCTGAGTATGAAGGACTGGCGCTAGGGTTGATAATGGCTCAAAGGTTGGGGGCAAGAATACTTCACGTTAAAGGAGATTCCAAGTTGGTCATTAAGCAGATTAGAGGGGAGTATGCTGTCAAGGAACCTCATCTGGTGTCCTATAGAACCCTTATTCGACAGATGATAGAAGACTTTGAGACTGTGAGTTTTACACACGAGCCGCGAGAAAACAACCGACGATCCGATGCACTGGCGACATTGGGTTCGCGAATAAATTTCCAAGGAATGAAGTCTTCTGTACAAGTAGTACAAAGAACTGACTCAGTGATCAGTAACGGAGAGGAATCAGAGGAGTATAAAGAACATGATTGGAGGGCACAGATAGTACATGTTCTACTGAAGAACGATAACAATGCCTTGAGACGGGAGTACCAACTCATAAAAGGCGTGTTATATTACAGAGCCGCCGGAGGAATTTTGGCTAGATGTATAGCAATAGACGAGATAAAGGAACTGCTCCAGAAAGCTCACAGGAAAATATGCGGTCAAACGGACGTCAGTCTCTATCGAGTTTTGCAGAGAGAATGCTTCTTTTGGCCAAGTATGAAGGATGAGGCAGTAAAGTTACAAAGTAGCTGTCAAAACTGTAATGCATATCCATCCGCGAGTGAAGGCAATATAGCAGACTTAATAGACTGGCGGGACAAATATGTGCACTATTTGAAGAATGGGATTTTGCCGGAAAAAGATCAACCGCGGTTCAGAAAATTGGCCTCGCGATTTGTCTTACAAGAGGAAAAATTATTTCGCAAAAGCTTTGAAGGAAAATTGATGAAGTGTGTAAGCGAAGAAGAAGCAGGGGAAATATTAAAACAGGTTCATTTGTTTGGTCACCAAGGCCCTAGAAAAATGTTCCAACAGTTTCTATCCTCTGGGTATTACTGGCCAACAATGGAAAGGGACTGCAGTGATTTTGTCAGGAAATGTCATGTCTGTCAGGTACATGGGGATCTTATTCATGCTCCGGGAACTGAATTGCACAGCTTAGCAACCCCCTGGCCTTTCCATACTTGGGCGCTGGATATAATTGGACCAATCACGCCGCAGGCTCAGGGACATGCATGGGTTTTAGTAGCAACTGAGTTATTCACAAAATGGGTAGAAGCTATCCCATTACGAAGAACGACAGCAGACAATGTGGTGCGATTCATAAAAGAAAACATCATCTGTCGATTTGGGATACCAAAAGTGATACTATCTGATAACGGGACTCCTTTTATCAATAGTAAGGTCGCGGATTTGTTAGGGAGATTCTCAGTCATTCATCACAAGTCCATGCCTTACTATCCGAAAGGAAATGGACAGGCTGAAGCCTCCAATAAAGCATTGATTCGAATCTTGTCCAGAATGGTGCATGATAATCAGAAGAAATGGGCAGAAGAACTTCCAATAGCACTATGGGCACATCGAACCGCATACCGAAGCGCGACAAACATGACCCCTTATGCACTGGTATATGGAGTAGAGGCTGTACTACCTGCAGAATTGGAGTTGACTGCTAAAAGGCTGGTATGCAACAGCAGTTTGGAGGACAGGCTATTGGAGATAGAAGGATTGGATGAAATGAGGGCCGAAGCTTTTGCAAATCAGAAGGAGTACAATAAGAAACAGGCAAGGAGCTACAATAAAAGGGTACGGTTCAGATGGTTCAAGGAGGGAGACAGAGTGTTGAAAGTGGTACCGGCAATCATGAGGGGACAAAGGCTAAGAAAATTTGAAGCTAAGTGGGAAGGGCCGTATGTGATTATAAGTGAAAGTAGCAGTGGGTATTACAGAATGGAGCATGAAGTCACACGTGAGAGGACTGGACCTTTGAATGTAAAATGGATTAAATTGTATCAAGCATAAAGTTTCAAACAAGGACAAGGAAAATCAAACAAAACATCCCATGTATATAAAAGTATGTCAATATTTCTATCAAAATACAAGGATATATAGCAAAATACAAGAATATATATACAAGTGATGAACTAGAAAAGATCCCGAGTAATGGGATCTGATAACTTGAAACCTTCATGCTCCTCTAAATAGAAACGGGCATGCTCAAGATGTTTAGCTGAATCCTGTAGTTTCTTCTCATCCTCCTCGAGCAGTGCTAACTGTCTGCGGGTCTCTGCAATTTCTGCCTGTTTTCTTTGAAGAGCCTCGCGTCCCCTCAACTCGACAAGATAATGATCATAGAGTCTCTGAATGACAGTCAGACGGGTCTCCCACCAAGAAACATTCATCCCAATCTTTTTCCAGTCCTTTATGCGAGCATGGCATCTTGGCAGAGTATCTGGGACGAGATCCTGAATGGCAGTCTCCGAAAGGGTCCTGAACACATCTGCAACAAGCTGGAGGTGGACTGTCTGCAAGAGTGGCTCATGAACTTCCATGTGAGTAAAAGTCTCCGGATGAGCTGCCTCTATCAGATTTAGCACTGGTATGTCGCGGGGATAGCAGAACCACTGATGCCAAGGTACTGGCACTAAGGAGGTAGTGTCATAATCAGGAACCCGGGGAGGAGCGCGAGAAGCAGAAGCTTGTTCGTGAGAGACCTGGTCACGAGGATCTGTGGCAATCACGCGAGCAAGATCGCGAGGCTCTGATACAATGTCGCGAGAAGGAGATCGAGGTACCTCTATATGGGTCTCAGTAGGAGAGCCTGGAGGAAATAATGTCTGACCCTCAGAAATCCCCCGAGTATCATGAAGTAGCTCATGAATCATATCTTGAGCTTCGGAGTTTATACCTAAAAAAAAGGGGGAAGGAGAAAAGACATGTTAAAATCACGATTTGACATTAAAAAGACAAATAGAAGAACAAAAAAAAAACGCGAAGGTACCTCCCTCGCCTCCCTCAACTTCTGGGAGAGGGGTGCCAAATATGGATCTCTCAATACTAGGATGATCTGCGAAGGCTGCAGCAACCTCAGATGCAAGATCACCACGAAGAGGCTGCAAATGCCTATCATCAAAATCTGGGTCCTTTGCTCTATCATCAACGACCTTTGGGGAAACTGGGATGGAAGGCAACTTGGCCAAGGCCTCGCGAGAAGCTGTGGTCACTTCAATCTCGCGATCTGAGGATACTTCGCGATCTACCTCTGGAGTGGAGGTCGCGGATATAACACTATCACGAGATGAATATGGAGTATCATCATCTGTTTCCTCTTCAAGAGTAGGCTGGCCGAATAATGAGTTGATGGTGAGATGGTCCTCATCATCAGATGATGCTGCGACAGAATGGAGGCCACCTCTCGGAGAGGCTGGAGCACGCGGGGATGAGGTCTCGCGAGAACCTAAAACAAAGATAAGAGAGAAGTATTAAAAATGATGAATCAGTAACTGGAAATAGGTTATTAAAGAAAAAGTTTGAAGCTTACTCTGGGAAAGCGCTGTCCTGGGTAAATCGGAGAGTATACTGGCGACTTCTGTCTCCTCTGCCTCATCTCCCGCCCTCATCTCCTCAACCACACGAGCAACAGTGTCAAGCAACGATGAGGTCGCATCAGCCTTCTTTTTGTTCTTTAATTTCTCCAAGGCAAGTCGCCGCCTTTCGGCCAAGGATGCCTCTTCTGAGGTAAGGTTGGAAGCACCAGGAGGTGGAATGACAGACGAAGATTTATGTTTTCGCACCAAAGGGGCCTCCTCTGAGCTAGAAAAATCAACTGCTGCAACAGTCTGCGAGACCTTGGTAAGTTTCCTTTTTATCTTCGCAAGGGGAACATCGTCCAGTATCGCTGCATCGGAAAGATTTTTAAGTCTAATCGATAAGGGAACTTGGTCCAATGAATCAGTCGAGACGCTGGTAGTACGTATAGCTTGGGCACTGGAACGCTGTAAGAAGAACAGAAGAGTTAGTAACAACATAAGAAAATACACAACGTATTGAAAAAGGAGAGGAGACTTAGATATTTACCAGACGCCTCGCGATAGGTTCTTCGCGATTTGGTGGTACCGCGAGAGGGATCTCCTCGCGATGAGACCGCTTGCGAGTCGCTGTTTTGGGTTTTTGAAGTTGTGAAGGTTGAGCATGATATTTGGGAGTAATCTTGGCTCTAGCCTTACGAAGCTTTAAAGACGGATCTCCAATAAAGATCGAAGCGGGAATAGGAACAGGGGGAGCTTCAGCCATAAAACTTTGAAATAACACAAGTTGTTCTTTCCAGAATTCATGATAGGCTGCAGTTACTCCACCTCTGCGAGTGCCAGGCTGAATAAAAATAACGGTAGAAAATATACGAACACTTCTCTCAATTGACTCCCGATAGGCAATGAAGCACATGTCAAAGTTATCATCGCGGTATAAAGGAAGTGGAGGGGGAATAGCCTGATCAAAGCCTAATTGTCTTGCTACGCGAGAGGGGTTATAGGGTGTGACGGTATCAAAGGTCTCACTGAAAACAGGGATGTGGCACTTGTGGGTAATAGCTGCAAAAACGAGATGATCATCTACTGCTATATCATATGATACTATCTCTTCCCTGGGATAAAAATCAGGAGAGTAGAAACCTTCCAAAGAGGTGGCGTATGGACGCCAGGAAAATTCAGAAAATATATCAATGAATAAAGAAAAGGTTTTTGAAGATGAGAGAGAAGTCCAGCGGGTTGCCCGCGACTTTGAAAGAACAGGTACGGTGGTTTCCAAAGAGTGAGGAGAAAGGGAAGAAGGAATTGGAGCATAATTTGGGAAGCGCTCGAAAAGAAAAAGGGTAAGAAATGTAGCTGAAATATGAGTACTGATATCATACCTACCTAATGAGCGTGCGAAATCATTCGCAAGGGTGTCCAGCTGCGAATACAGGGTGCCAAGGAAAAGTGGGGCCAAGGCAATTCGCACACCTCGCGAAAGCATGCCTGCTAGAAGGAACACCATACGACTGGGACCGTCCTCTGGCTTGCCTTGAAATATGTAACGATCTAGCCAATAGGCGAGAAACCCCGCGAGTTCCAAAGGCCCATTAAATTGAGGACCTGGGACTGATTCGCGATCATCTCCTGGAGCTGGTTTTCGTGGAGAATACTCGCGAAAGAAGTGGTGGCACCAGGCAGCATAGGACAACTTCGGGCGACTGGATATGGCTTGTTCAGGAAGAAGTACGCCCTTATCAAACCAGCTTCCTCGCTTGCAGGCATATTTGCCACAATCGCGAAGTTGATTAAGAATCTTCTTGTCTTCATCCTCAACTAGAGGCGCCTTGATAGGGCGCGAATCGAGTACAGGTAGCCGAAATAGGACCACCACATCTTCAATGGTAGGAGTGAACTCCCCCCAAGAAGCAACGAAGGTATGGGAAAATGTGCTCCAGCGCGAGATCAAAGTTGTCAACGCATCCACATCACGACGGACATAGAAGTCCGAAAACAGCTCTATGGACTCAAGAATGCCAGCCTTGGCCAAGGTGGCGCGATGACGGTCTTGAGTAAGAATGTGACTAGACCACATCTTCCAGTCACTGATGGGGGCAACATGTCCCTCATACTCAATGAAGGAAAAGGGTGTGTCACCCATCTCCACAAGAAGGCGTGGAATAGAGAGTGGAGGAATAAAAGCAGTTTTTGCTTCATTATCAGGATCCAGGGTAAGAGGCGGACTCGAAATAGAAGGGGAAGTAAAATCTCTCGCGGAATCCCAGAATATGTCTTGAGAGTTTAAGAAAGGAGCTTTCTTCCACTCTGAAACATTAGGAACAGAGGGAGCAATCCCGGAAGGAGGTGCAAGAAGTTTTGGTGTAGAAGTTTTTGTCATGGTGGAGTAAACTTGTGAATAAGCTTTGAAAATGAAGGGGGGGTGTGCGCGAAGAAGGAATAGGTTATGAGAAACGAGTGCAAAATGAAAGAAAAACACAGTGCTCTGGGGAAAATATAAGTGAGGGAACAAAAATGACATGACAGAAATATATAAGTAATGGGCGCGAAAACCGAAGAGGCGTATTAAATGCGCGAGGAAGGCGAAAGGTCGCCTGGCCAAGCGCTTAAAAAAGAGTCGCGAATCTGAAAAAATGGACTAATTGGAAAAAGCAGCAAGGATATGGTTAAAAGCGAAATCCGTACATGCACAAGTTTGACTGAAAAACATCAAAGCAAATAAGGAAGTATCGCGGATTAGAAATGATAGTCGCGAGATGAAGAAGGGGTCGCAGATTGAAAATAATAGTCGCGAAGGACGGAAAACATGCTTCACCCATAAAAAATAGAGAGCGAAGAATCGGCAAGGGGAAAGACAACCCTCAAACAACAAGATATGGCACTGTCATTTGCAAGGTCACAGGTTATTGCGATTTAATACTTGGCTAAGTATCAAAGCGCAATGGGGAAAAAATGTAAAGGTGGTAATTCGCGAACCCAAATTGATCCGCAACCCTTATTTATCTGGGATATGGCACAACCTTTATTTATCTGGGATATAGCCCAGGTTTGGTATATTTGGGGAAACCGGCCCAAGTAAAAGATCATTTGGGAGATTGGCCCAAATAATTGATTACTTGGGGAAATAGCCCAAATATAGGTTTTACGCGAGAGCTTGCATTGCACAGAGGGAGGTATGAGAGGCTGATGTGTTTTATAGCTCGCGTCAGAAACTCATAACCCTATATGCTGCTCGCGAAGGGAGTACTACTCGGAATCTAGGGGAAATGCTGGGGATGAGTAAATAGTGGGTCGCGACCTTATTTACGCAATCCTAAGCAAAGAGTACCCTAGAGAGGCCGATAGTATTCAGGGACATGACCAAGACATGCATGATTGGTCATAACCCGGCAAAGCTATAACGGCATCCTTGGCTAAGGATAAATCAGATCCGCGATGAAATAGGCGCGGATCACGGGGCATGTCGCACAGCATGACCTATGAGACTACGCGAATCCGTTTCGCGTAATCAAAAAGCAAGATGACACTGTGCCAGGTATTTATGGTGCACTGTATAAATCCGCGCATAAGATAACGCGAATCCGTTTCGCGAAGTTAAGTGCGCGAGATGATATTGTGCAAAAGGTATTTATGGTGTGCGGTATTAATTACGCATAAGAGTACGCGAATCCGTTTTCCGTAATCGCGGGCGTAGAATAATACTGTACAAGGTATTTATATCACGGATTAAGTACGCAGGAACCATGTCGCGAGACAGGTGCTGACGTGGCAATGGAATCCGCGAGGATGATTGAACCACGTCGCGAGACAGGTGCTGACGTGGTAATACAAACCGCGAGGATCACTGAGCGGTCGCGCCTATAAATAGAGGTGCGAGGGTTCATTTGAGGGGGACTTTTCGGAGAGTAGGAGAGAGAAATTCCTAGAGAGAGAAAATATTTCAATTGCTTGTACTCATGGTCTTTTCGTTCATTTCTCTTTCATTTTTCTCTGTAGAAGAAAGTCAAAAGTAATAAGAGCATCAATACTGTGGTTTTGGCTGACGAACTTGTGTAGAAACTATCTTCACATCATTTAAAATCGGCGAACCCCAACACAAGGTTACATAATTTTTGGGTGACCGATACCGTTACGGAACGTTACTGCGGTGTGGGCCGATTCTCACACCCGTTATAGCCCATTAGGGCCGATTTTCACAGGTTCCGAAAATACCGTAACGATTAAAACAGTTGAAGTTTTTCATTTTGGTGATGAACTATGTACTTTTTTAAAATTATTTTGCATTGTTGAAAATAAATTATATTTTTTATGATTTCAATTTTTTATTTATTTAAAATTAAAATTAATTTAATAATATCATAACAAGTATATCATAAATATTGAAATAACGACGACACCATTAGATTTATTAATTACTCATTTTTTATATTAAATTTCTTTAAAAATTTAATAAAATTCACTTAAATTTACCAAAAAATCATCTTTATTCATTCATGTTGCCAAAAATATCCAATTATAACATTTCAGGTAAGATATGCAAGATTTTAAAAAATTCACGATTGCGATAACCGAGTCCCGTTAGGTAACCTCGATACTGATCTGAGTTCGTTACACCGATACCGTTATCGTTACAGCGACCGATACCGTTACAGCGAACCTTGATTAAAAAGCACTGAAATGAATATCGGATACAACACGATATAAATACGGTAATATGACAAAAATATATATATATAACTATGATAGTACATACTTGAGAGATAAAAAGTAAAATTTGTAGAATAATAATTTTTATTTATTTTACTCACATAGTCATGGATGTACAAACTAATTTTAATCTTAGAGTTATTTTTTTGTTATTTATATACGATATAGCCTGTAAGTGAATGCTCCAAGAAAATTGAGAGTGGTAAATTGTAATCCTTTCCCATAACAATATATATATATATATATATTTATTTATTGGGTTTAAGCCCTACATACCTTTTTTTTAAAAAGTTTGCAAGTACCTTCCAACCACATTTTCTTTTTCAAGTTTGATGTGAAAACTCCATTAAAGTTATGTAGAGTTGGGACCAATATATATTTATAAGCCTCAGCTAATTCAGTCTAAAGGTTTGACAGACATTTATCAGTTTCAGCTACTCCTTACCAGTCTTTGGTTTGGAAACTAAAACCTTTGAGGAGAACAAATTAAAATCAATGGCTACAAAAATCAATGCATTTGGGCTCTATAGTGGAGATAGTAATGAATTTTTCAAACCATGATATTGTTACATTACCAAATATCATATGGACACACATATAACAGGGCACTAGTCTTGTTCAATACTAGTGATATTCAAACTGTATGTTCAAAGGCACTTTTTTGCCGGTAATTATGGTATTCGAGCCAGCTTAGGGCACCTCGACTCATTCACAAAACCCTAAAGTTAATGACCTGACAAACTCAAACCGAATTATAACCAACGAGAATCGAATCTTGAGGTACTACGCCTCTGCCCAGATGTTCAAGCCCACTTTGTTGTATAAACAACACCTAAGATTTATGATACGTTTAATGTCGAATTATAATTCATTACCCTCCTATATATATCCACGATGAACGTATTAAAATCTTAAGAACTTTCTCGTGTTGTATTCAGCACTTTGTGAGTAGTCGCTATAGTCATCGTTAGATGATATATCATTGCCATTTTGGTAAAGAAGGTATTTTCATTTAAACTAACAGTGAAAGATAGCTGAAAAAGAGATTGAGGTCAACCTTAGGAGTTAAGTTTGAAAATTGGAATTAGTTGGGAAAATATATAGGTATGGTGTATAGTTCAACACACGAGAGCATCATGAAAAGGTGATAAAGGAGTAAAAGCTTCACCAGAACCCCATTGAACTGATGAATATATATATATATATATATATATATATATATATATATATATATATATATATATATATATATTCTTAGTTCTTAGTAAGATTTAGGAGACAAGGTGGATGAAACATCATTTTTATGTTTGAGTTGGAGCTTTGAGCCCACCGTCCACTTTTGTCCAATATATACCTGTCAAAAATATGGACCATGAGGTTGAATTTCAATAATAGGGTCCCCATAGACACACACCACATACTATACTCTTCATAACAAAACAAATATTGGATCCTGTGTTTTTCATAGCGAATGTATTTTGTGGGTAGTATTAGAAATAAACTACACAATTTTATTCTCCTATTATTAATTTTTTTGATAATTATTTAGAGCATTTGGTATGAGAGAATTGCATGTATGCTCTTGGTGTTTGTTGAGTGCTCTTAGTCCCCACATACTACCATGTTGTTGAAAGCTCGTGTTCAAATGTTTATGTTATTCGTATAAAAAAATTGTTACACATGTTGAATCAAAAAAAAATTACACATGAAAAAAATGTATTGAATAATTTAAATATTTAAATTAAATCTTCTGTCATAACTCGGATCCTGTTTGCATTGATTTTTAAAAGTTGTTTCTAGTTTTCTTGAGTAAAAAACTAAGTTGTATTAAACGGTGGTGTTTGACAAAATAATGAATTAGTAATCGTTATCCTATTGTTATCACCCCTTGGAAAGGAAAGATTTGTATTGCAAATTTAATTGGCTTTATTAATTGTTAGACATAGATGGTAGATGTCCTTATAAATTCAAGGGCATATGAGATCGATACACAATTAACAAAACAATTAAAAAACAGTTGAAGTGTGCATAACCTCCAACATTAGAGTGTGACAATAATCTCAGTAGCTACTAAAGTTTGATTGATATCATAACAATTGATTAATATTAGAGTGTGACAAATAATATTAGTAGATACTTAGATTTGATTGATATCATAACAATTGATTAACATTAGAGTGTGACAAATAATATTCGTAGCTACTTAGATTTGATTGATATCATAACAATTGATTAACATTAGAGTGTGACAAATAATATTCGTAGCTACTAAGGTTTGATTGATATCATAACAATTGATTAACATTAGAATGTGACAAATAATATTCGTAGCTACAAAGATTTGATTAATATCATAACAATTGATTAACATTAGAATGTGACAAATAATATTCGTAGCTACTTAGATTTGATTGATATCATAACAACTGATTAAAATGGCTCATTTTGGAGCTGCTCTTAACCGTTACGCAGTCCATTTTTCCAGCTGTATGGACTCATGACTGACCAGAGACAGCATGTGCCACATGACTTAATACCCCATAACAACAAACATATATACTCCCTAACAATTTAATTATTCACTTTGTCTACTTTATTTGTGTCAAATTAATTATTCAGTTTCAAATTTTAATATAATATTATCATATATTTTTTCAAATTATCCCTCTTCATTTATTTTTAAAAAAAATAGGTCATTCTAAAAACTACAATTATATTACATTATCAAATGACAAAATAGGAAACACAAAAGATCAAAAAAATTGTTGAAAAATCAAAGGTGAACAACTAAATTGGGACGGAAGAAGTAATAAGTTTTAAAGAATGTTATATATATATTGTATATTATATATATAGACAGACACGGACCTAGAAATTTATTTCAGTGGGGGCATACAAGAAAAGAAAAAAATTATAATGGGAGTAGATAAGTAATATATTAAATTTTAGTAGGGAGATAATCTAAAAAAAAATATCAATAGGGGCATAATCATAAAAATCCTAAAATCTAAGATATAAAAATAAAAAATAAAAATTTCAATGGGAGCCACCGCCCCACGGGTCCCTCAACATGTATGTGCCTATATATAGCACTATCATTGTTGTACTCATGATTGGCTGTCACCATATCAATTTCGATAACGGTCGTATTGTCGGTGTAACAAATTCGAACAATAACCTTAAAAATAGGTATCAAATAACGGAATCATCACACTCAAAAAATATTAGGAACCGAACTATAGATAAGGTTTCCGAGAATAAGGCGTACCGCTTGGGCTTTCCTACTCTTGTCCAATTCATCGAGTAAATTTTAATGAATAGTGCCCTAGGGGGTTGCTATAAGCTTTTGCATGCATTCTTGTCCAGTGTCCCATTAAATCAACGTTTTTAAAAATAATAAGGATTAATTTCAGTAAACCCCCCTATACTATTCAGATTAATCAACTAATTCCTTGTGTGTCCATTTTGCCCCTTATACTATTCAATTTCATCAAATTGCCCCCTCACTTCTCAAAATGCCTAAACTACCCTCAATAATATAAGGGGGTTTAGTGAAATTAATAGTATAAGGGGGTTTAGTGGATTATTTCGGAAAAAATAATATATACTTTTTGCAAAAAAAAAAAAAAAATCGAAAAAAAATCATATTTTGTTCCAAAATATGAATTTTTTTTTCGAAAAATATTTTATTTGCAAAAAAGTATATATTATGTTCCAAAATATGATTTTTTTCTGAAAAATAAGTTTTTGCGAAAAATATATATTATGTTCCAAAATATGATTTTTTTTTCCGAAATTTTTTTTTTTGCGAAAAAGTATACATTATGTTCCAAAATATGGATTTTGTTTTCGAAAAATAATATTTGGAACAAAAATGTATATATTTTGGAACATAATATATATTTTTCGCAAAAAATTATTTTTCGAAAAAAAAATTCATATTTTGGAACATAATATATACTTTTTCGCAAAAAAAATAATTTTCGGAAAAAAAATCATATTTTGGAAAATAATATATATTTTTCGCAAAAAAATATTTTTCAGAAAAAAATCATATTTTGGAAGATAATATATATTTTTTGTAAAAAAATTATTTTTCAGAAAATATCATATTTTGGAACATAATATATATTTTTTGCAAAAAAATTATTTTTCCAAAACAAAATTCATATTTTGGAACATAATATGATTTTTTGCAAAAAAAATATTTTTCGAAAAAAAAATTCATATTTTGGAACATAATATATACTTTTTCGCAAAAAATATTTTTCGAAAACAAAATTCATATTTTGGAACATAATATATATTTTTTCGGAAAAAAATATTTTTCGAAAAAAAAAATCATATTTTGGAACAAAATATGATTTTTTTTCGAAATTTTTTTTTTTTGCAAAAAGTATATATTATTTTTCCCGAAATAATTCACTAAACCCCCTTATACTATTAATTTCACTAAACCCCCTTATACTATTGAGGGTAGTTTAGGCATTTTGAGAAGTGAGGGGGCAATTTGATGAAATTGAATAGTATATGGGGCAAAATGGACACACAAGGGGTTAGTTGATTAATCTGGATAGTATAGGGGGTTTACTGAAATTAACCCAAATAATAATTTGAAAGGGGTACAGTACCGTAATTAAAGGTTAAATCCCAAGATTTGGTAACACCTCATTTTAAAATGTTTGCGTCTCTTGGAAAGCATTGCAATAGATTCTTTTCACGATCAACAAAAATAAATAAATTAACAATAATTAAAAATAATAATATATACTTATAATACTAGTAAAAATAATAATACATTAGTATATAAAAACAAATAAGAAACGTGTAAAGGGAATATTGACTGCTTTAGTTTAATAATGCATGGAGAGTGTTCTCATTTATAATATACAAAACCAGGAAGACAGATTTTATTGTGTGGGAATGAATTTCATTCTTCCCACTAAAAAATTCATTTATTTCATTCTCACATCGACTAAAAATCAAAACAAGATCAAGTTTATTGTCTTTATTATCTCTTTCCAACAGCTTCTTATTATTTTCAGTTAATTGCGTAAAATTCTTCTAAATTATAGAAATTTGCATTTTACTCCTATTACTATATACTCCCTCTCTCCCATTTTAAGGTCATGTTTGGTATAACTTTTACTTCTGACTTTCCTCAGAATAAAAAGAGAAGCATAAGTTGTTTTGAGAAGTTGGTACTCCCAAATTCTTTAAAACGATCTTCCAAAGCCCAAAATCTCTTCCAAAATTTTTGTCAAAGACCTTTCAAAATAGTTTTTTCCTCCAGAAAGCAAAAATAATATTTGAAAAGTCAATCCAAACAGGGCCTAAGTGTCCCTTATTACTAATCCAACTTTTTAAAATGATAACTTTAGTATTTTTTTTATTATATGGGTAGTGTATGAATTATCAGCTTTATTCATAGTAGAGTCTGTAATGATGTGATAATTTGTAGTGTAAATTTTTATTATTTTAATACAATGAAGATTAAATTAGTAAATTGACAAAATAAATTACTTTAACTTTTTAAATGAGACATTTATTTTAGAACGAACAAAACATGGAAGGTGAATACTTAGATTGGGACGGAGAGAGTACTTTGTAAATAAACCGCCCCTAAATGAAAAATGAAAAATAAAAAAACTGAAAAAATTGCAACAAACCCCATTCCCTTAAATAGACATTCAGAACATTGAGATTTTTTTGTGAGTTCCTGTAAATGCAGAAAAGTTACACAATAGAAATCGGGATAAAAAATTGGACCTCTTCTCATTAATCAAAGTCCTCTATTTATACACAATTATGATAAATGGGTCAAGCCCATGTACCCAAGTTTATCAATCCCTCAAATCAAGGGATTTGATAAACTCTACCCTTTTTTGGACTCTTTATTCTATAATTGGATTACTCCTTGTCTTGTGGACCACACTTTAGCTTCTAGAATTTTCCATGGGCCCATTGTTGTTTTCGGCCTGCTTGTTTTCAACCCATCCGTCTTCCGGCCCATCCGTCTTTGGCCCATCCGTCGTCGGTCCATCTATAATTGGGCCAAATATTTCAACCATTACACAGCCCCTGAGGTTATGGGTTTTTGTAAAAAGCCCATTACCGAAAAATTTCAAACAATACTAGATATATATATACATTCATGCACTTTTTAGGGAAAAATGAGGTTTGGTGAGTTGTCAACCAATTATGAGCATTTATTGGCATTTTGAAATGTGCGGCCACCATTCCCTTGATTGCCGCACCATGACGGCTCATCGTGGGTTGCGCGACCTTCGGGCTTCGTGCAACCCTTTGGCCTCCTTCTCCCCCTCTATAAAATCCACACTTCTCCATTTCACACTTTGCAATTTTCTGCTCTAGTCTTTTTCTTCCTTAGCTTTTCATCCCTGGGTTTTATTTTCTTGTTCTTGCCGCAATCCTTCCCGTCGATCGTTCCGGATTTACTTAATATGACAGAACCCTGCTGCTACCCGAAGCTCCTGTGACTCTCCGTTCGCCAACCGAGTAAGTTGACCGGTCATTTCTTCTCCTTTCTTTTAATTTTCATCTTTGCCCCCTTCTGTCTCTTCTACCTTTCTTTAGAATTATGTCTGACAGTGACGACACCCGGTCAGTAGAGGAAGTCGTTTTATCTTCTACCTCAGGCACCGATCCCACTAGCAGTGACAGTCCCCAGCCCACTCCTAAAACAACCAAAAAGACCACTCCTCAAAGTACTGACCTTCCGGGTTCCTCAACGACCGATCCTGCGAAATCCAAGCCTTCTGAACCATTCGTAGTGGCCCCACTTAAGAGGACCCGACCTGAAGTGGACGTTAAACACCTTCGGGCTGAGACCCAAGTTCCCAAAGATGTTGATGTGTCCCCTTACCCTGGCTACCTAGATTTTACCCAGAGCTAGGGGCTAGCCCCCGGTAGCATTCTGCTATCGGCATCTCATCTTAGGGTTCTAAGGTTCCCTCTTCACCCTTTTTTTCACTACGTGTTTTTCATGCTAGGGTTGCACCCTCTCCAACTAAACCCGAACAGCTTTAGGATCATATCCATGCTCATGTTGTATAACAGGGATATGGACCTGAACTTAGGTCTAGCCGACCTCCTCCTTTGTTATTTTTTCCAAAATGCCAGAGCGAGTAGGGGTAGGTACAACCTTTTCCCCTTTCAAGGCCGCAGCATATGTACCGATACCGAAAAATCGGACAAGGGATGGAAAGAACGAATGGTAGTAGTGAGTGGCAATTGGTCATACCCTTTTTCTCATATATTCCCGATCCCTAATAAGTTCGGTCCCATTCGTCTGCCTGTCTACCGCCCCTTCATAAGGCTTCTTGCCTCTGTGACCACTGTGACCTTCATCGGGGGGACTATGCCTTCAAATTTCTAGGTTATGAGGGCAAGGACCTTCCCCTTACCTTTATAAAACACCGGATAGGCCTCTTGAAAACCCATGTCTGGGGCAAAACCCGATCGGCTACTGACCTGCTGACCTTGGACAATCTTGAGTCGATCTCTAACTTGGGCGCTGGTGTTGACAGGATGGACTTGCCTGACAAACCTATGTCCGCCAGAATCCCTCAAGTTCCCGAAGGGATTACCCTTGTTGATGTTGTGCCATTATCAACAGCACCGCCTTCGACTTCGGTACCTCCACCTGCTCAGAGCCCGGCGGCGCCACTAGCACAGAACCCATCGGTTCCACCTCCGCCTCCTGTTAATGCTCCGACTGTGAGGACTCGATCCAGTACAACTGGTGCAGTGGGTACTAAAAGGGTCAGGACACAAGCTGAAAATGCTTCTTCAAGCAAAGCTCCTGCTGCCCCTGAATCATCCCAAGCTCTGACTCCTTGGGAGCCTAAGTTTCTGCTGCCAGATGGGACTCCAGTCTGTGCTGATCAAATCACCCTTAATCATCCGGAAGCTCTTCGGGCTATGGCCAAAGGGATCTGGACACCAACTGATAGGGTGGCTCAGACTAAAATTACCAGAACTGATCTGGCTAAGAGGACTTCAATAATGGTTATGGAGGTAAAAGACTTTGTTTAACCTTTGTGTTCTTTATTTCGTTTGTTTGATCGTTATTTGTGTAATAATCCAATCTTTACTGTGTAGCTTCTCTACGGCGTTCAGGCCTACAACAGTTTCCTTGAGACTGATGTCAAAGAAATGGCCGGTATGAAAGCCCAAATAAAACAGAATGAGATCCACCGGGTTTCTCTGGTTAAGGAGGCGGATGGTCTCCGCCAGATCGTTTCTAAATAGAAGACTCTTCTGGAAACCGGTGAAGCGGAAAGGCAAACCCTGACTGCTGAAAAGCTGGTTCTGGCTGCCGAGCTGGAAAAAACGAGGGAGGCTACCAGGAAGATGGCAGCTGAAAAAGCTGAGTCTGATAGACTCTTGGCAGAATCAAAGAGGCTTCTGTCCCTTGAGCGGGAAAAGACAGAAGTGTGTCGTCTGGGAGGGCTTGACATGTTCAAAAGATACAGTGTCATCTGCGACATCCGAGCGGTCAGGGCCTGGCGATGGAGGCATGAAATGGAGCATATCCCTCTGGAATCCCGGGAATTCAAGACCGCAGAGGAATTCGATGCCCATATGGGAGTACCATTTCCTTATGAAAACCCTCCTGCCTCTGAGAACGAGAAGCGCTTCGCCGCCATCCTGAAGGGGGAAGAATATCATCCTCCCGAACAGTAGCTAGGACAATTTCATACGTTTTCTTGTAATTATTTGTCTTTTGTGTTGGTTTTTAGCGTTTTGTACTTAGCTTTTATGAAACAATTGAGCCTTCGGACATCTGGCCCCTGAGGCTATTTTTTTTTATTCATTTTGAATTCAAACACTTAGGAAATTTCAATGAATCACAAAGCCTTCGGGCACTGGGCCCCTGAGGCTTGACTTCATCCTCTGGTCAGTCCAAATCAGGTTTGAACTCAAACACTTTAGGAAATTTTAACAAACATGAAGCCTTCGGGCATTTGGCCCCTGAGGCTTGATTTCATCCTCTGGTTAGTTCAAATCAGGTTTGAACTCAAACACTTAGGAAATTTTAACAAACATGAAGCCTTCGGGCATTTGGCCCCTGAGGCTTGATTTCATCCTCTGGTTAGTTCAAATCAGGTTTGAACTCAAACACTTAGGAAATTTTAACAAACATGAAGCCTTCGGGCATTTGGCCCCTGAGGCTTGATTTCATCCTCTAGTTAGTTCAAATCAGGTTTGAACTCAAACACTTAGGAAATTTTAACAAACATGAAGCCTTCGGGCATTTGCCCCTGAGGCTTGATTTCATCCTCTGGTTAGTTCAAATCAGGTTTGAACTCAAACACTTAGGAAATTTTAACAAACATGAAGTACTTGTATAAAAGTAGAATCTATCTTTATTGAGATGAATTTGAAAATTGTGAAGCAGAGGCGCCGATATCGGGCACAGATGCTTCGTAATAAAGGTGCCATAGAAAGACACAGTTTTATTTCTTAATAAGAAAATCAACTGTCTAAGGATAATACATCTTTAACCGATAAGCATTCTGAGAGTTGGACTCGAGGCGGCCTGTTTCGTTCTTCCGAACCCGATAAGCACCGCGTCCGATAACCTCAACCACTGTGTAAGGTCCTTCCCATGTCTCTCGTAATTTGCCTACAATCCCAATCTTCCTTCTGAGCACCATATCGCCTACTTGGAACTCTCTTCTTTTGACTTTCTGATTGAATCGTGCCCTGACTTGCTGCTGATAGGCAGCTAGTCTTATCCCGGCGGCTTCCCTTCTTTCTTCCAGGAGGTCCAGATCATGGGCTAGGTGCTGATTGTTTGGACCTTCTTCCCATGCGTGACTCCTTAAAGTAGGTACCCTTAGCTCGGTCGGGATAACTGATTCGGCCCCATAAGCCATGGCGAAAGGGGTTTCTCCAGTTGGCTGTCTTGGAGTAGTCCGATAGGACCACAACACCTCAGGCGATTTCTCTAACCATGCCCCTTTTGCGTCTTCAAGTTTTTTCCTCAGTGTGTCAAAAATGTTTATATTCGTCCTTTCGGCTTGCCCATTTCCCTGTGGGTAGCCGACGGAAGAAGTGTTCTGATTGATCCCATGTTTTTCTAAGAATGCTTGAACCCTTCTGTTGTCCAGGTTGGTGCCATTATCCATCATTATGGTTCGGGGTAGGCCGAATCTACAGATGATGTGGCTCTAGATGAATTTTATAACATGGCTACCTGTTATGGTGGGATATGCCTCCGCTTCCACCCATTTGGTAAAATAATCGGTAGCCAGGAGAACATGTGTGGTACATCGTATTGCCTGAGGGAGAGGACCCACAATGTCCATACCCCATCCGGCAAAAGGGTGAGGAACAATAGTCGGGTTTAAGAACTCCGGCGGTGGATGAATGGCATCTCCATGAAACTGGCATTTTTTGCAATGTCTGACATAAATTTCAGCGTCTCTTGCCAGGTAGGGCCAGAAGTACCCCTGGGTGAGGACTTTATGAGCTAGGGACCTTCCTCCGGAGTGATTGCCACAAGCTCCTGCATGAATCTCCTCCATGACTGCCGATGCCTCTGATGGGGTGAGACATCTTAAGTATGGTCCGGAAAAAGACTTTCGGTATAGTTGGCCGTTGTATAAGGCATATCTGGCTCCCTTCATTCTTATCTTCCGGGCCTCGGATTTTGATTCAGGCAATGTACTAAATCTCAGATAATCTACTATCGGATCCATCCAACTTGGTTCCCATGGGATAACCATTACTTCTTTGGGGGGTTCCAAGCTGGATCGGACGACGAAGTCTATTGGTACAGTGCGGGTCATACTTTCTCCTGAGGCGGAGGCTTGGTTAGCCAGATGATCTGCTACAGAGTTATCTCCTCTGGGAATCTGTTCAAAGTTTATCTGCTGGAACTCTCCGGCCTCCCTTAGAACCAGATTCTTGTATGCTTCCATCTTCGGCTCTCGGGTTTCATACTCCCCATTTAACTGTCGCACGACTAGCTGGGAGTCACTTCGTACTTATGCTCTTTGGACTTGAAGACTTCGGGCTAACCGAATTCCTGCAAGGATGGCTTCATACTCTGCTTCGTTGTTAGAAGCTGGAAATTCCAGTCTAACAGATTGTTGGATTTTAGTACCATCCGGTGTTACGAGTACTACTCCGACCCCTGCTCCGTTGATGTTGGATGATCCGTCTACGAACACGAACCATAATCCAAGCTCAACTTCTTCTGTGCAGTCAGTAGTTTCTGTTTCTAGCAGGAAGTCAGCTACTGCATGTCCTTTGATGGCCGTTCGGGGGACATAGGTTATGTCAAAATCCCTAGTTCAATTGCCCATTTTGAGACTCTCCCAGATAACTCAGGCTTCGCCATTATGGATCTTATCGGAGTTACAGTAGGAACTATGATCGGGTGCGCTTCAAAATAGTGCCGAAGACGTCGCTTAGCATTGATCAGTGATAGTACCAGCTTCTCCTGCTTTGAATAATGGGTTTCTGCATCAGCAAGGGATTTGCTGGTGTAGAAGACTGGTGTCTGATACCCTTTGCCCTCCTTGACCAGAGCGACGCTGGTAGATGTTGCTGAAATGGCAAGATACAGGTGCAACGGCTCATCGGCTTCAGGGGTTGTCAGAATCGGGGGCTTCGCCATGTAACTTTTGAGTTTATTCAGGGCCTTCGCTTGTTCTGGCCCCCAGACTTCTCCTTGTGCCGCTTTTATTGCCTAAAAGAACGGCCTACACCGATCGGTTAATCGAGAGATGAAACGGCTGAGGGCCGCGATTCTTCCGGTTAGTACCTGGATCTCCTTCCGGGACTTTGGCTCAGCTGTCTCTACGAGAGCTTTGACTTGCGCAGGGCTAGGTTGTATTCCCGTCCGATCAACTATGTGCCCCAAAAACTGGCCCGAGGATACTCCAAAAGAACATTTGGCCGGGTTGAGCTTCATATTGTACTTTCGGAGGGTGTCGAACACCTGCTGCAGATTGGTTAGATGGTCTCCTTTCACCTTGCTTTTGACCACTGTGTCATCGATGTAGGCTTCGATGGTGGATCCCATCATCCCTTGGAACACCCTTCTAACCAACCTCTGATAGGTAGCACCTGCATTCTTTAGTCCGAAAGGCATAACTGTATAACAAAATGTACCTGATTCAGTGATGAAGGCAGTCTTTTCCTGGTCCTCGGGATCCATTCGGATCTGGTTATAGCCAGAGTATGCATCCAGGAAGCTCAGGCGATCGAATCTTGCGGTGGCATCTACCATTTGATCGATCTTCGGTAAAGGGAAACAGTCTTTCGGGCATGCTTTATTCAGATCAGTGAAGTCAACACATACCCTCCACTTGCCCTTTTTCTTCTGGACCACCACCACGTTCGCCAACCAGGAAGGATACTGGACCTCTTTTATGAACCCTGCTTGCAGAAGTCGATCAACCTCTTCAGCTATGATCTGGTTTCGATGGGCTCCCATTCGTCTCTATTTCTGTTTAACGGGCCTTGCGCTGGGATCCACATTGAGAGAATGCAAGGCTACTGATGGATCAATACCGGTCATGTCCATATGGCTCCACGCAAATATGTCGGCATTGGATCGGAGAAGGGATTCCATTTCCTCTTTTTCCTGTGGACTGAGGCCTGAACCAACATAGGTAAACCTTTCAGGGCGATCGGGACAAATTTGAACTTCCAGTAGTGGTTCGACTGCTACTGGTGACCCCGAACCGCCCTCTTGTAATTGCTATTTGGCATCAGATGATGTCTTGGACTATGACCTCTGTTCCGGTTCCATTCTTCTTTTTAGACTTTTCATAGTGACTGCGTAACACTCATTTGCTGCTATCTGATCGCCCCTGATATCGATTACGTCAATTCCGTTCGGGTCAATACACCGCATGACCTGATGCATGGTAGAAGGGACTCCGTGCATACGATGGATCCATCCCCTTCCCATGAGGAGATTATAGGAAGGTTTTACATCTACCACCACAAAAGTCTCTCGGAGTGTGCGCCTTGCTGCCGTTACTGGTAATTGTATTTCGCCCACTGGTTCCACCCTTTTGCCATCGAATCCTGCTATCGGGCTTCTGGAAGGGACTATTTCCTGAGCGCTGATTTCCAATTTCTCAAAGGCCCACTTGGTGATAATGTTGGCACTGCTTCCTGGATCGACCATTACCCTCTTGATCAGGCAGTTGGAGACCATGAGGGAGACAACCAGGGGGTCGTCATGAGGTGTCTGAATATTCCGCATATCTGCAGAGGTGAAAGTAATCTGGGCGTCCTCTTTCGGGCTTCGGAATTCGGTGACCTCCCCAACCCTTCGTAACTTCTGGGCTTGCCGCATCTCTGATCTACGGGCTTCTTCCGCTTCTGACCGACTGGGCCCTCTATGGACCATGTGAATGACCCGCACGGGTTGTCCCATAGCTCCCTTGGTAGGAGCATGCGTCGCTTGATCTGGTCGGGCTCCTTCCTTGGCAACATACTCGGTCAGTTCTCCTTTTACAATCATGGCTTCCACTTATCTTCTGAGGCTTCTGCACTCGTTAGCGTGGTGCCCGTCTTCGCCATGGAAGGCGCAGTGCCTTGACATATCCCTTTGGTCCATCGGCTGTCTGATGGGATGTGGTGACCGGTAGATTCCTTTGCCCTTTGTTTCCTGGTACAGCTTTGCCAATGTCACTTTTAAGGGGGTGACCTTTTCCTCAAACCTTGGTTGTTTCTCTGGGGCTGGGGAAGGAACTGGAGGTGCGCTCGGTCTCTTCCGGTCTGGTGCCCGATCCTTTACCCTGGAAGGCACGGATGTTCTGGCTTCTACTGTTGCAAAGGCGGTCCTTCTTTGTCGTATGGCCAACTCCTCTTCTATTCGGAGGTGCCCCTATGCCCTAGAGTTGAGCTCTCCAATATCGGCTGGTGGCCTCTTGACTAGGGACTGGTGGAACTTGGTTCCAAGGATCAGGGTCATTCTAAAGGCTTCGACGGCTGAATGCTGATCTCAGTTGTCAATTGAAGACATCTCCACATTGAACCGTGAGACAAAACTTTTCAGGGATTCGCCCTTCTCTTGGATCATGGTGAACAGACTGGAGATAGTCTTCTTCTGCCTTTTATTGCCGAAGTATTGTGCAATAAATAACTCGCAGAGTCTGAGCCAGTTACCGATCGATCGGGGCGGTTGCTTTCTGAACCACAGGAGGGCTGCGTCGGTCAGGCTGGTGGGGAAAACTTTGCAGAGTAAGGGCTCGTTCTCGTTGTAAACATTCATCTTGGTATGAACGTGATAGATGTGTTCGGTTGGATCTTTTGTACCATCGAACAGGGTGAACTTCGGTAATCTGAACCTTTCTGGATAGGGCACGCTGGTGATCGAGACGGTGAATGGTGTCTGAACGGCGTCTATGGATGCCTCGGATGCCAAATCGATTGGGGTCTGTACCTTCATATCCCTAAGCACGTCTCGCTGAAATCTTGACATGATTTCCTCCAATTTTTTCATGGTCAGGACCTCCTCGGGGTTGCGTGCCCCAAGAACCTGTAGGGATGACTCTGCATGTTCTTCACGATCGTTGTGGGCCCTAGCGGGTAGGTCATCTTTGTCTGTCTGGCGGCCTACAGATCGTTCGCGTTGGCCGGACTGCTCGTCATCATGGACCTCCTCTGGGTTCTGCAGTTGAGCCAATTTTGCTGCCAGTTCAGCGTTCTGCCTTTCTAATTCGGCAGTTCTCTCCTCAAGGGCTCTCCTGATCGGATCTTCTGGTTGTTGGCCTCCGTTTGGAGGCAAATCGGTCTGTTGTGATCGTGTGATCGCCATTGATGGTACGGATCTTAGCTTTTTTGTAGAGGGTGGGAAGCTTATTGAAAAAGATTTCAATAATAGGGAAACTTCCCACAGACGGCGTCAATTGTGTAAATGCATAAAAATTACACAATAGAAATCGGGATAAAAAATTGGACCTCTTCTCATTAATCAAAGTCCTCTATTTATACACAATTGTGATAAATGGGTCAAGCCCATGTACCCAGGTTTATCAATCCCTCAAATCAAGGGATTTGATAAACTCTACCTTTTTTTGGACTCTTTATTCTATAATTGGATTACTCCTTGTCTTGTGGACCACACTTTAGCTTCTAGAATTTTCCATGGGCCCATTGTTGTTTTCGGCCTGCTTGTTTTCAGCTCATCCGTCTTCCGGCCCATCCGTCTTTGGCCCATCCGTCGTCGGCCCATCAGTCCGGTGGCCCATCTATAATTGGGCCAAATATTTCAACCATTAGAGTTCCAAATTAATGACCTATAGGTTTGTGGCAATAAAAACCTTTATATTTTCTAAACATATTTTTGATAGTTCAAAATGGTATTTTGCAATTAACCTAAATGATAAGTCAATAGTTGTAAGACACATATAGCAATATTTCAGTAGTTTCTAAGGCACAATTAAAAAGCCACCATTCTACAATTAAACTGTTGGCTTTATATGAAAACTTTCTATTGTTCACAAGGTTAATCTTAGACTTCTTTTAGTCCAGAAAAAAGAAATGCAAATTCCCTATACAGGCTATACTTCAAAAGGAGTTTTGGATATGACAGATATACTTGCACTGAATTATTAGATTTAATTAGAATAGAGAATACATATCTATAATTATCTTTACATCTCATAATAATTCATCAAACGGATATGTATTTACTGTCCTATTAGGCCTAATAATTCAGTGAAAATTTTATTTTTCTCTCCACAATTACCCTATTATTTGCCGACATTGGACCATAGGCCCCACTGTATAGGACCATCAACCTTTCTCTTACACATTTTTCACATTTTTCATATTTTCATATCCAGGGCCAAGAATTTTAATAAATTAATTTTCAATTTTAATAGTTGTAATTTCATTTTCAGTCTTCAATCTTTGACAATGAAGAATAAAGTGTTAGAAGATTGAGTGCAATTTCTTCTATATAGTTTAATTTCTACTTTATGATTTTCAAAATCAAACAATTTTTTTACCATAATTTGTTACACATTTATACAACATTTATAGTAATTTGACATTTGTAAGTGCGTGCAAATGCAGGTATTGTCCTTTATTAAATGAGGCCTGAATGTTAGACCAGTTTCATCTACCTCGCTGAAACTATTTGACTGAATTAGCCTCCGACATATGGAGAACTCCACCCAAGTCCACCGCCTTCACTGGTAAAAAAAAATAGAAAAAGTAATTTCGTAACTTACTCCGCCCACTATTATTTAATTATTTTATTTTATTTATCGTAATACCTACTGGTTTTTCATCTTACAAGTGTAAAACAATTATTTATTTATATTAACAAAAAACACAGTGGGTTCAGCCCATGAAAATGAAGTTGGTCCTCCGCTGATGTGGTCTCATCTAATTTTGACACATGGCTCAAATTTATTTTAAAAAGGAAGATGAACATAAAAATATAATTTAAAGTTAATTTTTTTTTTAAAAAAAATTTGGTTACTTCAAATTTAAATTTGGGTAAATGACTAAAATTGATGAGTCATTTTTTCTCGAAAATAAAATTATGTGTATTGTTTATAACCTTGAACCTTCCAAGGGCTTAATACCACTAACATTAGGTCTTTGGTATATATCACCTCTTTTAATCCCAAGAGAATCGATAATATAGGACCAAGCCAAATTTTAATTTACTACTACTTTTTTTTACCCATAATGATCCTATTCCATATTCGATATTCGAGTATTAAATATTTTTTTGCCAAAAGAATAAAATTATTGAAGGTTCTTAACCATTAAAAGTTCAGAATATAGACATGAAATTATCTGCCATTAAATCATCATTTAGCAGTTAACGGTCCAATTTGGCCTTTTTTGGAATTAATTTGAAATATGAACTCATGACCGTTGGGTCACACTAGAACACAAAGTCACCAACACATCTTATGCAGCAATAGTAGATATAGATTACACTCTAATTAAGGTGTATACATCCATCCATGCATATATAATGATATATACACATATATAAAGCATGACATTTATATTGATTTATATAAGCCGCACACCTGTCATTGCAATAGTAGAAGTTCTGTGGCTTTACAAAGAGAGTGATAGATAGACAACAAGGAAAGAGAACCAAAGACCCAACTAAGAAGCCAGAGTAGAGCTTATATAAACAAATTCTCTCTCTCTACTTTCTCTACTTTTCTTCTCCTCTGTTCTCACATTTATTCAAGCAGTTGATGTGAGAATATATATATATATATAAAGAGAGAGCGGGAGAGCATTTTGGGTAGAAAATAAGAGAAGAACAGAGCATTTTATCCAATGCTCTGTTTTTCAAAATTAACCTCTGAGTATAGTGATTGACATTCCAGCTCTAGCACCACTGTTTTGCATAACCCAGAAGCAAAACATCAAAAAAAGAAAAATATTATTGCCCTTTAGCCGAAAAGGGACATATATATATATATATATATACATATACATTTATACAGATCTATGCTCTGTTTTCCTCTGTTTTCACCTACAAAATACACACAATAAATGGAGAAACTTTCGTCGGTGAAGCTTCTTCCGGATTCATTTATGGGTTCTAGAGATGACATTACAAATCAAATAATGTTGACTTGGGGTCAGATCAAAGCGCCATTGATAGTCCCTCTTCTCCGGCTCGCGGTCGCGTTGTGCTTGATAATGTCTGTAATGTTGTTCGTTGAGAGGGTGTATATCGGAATTGTTATCACTCTTTTGAAGCTTTTTGGGAGAAAACCTGAGACTCGCTACAAATGGGAGCCCATAAAGGACGATATTGAATTTGGCAATTCAGCTTACCCTATGGTTCTTGTTCAAATCCCAATGTACAATGAAAAAGAGGTCCTCTTTCTTTCTCTGTTTCCTCAATTTCATTTTTGTTTTTACATGTACATTTTGATCATATATATATATATATATATATATATATATACATGTGTGTGTGCGTTTGTGCAGGTGTATCAGCTGTCAATTGGTGCTGCATGTGGCCTTTCTTGGCCCTCTGATCGAATTATAATCCAAGTGCTTGATGATTCAACAGACCCCTTAATCAAGGTACGCCCTAGATTATAAAAACCCTTTAATTTCAGCAAAACCCATTTGCTAAAACTCTCAAAGACCACATTTTTCTCACTTTTTCTCATCAAAACACACCTTATGTGTATCTGTGGGGAGGGTCAGATTGTAGCCCTAGTTCTAATAAACCACATAAATAGTTTTCTTTCTTTGTGAATGTACATTTATTCATATATATATATATATGTATAATTAATGCTTATGTGGGTTGGGCGCTTGGGTTGTTTCTTATTTTGCTAAGATATGGTGGAATTGGAGTATAGGACTGATAAACATGAGCAAGCAAAGGATTTAGGTTATCTTTGGTATGCATTAATGGAATGGAATACAAGCGTGGATGAAATGAGAATGAGAATGAAATATAATAGTCATTCACATTTTATTATTTGATTGTAAATGTGGAGTACATTGGAAATAAAATGAATTTGAATTTTTTTTTCCAAAAATGTCATTTTAGTGATGAATATATAACTTTAATATAATAATATTATGTTGTAATTTTTTACAAAAAAATAATAATAAAAGATAATGGTTGAATTGTTTATTTAAAATGTGAGAATGTTATTTTAGTACTTTTATATTTACTAATGGAATGAAAATTCATTCATTCATTAGGAATGGTCTTTCTCATTCAAAATATCGTACCAAATAAATAAAAGGATATTTCATTCTTACCAACCAAACATGACATTAATATGTTTGTGTGTGTATAAATTATTTACCCAAAAAAAAAAAAAAAAGTGCGTGTATACATACATACATATAGATATATATTATAAATGCGTCTGTGATTATTGTTTCTCATCGAGGTCCACACCATTGTCTAGATTTTCCATTCAAACACCAATTTCCAATCTTAGAACAATTTATTATACAATGTGCTATATATCTGTGTGGTATACATAAATACACATACATATATATATATATATGTATATATTGACTTTATGTGGTGGGTTGTGTAGGATATGGTGGAAATGGAGTGCCATAGATGGGCGAGCAAAGGGATCAACATAAAGTACGAGATTAGAGACAACCGAAATGGGTACAAAGCAGGGGCTTTAAAGGAGGGCATGAAACACGAGTATGTCAAACAGTGCGACTATGTCGCCATTTTCGACGCCGATTTTCAACCCGAACCCGACTTCCTCTGGCGGACCATACCATTCCTTCTCCACAACCCGGAAATCGGACTCGTTCAAGCTCGGTGGAAGTTCGGTAATTAAATTCATTCATTCATTAATTTCTCTTCATCAATTACTCACCATATTTATTGTCTCTAGTAGACCACAAGTCTTGTAAACTGTCGGTGTGTGTCTATATAGCTATATATATATATATGGATACATGTATCAATAATTTATGTGCGCTGACATTTTAGCCCACATAGATTTTGACACGGTTGGGTATTATGTTGGTAGAAAATTGTTGGACCTAACACTTTAAGTACGACCCTCTATGTGCGTACTATTTTGCTATTTCCAGCTGCATTTTCAAAGAATTTTTATTTTTTGAGATGGTTGTGTATATATATATATATATATATATATATCACTAATCAATTATAATATCAGTATAATGAATTTGGACTATATGTTAAAAACAATAATATGTCTTACATAATGTTATTAGAACCTAAAAATGAAATTGATTCCTGATAAATCTTATATAAAATTGATTTTTTCTACACGAAAATAAATGATAACATTGTATGACTATACACAAAAGCTTGAATAAACTATCGATAGTATTGCTTCACACCATCACCAAATTACGACTGTAATCATTCACACGTGTAAGTGATTATAATCATCTTTGGCATGGTGCCATTGAACTAACTATAAAAAAAAATTAAAAAAAAAATTTATTTGTCACATTTTATTCATTTTTTTGAAGTATTGGACATTGAAATAAGTTTGAGTGCAAAATAGAAGTGACTATTTCTTGTTGGGCACTTCATATCTGGGTTGAGTGTACAGTTCTATTGGTGAAAAAGCTGTCTATGTCCCCTTGAATTGCCAAGTTGGGAAGTGCTAGATGGTGGGGGCAAATCTGTGTGTGAAATCTCTGTTCTGTCATTATCAATATAAGGGCATGTTTGGCAGTTCCTTTATTTTAAAAGGGTATATCTGTCTTTATAAAACTGCTTCTGGTTCCAAAACCAGCAGCTGCATGTGCAAAATTGTACGGTGGACCACAGTCATAACTCAACTAGCCGACACTTTTATTTATATTCTCTGAATTTTATATATACACACAATTTTAGTTTATGTTTTTATTTTTCTGATATTAGAAAGTGAACATTGGAAAAGACTCAAAACTTGCAATTTGATACTTTAATCTCTTCTTAGCACATAGGACACATAATCTAATACAATACACTAGTGTAATGTTCTTTAAAACTGCATTTGTAGCAAAGATGATTTTTTTGGAGAGTTTTTTAGAAATTAATAAAAATATTTTTGGAACAAGAAGTATCATCCAATATATGAGTCTATATATATATATATATATATATATATAATGATGATGTGGCATGTTGTTATTGCAGTGAACGCAGATGAATGCTTGATGACAAGAATGCAAGAAATGTCATTGGATTACCATTTTACAGTGGAGCAAGAAGTGGGCTCCTCAACTTATGCATTCTTTGGCTTTAATGGTATGAATCACTTGACTGATCAATATTAGTAAGTCATTAGTCTACTAAATTCTAGTGATGGACATAGAGATATAACCTTATATATATATTATAGATACTAATTTGAAGTCTTTTATCAATATCACTTGTTGTGGTTACAGAATTTACATTTTCAAATGAACAGTTTTAACGCATTTTCTGCAGAATTGTTAGTGTGACATTGAAATAGTACAGGGATTATTATTGAAGTTTGAAATGTCTAAATATTGATCTGTTAATTAAAGTATTGAGAATATATAGTAGAATTCTTCACTGCTTATTTTGTTTCGTTTGTCGAATTTTAAAACTGACTCTTATATGATTATTGATAATCCAAGGGACTGCTGGTGTTTGGAGAATTGGCGCGCTCAATGAGGCTGGAGGATGGAAGGACCGGACTACGGTTGAAGATATGGATTTGGCAGTAAGAGCTAGTCTCAAAGGCTGGAAATTTTTATACCTTGGTACTCTCAAGGTATCGTCTTTTTTTCTACTCTATTAATTGTCTCGTCATGTTTACTATTAATTTTAGCGTTACTAGAATTGTTGAAGCTGCTATCTTCTTATCGAATCACTTGTCAAAAAAAAAAAAAATTTAAATTCGACTTCTCTATTGCTCATTCTTTTCTTTCTTCTGTTTATCATTATGAACCAGCAATGTTGCTTCACATGAATCAGAAAACATAATGCATGTCGCGTGTGCGATAGCAAGCGCACCAAAAGAAAATAAATAGCTTGAAAACTGATTTATTTATAGGAGGATTAACGCATTTTGCGAGTATGTGACCTTGGATTAGGCATTGTTAGGTCAATGACTAAGTACAATTAGAGAAGAAAATTTGTGTACATTAGGAAAATAGACGGAGTTATATCGACCCCTACATTTAGTATACGCTCTGAATTTTAGAAGCAAGCTTGATTATGCTAGTAATTATGTTTTTTGCTTCTTTTTGTTTCTTAAGGTGAAAAATGAGTTGCCAAGTACATTCAAAGCCTACCGCTACCAACAGCACCGTTGGTCTTGTGGTCCTGCCAATCTTTTCCGAAAAATGGTGATGGAGATTATAAGAAATAAGGTTGGTTGATTTTTCTCCATATATTCAATTTGACCATGAACTAGTCTTGTAAAAAATATATATATATTTAAATTCTAATTTGCCTTCTTTTTCATTTTTATTGCAGAAAGTGTCTTTGTGGAAGAAGGTGCATGTAATTTATAGCTTCTTCTTCGTTAGGAAGATCGTAGCTCACGTTGTCACTTTTGTGTTCTATTGTGTGGTACTACCGGCAACTGTATTGGTACCTGAGGTAGAAGTTCCGAAATTTGCAGCAGTTTATATTCCGTCCATCATCACTCTCCTCAATGCCGTTGGAACTCCAAGGTAGTATAGTTTTATTGCCTTCTGTTTTTCCATTCAACTTCATTTCTTACACTTCTTAAGGCAAATGAATACAAAGTCTCGCTGTAAAAGTACGATCTTTTGAATAATAAAAAAAATAATCTTCCCTTCAAGAAATTGAAGTAGCACTAAAATTGTTGTCTAGTAGAAATGTAAATGAAAGAAGGAATTCCTAGTCTTTGCCTAACAAATAGCTATCCTCTGCTTCTAAGAAGAAAGGATAGAAAACAAATTAGTGTTGGCTAAATATTGTGTAACAATGAATCAATAGGTTGTTTACTTGAGGAGAAGAAAAGAAATTGTGAAATTAACTTTCAGAGCAGTCTAATTTCATTTTTGTTACTATGATTCTGCAGGTCATTCCATTTAATGGTTTTCTGGATCCTTTTTGAGAATGTGATGTCACTGCACCGGACTAAGGCTACCTTCATCGGTCTGCTAGAGGCAGGGAGAGTGAACGAATGGGTTGTCACCGAGAAACTTGGAGACGCCCTCAAAATAAAATCAGCAAAGAAAGCGCCTAAGAAACTTCGATTCAGGATTGGCGAAAGGTGTGAATTCTCAACAAAAGAACTAGCATTATTTCAATACATATATGCATTGGACTCATGGCTTTGCAGATACATGGTGCATTCTATAATGATTTTAGTAGCTTGAGTACTTTGATTACGCATGCCACATTGTTGTTTGTACATTAACAAGATGGTGCATTGATTTATTATTTTACTAGCTTTGGTACTTGACTAAGGACCTGTTTGGGAATTGTTTTGTTTTTGGCCTAAACAAATCAAACGCTTTTGTTATAGGGTGCTTTTAGATGAAATCGGAATCAGGTTTGGTAACATAAATTGCGACTTTTTCTGGATTTGTTTAAAATTTGGCGCAGAAGTATTTTAGCCCTAGTGTTGAACAGTAAAAAAAACTCCAAAATATCAAATAAATATTCCAAGAAAAATACTTCAGCCCAAAAAGTACATTGGTTTCCAACCCAAAACAGAAACAGCAAAAATAAATCGCATGCCAAACAGGGGTCTAAATATGCAATATGCCATTGTTGTTTGAACATCAGCAATATGGTGCATTCTATTACAATTTTATGAGCTTTGGTACTTGACTAAGTATGACACTATTGTTTGAATATCAACAATATGGTGCTTTGTATAAATATTTATTGAGCTTTGGTACTTGACTAAGTATGCCATTTTTGTTGTTTGAACATGCACAGACTTCATATGCTAGAGCTTGGCACTGGGGCTTATCTCTTCTTCTGTGGCTGCTATGACATGGCCTTTGGAAAAAACTTCTACTTCTTCTACCTCTTTGCTCAAGCAATTGCCTTCTTCATCATGGGCTTTGGTCATATTGGCACCTTTGTCCCCAACTCTTAGTCACATTCTTCAGGTCAATGCTAATGCAATTCTTGGGCATTATGGGCTTTTGAGCTGCTTTTTTTTTTTTTTTTCCATTTGCAAATTTTACAATTTTAGGTTGTAAAAAAAGCAAAAATGGCTGCTCTTTTAGGTTGAGCATAAAAATTCAAGCCGCTGACTTGAAGAAATTTGTTGTCATGTGTATATGCCAAAATGTCCAAGGGGAGTACAGAACAAAAATGTTATGAAAATGGTTTTCATTGCACAGAAGATATGGGGAAAACAGCAATCAGGAGAGGCAAAGGCAGAGCATAAGTTTTGACCCCAAGTGGATAGAATAAATATATCTTTATATGGATTGTTTGTAATTGTGAGTATTTTGTAGCAAACCAGAAAACATTTACATGTTTTTTTTTTCTTTTTCCTTTGTTACCAAGAAGTTACAATGGTATTATCTTTTCATTTTTATTCTTTTTATATATATATATTGGTTGAGGTAAAATTGATTAATTGATTAATGAATTATGTGCAACTGTCAACTGTACAGAAAGTCATTTATTGATTTCACCAGATATGAACATTAATTGAAAGGGGTTATTGAATTTATGAAAATTGACCCACTGGTCAGTGGTCATATGCTTATAAAATTATGTAGTAAATATATGTCGGGCATTTAAAGGAACTTTCATTTTAAGGTTTATTAAGGATAAATTAATCTGTTTAATTAATAATCAATAAATTACTTAGTGTAATATATAGATATCTCATTTTAATAATCAATAAACAAAAAAACTAACTAATTAAATTCGGACGGGTGGCTGGGATAGAAGAGTTCTTGGGTCCTTCACCATGAGATCCTTGGTTCAAATCATCACAACTACATTTCCGTCTGGGTCACTGAAAGTTTACCCGGTCGTTGACTTCAAAGTCCCGGGGATTAGTCCCGGATCACCCCGGTTACCGAAAAAATAATAATAATAATTAATTGGTTGACATGAAATGAAACCAATTTAGTTAAGCTTTGTTTGGTAAGTGGTTATGGTTTCACCTGGTCTTGGTTTTCAGGGATCAAACCATATTTGTTTGGACTAGTCTCAAATTTTGGAATCAGACCAAATTGAACCAAATGTAGTGTTTTTGGAAGACCACCAAAAACAAAAATTGAATAAAAATAATAATAATATACAAAATAAATTAAATAATACATAAAAATAATAATAATAATAATAATAATAAATTAATAAAATATATTTATAAAAAATTAAATAATTAATAATTAATAAATTAAATTAAAAAAATTAAAAATAAAATAAAAATAATGAATAATAAACAAAATGAATTAAATAATAGATAATAATAATAATAAATGAATATAATAATAAACTAATAAAAAATATTTCGAAATAATAAAAAATTAATAAATAATAAATTAAATAAAACATATTTAAAAATAAAATAAAAATAATGAATAATAAACAAAATGAATATAATAATAATAAATTAATAAAATATATTTATAAATAATTAAAAATGAATAAATAATAATAAATTAATAATATAAATAAGAAATTAAATAAAATATATTTAAAAATAAAATAAAAATAATGAATAATACATAAAATGAATTAAATAATACATAATAATAATAATAAATAATTAATTAATTAATTAATATATGAATAAATAATAAATTAATAAAATATATTTATAAATAATTTAAAATGAATAAATAATAATAATATAAATAATAAATGAAATGAATTAAATTAAATAATGAAATAATAGTAAATAAAATGAATTAAATAATTAAATAATAAATAATAAATTAATAGAATATATTTATAAATTAATATATAAATGAATAAATAATAATATAAATAATAAATATATTTAAAAATGAATAAATAATAAATAATGATTAAAATAAAGTAAATAATACATAAAAATAATAAATAAATATTATAATAAATTATTTTATTTTTTTAAAGCGAAAAGATCAGACCAGATCGCTTTATCAAATATGGTCTAGTTCAATGTTTGTGAGACCATGACTATTAGACCAGACCGCTTACCAAACAGACTTTTAAATTTAGAATCTAGACAAACCAAACAAAATCAGATCGGACCAAACCATACCTGACCAGACAAGACAAGACAAGACCACCTACCTGGCCTAAATGTACAAGGATCAATCTTTGACCTGATCATTATTTCTCTTTCTAGAAGAATTCAAACTCACATATTAACTATAAAAGAAACTAACAAGAACAGTTATTGAATGAAAAAATAGTATAATCTTTCCAGCTCACTCAAGACTTGTATAAATTTTCTACACAAATCAATGGCTTGGGATGATTTATCTATATTTAACCTTACTTCTACAAAATCTTATTTTTAGAATTGGCATTCATTAATGCAAACTCACACTATATCTAATTATCTATATATAATATACGTATGTATATATATATATATATATAGACCTGCGCTGCATGGTCACCTACATTACAAGCATGTCCAACGGCAGAGCTGTTTTCTTCCTCGTAATGTTGGTGACCGGCTTAGGGTTGGTGGTGCTCAGTCCTGTGAGTGATGCAAGAGACATTGATTATGGCGCCATGAGACGCAACGTCCCTGCTAAAGCCAACACGCCACCACATCAGGCAAATTCATACACCAGAGGCTGTGGCAACCTTGAACGTTGTCGAAATTGATCCAAAACCTCGATATTATTTAATTTAGGGCTTGCTTGATTCAAATATTTGGAATGAGAATTCGGAAAAATAAAAAAATTATTTTTTAAGAACAAGAAAAGAAAATTATCTAAAACATAAATTTTTGTAACTGAAATTCTTGGAAACTGGTTCTGCTTTAGTGTCATTTTTATTATTATATTTTTTTGCTAATTTTGATTAATAACTTCCAAAATAAATAACTATTCGATGCGAGGGATTAAAAAAAGAAAAATATCCCCCAACCAACATTAATTTACCAAGGAAAAATTAATGGTAAATTTCATTTCATGGGGGCAATACATGAAACTTAAAATATTTTTCTTGGAGCGAGGATGACACAAGAATTAGTGTCAGTTTGTCTTCTTCTTTTTTTATATAAATAATAATGTCATGATCGTTAATGATGTGACATTAAAAATTAGAATGTTGGGAGATATAACTAATGAGTAACAACTACTTAAATATGGTTGTAAACTTCATATGCCTATAGTACTATCCATATAATTAGAGATATAGATGTAACAAACTGAACATTAATGAATTTACAGATAATTCATTCATACATAACATATTAACTATGACAAGTTGATGGCATGATTTTTTTTTTTTGTGAGAGTTTTATTTTTTCAATCAAGCATGGATGTACCCTTTGAATTCATTTTGTACTTTACCTATTCTTGAATTTTGGATATTTGTAATTCTACCCCAACTAAAAAAAAAAATTTAAAATACCTAAGGCTCCGCTAATTTTTCTTCACTCGACCTATCCTTGAATTTCGAATATTACGATTCTGCCCCCCTCATATAAGTCTCTAGATCCGTCACTGCCTTCAATACTCAATAAATTTAGAACATTGCTACGGAATGGGAGTTTTTCAATCCTCTCACTCTATTTTCACAGCCTTTTTAATTCAACAAAAATCGACATTGCTATTAATTCTATAAAGAAACTAATTTAATGGTTTGGAATAAAATGGATATCCCAACCTCTCATTTCAAAATCTATTAAAAGATTTCCATTTGCATGGTAAGAAAGAAACAAGAAGCCTCTTTCGCACATTTCACAAACAATGCCTTAAATCTAGGAAGCAACTCTCCCTATAAATTCAGAGATTCGCAAATGTACATGCATAGCATATATGCACACAAATTAACATCAACTATATATATCATACATACATATATATATATATAATTTCAATGGCAAAAATGTCCAAAGTCAAAGCTGTGATGTTTGTGATAGCCGTGGTGAGCTTGGTGTTGCTGAGCCAGAGTGAAGTGAGTGATGCAACAGAGCTTGGTTATGGTGCGATGCGTCATAACCAGGGTCCCGCATGCAGGGATAAATCTAAATGTGAGAAGCCAGCAAATTCCTACCACAGAGGCTGCGAGAGTGCCGAAGATTGTCGAGGTTAGCTACAAAATGACGGATCTGCCCCCAACGGATTTATTTTCTATACTACATAGATTTATTTAATCCTTTTATTTTATTTTATTCTGTTGCGAATAAAACTTTATTTGGGTCGTAGTGGGTTGATTATTAGCTTTGTAGGTCTGAAAATCTTTATGGGTTGAGGACTTGATGCATTGTACATTTTTTATGTATGGCTCAGTGAATGGAAATATTATCCAGTATTATTTATTAAAAATTTAGTAACGGGTATAATCAAATCGACCACCAAATCATTGCAATTATTTTGGTAATATGTTCTGATTCTTATTTATAAGGATTTGGTTTCTTAAATCTCATACAAATGCATACAAATACCTAACTAATAAAGAAGAGATATTTTCAATTCAAAAACAAAATAACTATTATCATGTTCTTAAAAGATATTTATTTATTTTAAGATACCAACCAGTATAAAGGGTTCTCATGCGTTAAATCAAATTGAGTGATAACATTTTACATACAAATATTGAAACAAATTTTTTATTTTTATTTTGATTATTTTAAAAGGGCGCCAAGACTCCCTGAAATAGTAAATTATAACCACCACTATTACCGCAAGGGGCATGAGGACTCGAGCTTCCCGCCCAGCAGTCGTTCCCGCCCCTGCATCATAGTATTTGTTAGGGTTTAGGAGGCAAACCCTAATAAAAATTCTTCTAAAATGTATGTTTGAAGACTTCTGACTATCAATGCCAATCAAATATATAAAATTAATACCAAAACAATTCACCAACCTTTACCCATATAACAGGAACGAGTGAAGGCTACGAGTACAACTCCAGAAGATGTACACCAAAAAGAGGATATTAATAAAGCCTAACAAATAGCTAGCTACTTCTCAATCCGTACAAAATAAGCTTAGGCAGCCAAAACTCATGCAAGCCTATATAGCAACAACATACTATTTAACCAGTTACTTCGCAGCAGCGCTGTGCTTCGCCTTTGTGTGTGATTGTAGTGCTTGGTCCGAATTAAAAGACCTGCAAGAAAAATCGGAGTTAATTTATACAATCTCCACTGCCAAGGTATCACTTTAAGAAATTGAAAGTAGACGTACTTGCTGCAAGACTTGCAAGAATGTGAACCCGCAGATTTTGGAGTCTGCGGCTTTGACTGGTTAGCAGGAGTCTTCCCAGCCTGCTTTGATGGGTGAGGCGTTGAAACATGAACACCACTTTTCTTGCCATCTGAACCACCGGACAAAAGAAAACCATGCGATCAAGCATAACAATGTAAATCCACTTTCATACTGAAGCAATAAATATACTTCCTTATAAAATCTTGTTGCTTTTTAACTTCCTAATTTTCCCATCTTATCAATGCCAAAAATAATACACAGATTATAAAGGTACATTATCAGCCTATGGTGAAAAGCACAGATTATAAAAATCATAGTAGTAAAATATGCCAGAAAAATATAAACTAAACACTAGCTTTTTGGTTTCCAACAACACTCAGAAGGGAGATGACCAAGTATAAAAAGAAAGTGTACACATGCCATAATAAGAGGAAAATGGAAAATCACCAGTTTTTTGAGGGGTGACCAATTTTGCCTTCTTCTTATCAGGCCTAGGTGTTTTGCTAGCAGATTCAGCACCTCGCTTCTTGCTGAGTTCAACCTTCAGAAGCAAGATATATTTATCAGGACCGGGTGTTTTGGGGGGTGTGGTGTGTTCGTTGGTGGAAACCAATGAAAAAATAACAACTGGAAACCAATGAAAAAAATCAGACAGAGAAAAATCTCTCAATTTACCTTCTTTGGTGTCTCCTCATCACTCTCTTCATCACTCCCTTCTTCTGAGTCGTCATCAGTATCACTATCTCCCCCCTGTAACAATAAGCACCACAGAACGTCATATTTAGGCAGCGCATTGTCACATATTAATTCATCTAGCAACAACATTTTAGACCAGTAAACCACTACAAGACAGACTGGAGATGCAGGGGAGAGTAAAAATATCACGATTTACAGAAGTTTTATACTCAACACGCACCACCCTTATCTACCATAGTCAGCAAAAATCAGCACTTGTTTAAAGGTTGTCTATGATAAAATACTATACTAAAATACTAATTTACCACGACTACCAAATAACACAAATCCTACCTTCATGAAAAAAGACAAAAGAGGCGGGAGGTGGTACAGTTAACCGAATTCACTGAAAAATGCTACAGAAATACATGGACATACAATTAAAAAAAATACAATTTAAAGGTTTACCACACAATAGAAGGTTTGGGAATTCATATATGCACATTTCCAACAACATAGTGATTTTCTACGTTACATGAACTCGATTACGTGTGTTGGACACCGGTATGTATTCAGGTGCAAGACATGTCAAATATACAATAGAAGCACGGATGGCTACGGCTAAATATTCATTTTTTTAAAAAAAAAATTCTTAATGAGTACAATAATGTATTTATGAAATATAGTTTTAAAAATAAACATTCCACTAATTTGAAATGATATAGCAATGGAGTCATAGGGACCTAAATTTAGCTAAATGTCTTGCCAAAAAGTGTCAGACCCATGTCCCATATCATGTCCTAATAAAACATGTCGGACAGGGGAATTTCATGCCAAATTGAAAATCAATTTAATAAGTATATAATATAAGCTAAACTATTATGTCCTGACAAAACATGTTCATAGTTATTATGTGTGTTATCTATCTAAAACACAAAGAAATACCACACTTTTAACAAGATAGAGTACCTCAAGTGATTCAGAATCATCATCAGATACAGATTCTTCGCTACTGCCATCATCTTCATCTGCTTTCTCATCTTTGTTCGGTTCCACAATCTTCACCTTTTGTTTAGCCACAGTAGCATTTACCTTCTCAGCTGCAGCAGGTTTCTGTTCCAGTGCCTTTGCCTCGGGTTTTCCTAGAAAAGTCAAAACAACCCGTATACATACCATTAGTTCAAGAAAATACAATGTAGGAACCAGTAATTTGAATGCAAAAACAGCATCATCTACCATTGTTTGCAGCAACGAGTGGAATAGCCTCCTCTTCAGACTCAGAATCTAAAAGCGACAATTAAAAATGAATGATTGATAAAAGGTAGAAGATACATAAAGAAGACTAAAACAGCATCTTTTAACAAACTCACCATCTTCCTCCTCAGACGTAACCAGAAAAGAGGCAGTAGGTCAAGGAAGACAGCATGAACCAACAATAAACGCAGAAGAATAAATAATACACCAAATATTACCATCGTAACAAAAAGTAAAAACCATAGACACAGAATCAAAAGGAGAAGGATAAACAACACAGATGCTACCAAAGGATATTCAAATGGATTCTCAGCTTTATATCCAATAAAATGGACACTGCCATTTTTCCAGTTGTGAGATAGCTCAACTTCTTTTTCGAACACCAAGTCAAATTGCTGTTGAGGCAACTTTTCAGGATGAAGTGTTCCAATCACATGCTTGGCACCATTAACATTCAAATACAGGCAAACAGACTCATCCCCTTTGCTGTTGACCTCACCAAGACATGCCTGTGGATGAGTAGAATGTCGCTAAATGTAAATTTGAGAGAAGTAACAAAGGAAAAATAGAAGGATCAACCAATCTTTTGAGCATTACCTGTGACAGATGCAAAACCTTGCCTTTCCCAGGTTCCACAAAAAGAGGAGTTCCACTTTTGACTTCAACACCTGGACATTATTACAATTTAAAAAGGTGTTCAGAGTGTATACTAACATTAGAGGTGATAAAAATTGACAAAGACATACCACCAAAAAATTTGAAAGCATTGGTTAACCATATTCATGTTTGTGTGATACACGTGTTATAACAATTACCCCGCTTAACTATTTGATTAGCATAGTGCATAAATTTAAGAAATAAACCCAAATTGACAAGTTACCTGTTTCAAAATTTTGATGTACATAAACGAGTTGTTAAGGTAATATGGAGCAACTCTTGTTTAACTTCAACTCTCGAACATCATTACTTTAAGAAGCTTTTAGCAGGGTATACCAACATAGGGGGTGAAAAGGATTGGCGTTACACACCAACTTTCAAAATCAGTAGCTCAGAATAACCATAATCGATTGTGAGGCATTATCTTGTTTACATGATTATCCCATTACACACATTGTGTAATATACAGGTCTGAAACTCAACTTTTTACGTTAATGTTTCATCTTGTCAACCAAACTTGACATCTAAATGTTCAGCCTTATAGCTGTAAGTATATATGAATAAGAAGAATGCTACACTGGTGTAACTCTAGGTATATTCAGTGTTTTATAATTACCACTTTTTGTTACTCAATATTTTATTCTTTGACTAAAGTTACATTTACATTGAAGAACATATAAACTGTCAAACAAATCATGTCCAATTATAGGACCCGGATAAAATAATTTCCATGGTCATGCCGCTTTATGTTTAGAAAACGTGTGGTGTCCCAATCGACTCTGACACAACTCAAATAGAACTCGATAATACGAGTTGCAATCCCTACCCAACAAATAAGACCACAAAGATGCAGCATGAAGTGTAAAATTCAAAGAAAAAGTCATCGTCTTAAGCTCAATAACGGAATTCATAGTTTGTGAACAAACAGTGCCAGATTCACTAATATGCAAGGGTGCATATGCATCTACAAGCTCAATAACGGAATTCATAGTTTGTGAACCAACAGTGCCAGATTCACTAATATGCAAGGGTGCATATGCATCTACATACATATGTATGTTTATATCAATATGTATGTGAGAATTCATATATAAATATACAAATCAAAAATTAAAAAAATCAATATAAAAACATTTTGCACATAACATAAAACCCAACATATTTGACTTCGCATGGGCTGAATAAGCCCTAAAAACCTATTTGTGCACTCCCCTTCTGAGTGTGTTTAATACAATTCTTACTTATTAAAAAAAACTATTTGTGCATAAATTCACCAATATATATATATATATATATATATGTAGATATTGACTTGTAATATCTAGTAAAGGTTTGCAACAATGAAGAAAAGGGCGACAGCAGGGGCAGATCCAGTATATGCCTAGAGGGGGCACTTTGCATTATATTAATATGTAATAACATATCAAAACCCCTCCCTAATGGGATATCTAAGCATATTTGAACATGTACACAAAAATTTTATTGCCAGATTATTCCCTGAAATACGTTTATGTCCACACGCCCACACACACACACACACACAAACACACATGTAACTCACAAAACCCTGGTTCTAAACCTCTATTCTTCAAAAGTACTTACAAATTGAAAAAACCCAACCCACCATTACCCGTAAACATCCACCACTTCACCCACAATAAACTATTGTTCATAACAAATAAATTCATATACATATATGTATCTGTACATAAGCAACTATGGGTACCTGTTGACCCTAAACAAGTAAAGTCATTAGGTGAGATTATGTATAAATGCGTAAACAGGCAAATATGTCAAGACTGAACATGAACTAAAAGAGGAGTAAACCATTCACCAAATCTGTGAGCAGAAAGTATGTATACATATATAAATATATATATGTGTGTGTGTGTGAGTGTGAGTGTGCCTGTGTATGAGTATGTGAGTACACAAATACTGTGTCCGTGTAGGAGTGTCTGTGTGTTAATATACACAAAAACACAAAGACGTGTGTGTGTGTGAAAGAGTAAGACACAACAGTTAAGAACTAGAAGAACATTGATCAATGGTTGAGAGATGAGATAGAAGGTGATAAATATTTACCCCAGAACTCCATTGATTGGTCGATGAGAGACAGAGAGAGAGAGAGAGCCGAGATGAAGAGTGGAAGCAGACGAAGCGATTAGGGTTTTGGAGGAGGAGAGATTATATGGGGACTCGGGGGAGGGCTATTATCGCATACGGCAAGGACTATTATAATTCAAACTGCATTTTAATGTTATAGGTTAATGGGCCGTTCTATGCACGAAAATATGTATGCGATACAGCCTGTATGCAACTTTATGGTATTGGTACGGGTAATTACAAAATTATATAATTCCCACTATTTTTTTATTTCTCAATTATTTTAATACTAATACTTTCTTATTTTAATTCATATATATAGGTAAAACCAAATATACTTGTTGTCAAGCTTTTAAATAATCCAATTTGAACTTACTATTCCACATCTGTTACTAGTAAATTTTATTGGAAAATTTATACAAAATACTCCTGAACTATGACCTAATTGTACGCGGTACTCTTTACGTTTCAATAATATCATAAATTACCCTTAAAACCACCTCCGTTGTAACACTTAGCCCCTTCGGTTCAAAGTCAACGCCGGAAACTTTGTGTATGGGTCAATAAAGGTTATTTTTGTAGTGAACTTCCATTTTTGCCCTCATATCATTGCATGTTCCAATTTTGCATACAAAATTACTTAAATACCCTAATTTTTTTGAATTTATATATAATGTTCCAAAATATGAATTTTTTTTTTGAAAAATAATTTTTTTGCGAAAAAGTATATATTATGTTCCAAAATATGAATTTTTTCCGAAAAATATATATTATGTTCCAAAATATGATTTTTTTGCAAAAAAGTATTTATTATGTTCCAAAATATGAATTTTTTCCGAAAAATATATATTATGTTCCAAAATATGATTTTTTTGCAAAAAAGTACTTATTTTGTTCCAAAATATGAATTTTTTTTCGAAAAATATTTTTTTTGCGAAAAATTATATATTATGTTCCAAAATATGAATTTTTTCCGAAAAATATATATTATGTTCCAAAATATGATGTTTTTGCAAAAAAGTACTTATTATGTTCCAAAATATGATTTTTTTTGCGAAAAATATATATTATGTTAAAAAATATGATCTTTTGCGAAAAATATATACTATTATGTTCCAAAATATGGTCTTTTCTAAAAAATATTTTTTTTGCGAAAAATATATACTATATTCCAAAATATGATTTTTCTGAAAATATTTTTTTTTCAAAAAATATATATTATTTTTTATGAAATAATTCATATTTTGGAAAATAATATTCTCCCTCCGAAAAATAATTTTTTTGCGAATATATATTTTTGAATTTATAATTTTTGGAGCAAAGTGGACACCGTGGGGGTTAGTTGATAAAACTAGATAGTATAGGGGGTTTCTTGAAATTAACCCTAAAATATAATATAAAATAAGGGCTTTTAAGTAAATTCACGCACAAATCTAACTGGGGCTGTTCTAAGGGGTAGTAACTGATATTATTCAAATATTAGGGGTACTCTTTGCAATTAAGTCATAATTCAAGGATAATTTGTATAATTTTTTCAATTTTATTTATTTTCATAAGCTTGCTCAAAAGGTGAATTTGACACCATGCATATTTGATTTTAAAAAAAACATTGACCCTAAAAACTTGTTACGATTTTAAAACTCAAAATAATTATGATCCTATAATTCTTATTTTACTGACCTTTCAACGATTTTACCTTAAATAATTCTACAATTTTACCTTAAATAATTCTACGACTCAAAGTATTTATGATTCTAATTCTACGTACTCTTCAACGATTTTTACCTTCAATAATTTTATGCATACTCTCAATTTTAACAACTTTGATTTTAAAGGAGATTGAAAATGATGGTCTAATTAAAGTGATTTTTATGAAATAAGTATGTCTATGATATTTAGATCATGTCAGGTGCCACGGGTCCCAATTCGCCCATGATGGCACCAAATCAGACTTGCAACATGTCTTGATAGTACACCAAGTTTTGCACCACACACACAAGTATATATCCAACATTTACTATTATATCTCACTTAGGGCTCGTTTGGGAATTTGGTTTTGGTCTTGGTCTTATGATTTTGGTTTTGGCGGTCTTAGGTGGTTTTAGGTAAATCTAAAACTTATATATAATGTTTGGTAAAGAGTTGGTCTTGGTCTTGGTATAATTATATATATATACTAATATGTATTAAAAATATGAAAAATATATATATAAAATTGGAAAAAAATATTAAAATGAAAATATATATATATAATTAAAAAATATTTAAAATTCCCGAAAATATTTGACATTTTTTTTTATTCCAAAATATATATATATAATCGAAAAAAATATTTTAAAATGTGAAAATTATATATAAAATTCAAATAATATATCTTAAATTCGAAAAAATATATAATTCAAAAAATATATAAAATTCTGAATAATTTTATTATATACTGAAAAAATTTAGAAAAAAAAGGATATAAAATGGGGAAAAATAAAAATTTTCCAAAAAATAAATTTTTTTCCAAATATTATATATTATTTTTTTCAAAATAATTCATATTTTCGGCCATATATATATATATATAAAGAGAGAGAGAGAAAAAAAAAAGTCAAAATTGGTAGGCCAAAACCATGGTTTTAGTGGTTGGTTTTAAAATGCCCAAAATCAAGTCCAAAACCCACCAACCAAACATGGTTTGGTCTTGAAATCAAAGACCAAAACCAAAACCAGGCCCAAAACCACCTATCCAAACAGGCCCTTAGGTCACACTACAACATTATGAAAGCACATTCAATCTCAATCTGTCTCTTATACAGTGTCATACAATAGCCACTCACAAAATTGGCTATTAGTTGATGGATGACACCCCCATCCATTTAGGGTTGCGTTGGCACCATTTATAGGCTGCCAACACTGTCTTTCAGTTGCAGTTACAATTCCAACTATTAACATGTTGTGGCATTTCCCTATAATGCCACATACCTCTTAGTGTTTTGCATGTAGTTGATGAGCTGGCCAAACTGCTCCACGAGTGTTCTGATACCAACTGAGATACCCCATAATTTTCATGTATAGGTTGGCCAAGCCTATACCAAAAACTAAGGCGCATCAACACTCAATAATAAACAAGCACGGAAGTAAAAGACATATTTAAGAAATAACAGAGTCTCAAAAGTTTAATTATCATGAATAAACAAATTCAGAAAATAAAAATAAAAAACCCAAAGGGTACAACTCGGGAATCCATATCTATGGACCCATAAACCTTAATGAAAACAAAAATCTAAAAAAAATATAACTAAATTGAGTCCTTACACTGAACTGAAATCAAAATGAAAGAACTTGCGAATGAATGATAAGAGACCTCAACCTTGTGCCTGAAACTGCCGAGAACCTGAAACAACAACGGTGGGTCAGACCCACGAGCAAAGTAAACTCTACATGATCCTAAATAGAGTACCAATAATCCCATCATCTCCGCACTATAAAAATAAGAGTAATATTATAATTCCTATAACTCTAAGTACCACACCTAAATATATAACCTCCAGAAAATAGTTATAACAAATAAGATGCAATCATAATTAAATAACAAGTCAATAAACAAAACAAATAAAGCGCAACAAAAAAATCACAAGTCAATAGGCAAAACAAATAAAATAATACAATAACTAAACCAAAAGTCTATAGGCAACTAACCCATGTCGAACCATAACCACGTACCCGAACTCCTTGTCATGGTACAAATGAGACTGCGTTAAGAGTCAGCCCATCGTGATTTTCTCCATTATTCCAAAATAAAGTATATAAATAATAAACATATTTTGGTCACACATTTATTAATTTCGTCAATCTAAACATACACACATGCGTCACAAGCATTAAACTAGCCCAATTTTGCGATCACATGCTAAACTACAGTCATGTAGATATATATTAACATATACTTTAATATAAACCAAGTCACGTCATCATAACACAAATTCCAATCCAATAAATAAACCACCATCCCAAACACACCATACTGTTAAATATATATACCTATATAAACAACCAAAGCAACCCAAACTTGAACGTATATAAACATGCATTCTGGTGTGTGTATATATATACATATACACGCACACACTCATATATATACATGTTACTTTAATTGAATGAACCCATTATTTGAATTTCCAGCTTAGTCAGCATAATAGAATTATACCATAAATGAATTACATGTACATATATACTATGTTCATGGACCATGTGCACAAAAGTTTCCACAATCATATATCATGAACTTATTTTAACTCCACTGTTAAAGGGCTCTATAATAAACTAATATAGCAGTGAAATTTATTAATTTATAGAATCTGTCACTTTCTCACACCCACTTTTACACATATATTTTAATTTGCTTACATACCTATATATTATTCTAGGAGTGCGAAACAAACATGAGACACCAGTTACTTAGTATGTGAATTATAAATAGTAACACCAGACACGTATACGAATATAGCCACATAAATTCATACATATATATATATATATATATGCGTAAGCTCTCAAAAAAGAAACAAAATTCAAACGTGAATACATATATATATATATATACATATATACATGAATTTTAAGAAAAGAGAATACAATAAATAGAAGATTTGATTACGAGTTCAAAGGGGAAAAGAATAACATTCTACTTGCATGATTTAAGAACCAAATCACACGCAACTGTAAATCGATCGTCGTTTCCCCTCCTCTTTCACGCAGCTCTCCCTCTCTCTACTATCCCTCTATATAATTGACTGATAGAAAACGTAAGACTATCTTAGGGTTTTCTTTTTATAAATATATATATTTATTTTACATAATTCTCATGGGCCCAAAAATATTTTATATATATATATATATATATATATATATGTCATAGCCCAAAAGTAATTAAGTAATGTTTCATTGCGCTTATAAGTCCAACTTATATTATTTAATTAAATAAATAAAATTTATCCAACTTAATTTATATATATATATATATATATTTAATTTATTTGTCCCAAAAATCATGGGGTATTACAACAACTATCTTGTTTACCCCAATTATTGGTTTGACCAGCCATCCCTTACCCATATCTTAGCCATGTCACACCATCATGAGCCATCATTGTGTCAAGCATGTGCTAATCACTGCACCATGTTCATTTTGCTCAACCAAAATCTTTACCCCAGCTCTCTCATGCCTTTGCGCACATGAGAGCACACAATCTTTGTCAAGCTTGAACCAAGTGCCTTCACAAGCGAGCATGCACCGCATTATGCCCATGTCTTGGTTTGTTAATGCCTTAGCACATAGGCATGTTCCACGCCACGCCTATGTTTTCAGTCTGTCCACACCTACATTACTTGCCTCTATGTCACGCCCAGCCAAGTGCGCGTTTGGGGCATGCGTGTGTGTAATCACGCTACCAGCCCACCCAAAGGGTTGTCTTGGCATCACCAAGGGCCCATAAGTGCATGGTTGTCAGCCCATACGTGCGGCTTGGGGCATGTACGCTCGCCAACCCGGGCATTACCCGCCCAAGTTGCTTCATTCTCCAGATTTGTTCTTCCTGATAGACACTAAGAAACATGAGAAATATGTTATTCGGTGCAAGAGAGGGGTTGGCTTCGACAATCACATTATTTCTGGTGGACTGCATTGTTTTGGCGTAACTCTCTCAAGGTATCACCAGTGGACTCCTCTGATTTTCAAATCACAGTAGAGGTGGGTGATAATGAGAATGGTTTGCAATGGTTCTTTACAAGCATTCATGCAAGGTATGACGATAAAACACGAGCTAATCAATGGAATTATCTAAAAGATATTCAGTCATCCCTTAATGGCGAATGGATTCTGATAGGTGATTTTAACAATCTTTTACATGTCTCGAAAAAAAAAGGGAGGCCGCACTAGACCTCAATGGAGTCTCAAATCTTTCAATCGGTTGGTTTTCATATTGCAACTTGGTCGACTTGGGATTTTCAGGCTACCCAGTTACATGGAATAATAAGCGAGATGGGGTTTATAACGTTCAAGAACGATGGATCGAGTTCTCTAATCAATGAATTTGAGAGTGGCTTACCCAATGGCTACTGTTAGACACTTATTCTGCTATACTTCAGATCACTACAACAGTTTCCTGAATTCCAAATAAATGGTGGAACGACGACATCGACAATTCCATTTTGATTCTTGTTGGGTGGTTGATCAACAATGTAGAATCATTGGGGAAAATGAATGGGGCAAGACCTATCAAGGTACTCACCAATTCTCTCTCAAAGAAAAGCTACGAGGATGTAAGGAAAGCTTGAAACATTGGGCTCATACTACCTACTCCAATTCAAGACAAAAAATTGATGGGCTAGAATTAAGGCTTCAACAACTTCATGAGTCTCTTGATCCCTATGATGTTATTGCATGCAATCTTATTGAACAACAACTTCACAAAGCATGGCAAGAGGAAAAGGCTTTTTGGTTTAAAAAATCATGAGTATATTGGCTGAAATTTGGGGATCGCAACACAAAATACTTTCATACAAAAGCTTCACAACGACTGAAGAAAACATGATTTTTGGGTTGATGAAGCCAAATGGTAGTTGGACTGATGACATGGTAGAATTAAAACAACTTTGTATCGACTATTTCTCAGGTATTTTCAACTCTTCTGCTCCAGATTCTGCTGATAATGTTTTGGTGGACTTGTTTTCGGTTATTACCAACGAGATGAATGTTGCATTATTGAAGCCAACATCGGAGATGGAAATTAAAGATGTTTTATTCTCAATGAATGCCATAAAAGCGTCGAGACCTGATGGTTTAACACAATTATTTTTTTCAAAGCTACTAGGATATTGTAAATGTTTTTAACGAATTTCTCTCATCTGGTAAGCTTTTTCAAAACTTAAACCACACAAACCTTATTTTAATTCCAAAGGTGAAACACCCTATCAACTTGTCCCAGTTTCGATTTATCTCGCTGTACAATGTCATCTACAAAATATTTGTTAAAACACTGGCAAACAGACTAAAGCCAATTCTAAAACTTCTAGTCTCTGAACCACAAAGTGCCTTTGTACCGAATCATCTAATCTCAAATAATGTTCTCATAGCACATGAGGTCATCCATTATCTCAAAGGCAAGTGTAAGGGAAAAAATTTCTCAGTGTTGAAATTAGATATGAGCAAAGCATATAATCGTGTGGAATGGAACTTCATCATATCTGTCATGTTAAAGCTAGGTTTCTCAACAACGGACCTCTCTCATGTATAAATGTTTATCATCGGTGAGATTTTCAGTTGTGATTAATTGTGATCCTTCTTCTATTTTTTTCCTTTCAAGAGGACTCCGTTAAGGATGTCCTCTATCACCATACTTTTTTCTTTTTTGTACAGAAGGTCTATACAAAAAACTCCACAATGCTACCTCAAATATATATCTATCGGGGGTAAAAATTGGCACCCAAGCTCCTCCACTCTCACACCTGATGTTTGCTGATGATTATCTTTTATTTTGCACGACAATTGCCTCCGAATTGCATTGGTTTCGTCAATTTTTGCATAATTATGAAAAGTGTTCAGGTCAAACTATACATTTTGAGAAGTCTTCAATTTTTTTTCAGTCGAAACACTCAATTGGAAGAACGGACCAGATTAGCATCACTTCTGGGTATTTCTATAATTGGTTTGCAGCAAAAAAAATTGGGGCTTCCAAGTGAGATAGGAAGATCAAAAAAATAAATTTTGCAGTACTTATAAGACAAGGTTGAAAGCATAATTCGAAATTGGAAGAACAATTTTCTTTTGTCGACATGCAGAGAAGTGCTCTTAAAATCAATTATTTCGGCCATCCCAACCTATACAATGGCATGTTTCAAGATTCCAACTACTGTTTGTTCTAAGCTAAACTCTCTCTTTCGAAAAATTTGGTGTGACAGAAGATATGATGCGCATAAAATCTCATGGATCAAATGGACTGACTTATGTGCTTCAAAAGTTGTTGGGGATCTTGGTTTTCTAGAAATAGATATTTTTAATGAGGCTATGTTGGAAAAACAAGCATGGCGCCTTTTAATAAAAGAGAATAGCCTAATGGTTCGGGTACTTAAAGGAAAATACTTTCCCAATTGCTCATTCCTTCATGCCCAGTCAAATAGTTATTCTTCTTGGGCATGGAAGAGTTTACTAAGTGTTAAAGCATTAGTTTCAAAAGGTTATTGTTGGCGGGTTGGGAATGAAAATCATATACAATTCTGGTTTGATAATTGGATTCCGGAAAAAAGGCGATTTCACAGTCCATTTAGCAGAGCCCCAATTCGCTCTCAAATGACAAAAGTTGCAGACTTTATTTATCCAATCTCCAAGCAATGAAAAGATGATCTCCACCGGTCTACCATCGACCTTCCAGATTATCATCACATTATAAAAATTCCGTTGCCCCAAATTCCTTTAGAAGATAAAATATTTTGGGGGTTCTCCAAAGATGAAAGATTTTCAGTTAAGTCGACCTATCACTTGGCCTATGATATGCGACACTTGAATGAAGTGACATCGTCGTCACCAAGCTTCTAGAAATCTATTTGGAAAATAAAATCTCTAGAAAAAATGAAGCATTTGCTGTGGAAGTGTTTCCGCCACCGATTATCAATTCGTTCTCAACTAGCAACAAAGGGCATAAATATCAATCCCTATTGCCTAATCTACCTCACCGAAGGAGAAACCATTGAACACACCTTCTTCCGGTGCTCTAATGCGCAACAACTTTGGAAAATCTCTCATTTGGGTTGGATTTTTGTCCGGTGAGATCAAATAATTGGCTAAGTTGGTGGCGAGAGCTTTGCAAAATTTGGGATGGGGTTGGGGAAGCAGAGGAATCCAAGGCAGTTGCAACATTCCTTCATTGGCAAATCTGGACAACGAGAAATGAGTTTATTTTTAATGGTGTCACCCAATCAGCTAAGTGCATTGCAGACAAAGGTTTGTTAACCAATTTAGAATTCTCTAACGTTCTTCAACCAATTCAAATCTTGCATGCTAGACTTGATACAATTTCTCCGTCCACTTGTTGAGTGCTCCCGGATCTAGGCTAGCTAAAGATTAATACTGATGCATCATTTTCTCATCATGCGGTGGTGGAATTGTAGTTCGTGGACCCGATGGATCAACTTCAATTTGTTTTTGGCCTCATGTTCGTAATGCTATGGTGGCAAAGTCTATGGTCCTTTTTGAAGCAGTGAAACTCGCAATGGCAAAAAACTACCAAAATGTTATCTTTGAGACCGATGCCCAAATGATTATTCATGTAATAAACGATAATCTTTCTACCCATCCTATTGATGTTGTTCTTCTGGAGGACATAAAAAAACTGTTATCCACTTATGAAGGTTTTCGGTTATATTTTTCCCTAAGAATTGCCAATAGAACGGCTCATGAGTTAGGAAAATTTGATCTTCTCCATAAAAAATTTGGTGTGGTTAATTGTACTTATGAAGATACATGTGCTATTAGGTGGAAGGAGATTGTAAACTTGGAATGTATTTAGTGACTTTGATTAATTGAAGTTTGATTGCCAAGTTTTTTTTTTAAAAAAATAAAATAAAGATTGCTTCTTTGTCGCGCTACCATCACCAACCTTGCCACCACTCAATGTGGTGTCAAACCATGCCTAAACATGTTAGCAAGCTTCCTCATACGTGACCCATGCAAGGTTTGCCAAGGGGGAGTCAAGGACTCACCCCCTTATATATATATGCAGTCACCCTAATGCCTGGATCAAATTTTAATGCCCTTTTTCGAATTTTCCAATCTCCAAATCCGAATATCTTTTGTTAGATCATCATCTTGGGTCATAAGGATGTCTCGATAATATTCTTGTATTTTCCCAACAAGTCCAAATCCGACTTCTAAAGTGGGACTTATTTACAAAAGTACTACTATGCCACACTCCGTGTCACCCTGGCATGCAAGCAACGCACTTCGGATCCTCGCACTACAAACAATTCACATTTTTAGTTTATTAACTTACACAAAACACATATCATTGACCAATTTCCAATGAGATGGTATTGTACTAAATTATTTTCTAGTCCACAGTTGGGCATGTCTGTATGTGTGGGGGAACACATAGCTTTGATTTATTTATTTTTAGAAAATATTCTTTTTTATAAAAAGGAATAAAATAAATAAAAGGTAATTTACAGGGACCTCCTCTAAGGTTTGCCAAAAAGCCAAAGACCTCCCATATTGTTTCAAAATTGTCAACTACCTCCCCTGTAATTTCCAACCGTTTGTACATACCTCCCCTGCCGTTAAATTGTCTAACGGAAGTGAAGTAAAAGTACACAAATACTCCCAAACATATATTTTTATATTTCAAACTGAATTTTTTTTATATATTTTACTATAATTGGTAATTCGAAAACAAATATTTCGGCATTAATTTTTACAAGCACATAAATAGAAAAATAATCATTATATATATATAAAAAAATTATATATATATTTTAGTATAAACGAATTCTTTTTTGATTTATGCCGAAATAAAATTTTAAAGTTGAAATAATAAAAAAAAAATTGAACTACCAATTAGGGTATATTATTTTCTCACTTTAAACATTATTATCTAGTTATATAGATAAGAATATATATATTTTTAACTACCAATTATAATAAAATGTAAAAATATTTAGGGTTATTCTCATCGACACCCCGTCAAAGATACCATAATCCCACACGGACCCCTTGATATTGAGTATTCCCACACGGACCCCCTCTGATAGACGGCCGTTAGTTTTATTGACGTTTTATTGTGAAATTACTAATTTGCCCTTCGATATATATTTTAAAAAAGGGTAAATTGCAGTAGCACCCCTTAAGGTTTCACTTATTACATTAGAGTAATATATAAAGTATGAAATTACCCATATGCCCAAAATATATATATATATATTACGAAAATATATAAATATATATTACGAATATATATATATATATATATATTAGAAAAAATATATATAAAATTTGAAAAAATATATAAATTATAAAATTCAAAAATAATATATAAAATTTGAAAGAAATATTTAAAATTCAAAAAATTATATAAAATCTTAAAATGCAAAAAAAATAAAATTTTTTGAAAAATTATATTAAAATCTTAAAATATATAAAAATTTAGAAAAAAATATATAAAAAGGGGAAAAATATATAGATTCAAAAAAATATTTAAATTTCAATAAACATACCTAAATTATAAAGTTCAAAAATAATATATAAAATTTGAAAGAAATATTTAAAATTCAAAAAAAAATTGTATTAAATTTTCAAAATGTATATAAAATTCGAAAAAATATATTTTAAAATTTGAAAAATATTATAAATTCGAAAATAAATATAATATTAAAAATATATATAAATTTCGAAATTATTTGTTTTCAAAAAAACATATTAAATTTCAAAAATAAATATAAAAATCGCAAAAAAAATAAAAATTAAAAAATATATATTAAATTTCGAAAATAATTATAAAATTAAAAAAAAACATAAAAATTTGAAAATAAATATAAAATTCAAAATATATATATTAAATTTAAAAAAAAATACTAAATTCGAAAATAAATATAAAATTAAAAAAAAATTTAATTTTTTTTTAATTCTCTCTCTCTCTCACACACACACACCTCCCTGCACACCAGACGCACACATATATATACATATATACACACATATATATATATAGATCTATACATATATATATACACACACATATATATACGGGTATATATATGTATATGGGTATATACATATATATACGGGTATATATATATATATATATATATACGGGTATATAACTATATATATAGTAGTTATATATATATATACACGGGTATATATAGCAGCATATATATATATATGTATATATGGGTATGCAATATATACAATCCCCATCTTCAATCTCTCTCCCAATTTCCCACTTCCAATCTCTCTATGTATATAAATTAGGGTTAGGGTTTTGAGATGCCCAAATTGAAGAAGAATAAGGATATGAAGGTCATTTTATATCATTTTGAGGGCAAAATAGACAATTCACAGGGTGGTTAACGGCGTGGAGACGGAGGGGGTCTTTGTGGGATAAAATTCAATTTTGAGGGGTCCGAGTGGGAATAGTGAATATTGAGGGGGTCTTTGTGGGATTAGGATATCTTTGAGGGGGTGTCAGTGATATTTACCCAAATATTTAAGTCCAAAATATAGAAAAATATTTTGAACTACCAATTAGATTTTTTATTTTTTAAAAAAATATTTTTATACAACGATAATTTTTTTATTTATGCCAAAATAAAAAATTAATGCCGAAATATTTATTTTAGAACTATCAATTATCGTAAAATATAAAAAAATTAAGTTTGAAATATAAAAATATATGTTTGGAGGTATTTTTTACTTTCACTTCACTTCCGTTGGACAATTTAACAGCAGGGGAGACATGTGCAAACGGTTGCAAACCACATGAGAGGTACCTGACAATTTTCAAACAGTAAGAAAGTTCTTGGCTTTTTGGCAAACCTAGGGAGGTTCCTGTAAATTACCTAATAAATAAATATAACCAATAAACTCCGTCTCTGAGTGTAGGAGTGTGTTATGATGTATTTACCAAATTATAAAAAAATGTGAATAAATTTTATAGGCCATACATAATCCATGCACCAAAACAGCAACAATAAAGTTGAAACCACATAATTCTTGTGTTAAATTGAGGAACTAATAAGTTCGATATTCGAAGCAAGTTAAACTATATAATAATAATAATAATTAAAACTACAAAACATGAAGATTTTGTTTGGTACATTTAAATTCTAATGCAATCCATGTGATTAATATCTTGCTAAATATTTATAAACATCTCCTAATCATATCTCATTACATGACAACTGCTAAAATGGACATTTTCAGCCTGCGGGAGGAGGTGCATAACTAGCTCAACTCTTCCTTAAATGGAAATTTTCAGACTAGCATGATTTGATGAAAAAAAAATAGAAGACTAGCATGATTTCAAATTTATTAGCTCTAGGTAACGGAACGAGTACAAGAAAAACCTAAAATAAATAAATAAAAGAACAACTAAAAATAAAAAGAATATGAACATACACCCAAGAAACAATTGCTAGTAAAATTGAATCGCTCCAACAACAGTTTATATTTTCCTCTTCAGAAGAATCAATACAAAATTCAGATAAAACCTAATGCGGTGATATTCAGATTTGAACCATACCAAACAATATGATTGATTGCAAAAGGTAATGAAGTCCATAAATAAATGCAAAGAAACCTATCTGCATATCTGTTAAACCACTTCAGTTCTGACCGTATTTGCATTGCCCCAAGAACAGAGCATCTACAACAGCCCGGTGGTCGAACAAAATTGTCAAGAACTTTGCTTCTGCTTCTTCACTGCATCCTTTTTATGGTCACCTTTCGTCTTAGCTTCGCGCCGCTCTCTCTTTAGCCCCTTTGATTTGTTAGGTAGTGCCACATCACCAACCTGGATACAAATAATGTCATTAAAACGTGTGAAAATTTGCGCATGAGCATCACATATGCAGTGTTTATAGTGTACTTTTGGTCATGTTTGACAACTGTAGTAGTAAGGTATTCTTGGTGGTGCAACAACTGCGTAATATAACTGTTCTCATTTTCACCTGTTGGTCTGGAATATATATCTTCCCAATTTTTCCCTGTATTGCATCTCGGCTAACATTTTTTTCCTGGAAATGGAAAACAGGACTTGTCATTTAGAACACGAGGGAGAGAAGGAAAGAGGGAGAGAGAAGGGAATTTTAATTAGTCAAACCTTCTTAGCTACTATAGGAGCTGCTTTCATAGCTTCTTTCTTTAAATTGTCATCAGGAAGACGATGGCGCCGAACTACCAAATCCATGGACGGGCCAACTTCAACAAGCTCCATCCTCGGGACTATGGTACCAGATTTTTTAAGGCGCAAACCACAATGAGTAAAGAACACCTTATTTGAAGAGACAGCTGTACACACATAAACACGATCTAACCCAGCAAGGTTCAAATTTGATACAACCTGTACATCAATCAAATCCATGCTTCTTATAATGAGGTCCAGATTCAAAGAAGAAGACACAAAACCTAGCGAGGCTCAATGGAAAGGAGGGAAAAAGCAGCATAGACATACCTGCCCTCGAAACAAATCAAGCAAAACTTCCTTCAAATGTTTCAGCTCTTCTACGCTCTCAAATTCTTCACCAATAAAAGCAAAGAAAGGTTTAGAACCAATCTGGGGAGCCCATTTCTTATCATATGAGAATGACTCCATGCTTTTGAAATTTTCAACCCCAACCTCCACAAGATCATAAATATGGTGATCATAAGTTCGCCCTATAACAAGATTGTCAGGCCTCTTCTTTGAGTGAGAACCGTACTGCAAATATTGCCATAGAATACATGTTGGATAGATGTCACACTAACAAAATTATCTGCAAATGATAAAAACCATTATACCAATTACTTTAAACACTCCCATTTATCCTGTACAGGCGTGACAAAATTCAAGGGTGAAGGTTGAATGCACAATGTAAGAGAATAGAACATGTGTAACCATTTTCTGATCCTACAAATGAAAGCAGGAACATTGATATTTGAGTCATCAAATTCCATTCTTCAACTATTATGAACAGGGAATAAGGGGAAAATGGTGTGCTTACAACCCATCTATATTGACAACATAAATTATGCTAAGAACAAGAAAAAGTGATATCCATTATCCATAAGTAGGCATGAGCAAAGTAAAAATGTATAAGCATAGTGACCTTTGGAGTGTGGACTACACTAACAGATCCATAAGGCTAAACAATACTATCCAGGACTCTGAGCTATACCTCGCCCTAGTGGAAACTTCAAACACAGCAGATATCAATAACACTGAACTTTGAAATGGGACTCAAAAACATCAAAGTATAACAGGAATCACGTAATGTGCATCAAAACATCTATATCCAGCAGATAAAATAAATAACGCCAAACCATGTAAATAAAGGTGTGTTTGGAGCTTCAAGCATACAACGACATCAACCAATCCTTTTCCTAATTACTTGAGGTTGGCTACATGAATCCCATGTTTTTGCTTTGCTTTGCTCTGCTCTGTTTAAGGACGTAGCCTCAATCACTTCACATGCTATCAAATTTGTGTGGCTATTTCTTATAAAAAGACAATTGCACAATCAACCTTAGTACTTTGAAAAAACTTTCATTTACCAATTTGTTAAGGTTCAATGAACTCGAGAACTAAAAAACTCTGACTATTTAAGGCTAAAAAAGAACTAAAGAAAGTAAAATGACTAAGAAATAACTGATACTACATCATTTTCAGCTTCAACTTACCACAAAAAGACTGCAATCAGTTTTGAGAGAGTAAAACTCCAAAGAAGTTTCACCGCCAGCCTCAAATGGCCTGATGCTATCATTCCTCCGAGAATACTTTACCGAATTATCTTTTTTAAGATGATAGATTTCGGTCAATACAGCATTTAAGGTATTGCTTGTTTTGGTTCCATGAAGTATTAGGGTCTTCTTCCCATTCTCAACCTGCAAACTCACATTTTTTAGGATCAGAATACTTAAATATATAGAGACATATATACATATGCAGAATGGTTCTCAATAGCTTCAAATGAAACCCTAGAAAACTCACAAGTTTTGGAGCACGTTTCTCTATCTCACGCTTGGCTCTTGCTTTTTTGGGTGTTCTTATTTCCAACATGATAACCTGCAACTAGATAAAAATGAGCAAGAAAAATAGTTAATACAACAAATATTTTATATTTTAAACATTTCAATGAAAAATAGGTAATAATATGTGAAGTCTCTAACGTTCTTATTGGAATTAGGGTTTTTCTGGTTGGTAGAACTAATCCGAGTTTAGACAGGGATGGCAATGGGGCGGGTCGGGGCGGGTATCACCCGCCCCGTACCCGTACCCGATTATTTTTCCCCGCCCCGTCCCCGCCCCGCCCCGATTACGTATTATTTTTATTAAAAATATATTTTTTAATAATAAAAAATAATATTATTTTATTTCTAATTAATATTATTATTCTAGAATTTTTTTCTAGAATAAATCTATATGAAATCAAAATCAAACAATAAATCTATAATTAAGGAGAATATTATATGTATATAAATTTATATATATATATAAATTTATAATTAAGGAGAATATATATGTATATAAATTTATATATATATATATATAAATTTATAATTAAGGAGAATATATATATATATATGTATATAAATTTATATATATATATACCTAATCGGGGCGGGGCGGGTTCGGGGCCCCATACCCGCCCCGATTATAATCGGGGAATTGATACCCGCCCCATACCCGCCCCGATTAGCTAAACGGGGCGGGGTGGGGTGGATAAACGGGGCGGGTTCGGGGCGGGGCGGGTTTTTTTGCCATTCCTAAGTTTAGTTGGTCCTGACCCTAACCCTAAACAGAACTGAACCAACAACTGCATCAAACTAATAGAAATTGACCTAGAACAAACAAATTACCTCCAGAATTCGAATCTGCTTTGGTTTTAAATCAAATGGTCACCCGAAACCATTCATATAAATTAAATAATATGAAGATGATCAATGAATGTGTTTGACTCACATAAACACACAAAATCAGATATAAGAGTGAGCTATATACAATATGTGATTAATATGGTATGGGGTGTTGGTGATCAAGGGAGAAGGCATCGGCGGCGGAGTGGCTATATGCTCTTCACACCTTAAGATCATTATAAAGTCTACTATTAAAAATGAAAGAGACGGCCATCCAGCTTATGAAAACTTTAAAATATTAAAAACATCAAGTATAGTACGTCTGACAGCCTACTGCAAAGTAACCTCCGAATTAAACTTTTTGAAGGAATTACCTGTACAACCAGACTTCCTAGTTCCTACAAATCCCAAAGGAACATCATTGAAATGTTGAGATAACTAAACACCAGATTAAACTACAAAAAGTCATTGACCCTCTAGTTAGCTCGATTAACCCATGGAGAAGTGAACAACAACCAACTTGTGGGATATATATTCCACCCCTCCTAATTCTACTAATCATTGACCAAAATATGATATATTAGGTAGCTAAGCATTTGACCACAGAATAATTACTAAAGCATCCTGTCAACAAGTATGCAACCTCAATTATTTCTCATTAGAATAGGTAATTGCATATGAAATCAACATAATAACAGGAGAAAGCTTAGATCTTCATCAAACTAATCAATCCCAAAGAAGAATGGGGTGTTCTATATAATTTTTAGATACTGTATACCAAAAAAAGAAAAATAAATTAAAATGTGTTTCATTAATATAAAATCTATTCTCTATTTCAGCTTTTGATAATTAATTCTCTCTTTCATATCTGTTTCCCCTGACCACCAGCAGGTACTTGTTGCATTTTTCTCTCTTTCGCATTTCCTCTGCAATTCTCTGGTGGTATTCAAATTCATTGACGTTCTCACCAAAAACAAAATTGTATCATTTGGTGTTTGGCAGCACAGAATTACTAGTCCTTCTCTGCGTCACTCTATCAATTTAGATTTTGGCAGCACGGACTAGATGTCGTGGAGTTGAAATCGAAGGAAATATCATTCGAAGTATAGAACCAATTTTCCTTCAATTCTAACTCCAAGGCAACAATGCCATCGCTCCCAAACATTCCTTTGAAGGTTATGTCATTACATTACATGAACTCATTATTAGTGTCACAACCTCAGTAAATGTGCTTTATGCCCCAATTCTTCTGCACTCCTTTCAGTACATTCAGCAAGAACCCATTACAATACAGAAGGACTCGGATGATTTGGGAATGAAATTTGGTGAGAAACAAAAAGGAATAGCTGATACGAACATTATCCAATAAAGGGGAATATACAGTTCACCTTTGATGTTCAATATCTATTAGTAGAACAACATACATATAAATATATATATACACACATATATATATATACATATATATATATTTCAAAATCAATTAGAGTTTGTCTCTCAAGTATTACTTAAATTTACACTATTTCACTTATACAGATTCCATATTGAAACTACTCACTCCGAAATCTGCAAGCTATCAAAGGCTCATCAAAATACTTGGGATTATACTTAGATATTCTTAATTCATTATCAAAAGAACATTACAAACATATATAGAAACCCTAAGAGAGAGATAACATACTTGGCAGATGAAGAATCCAATAATCGCAGGGGTTCTCTGACTCGGCTTTTTGAGGAGAGAGGGTTTGTAGAGCGAGAGAGAGTGAGAGGCGCGAGAGAGGTTTCTAGTTAGGGCTTTGTTAGGGTTTTGTTGGAGCGTTGATAACCTAACACATATTATTTTTAGGCAATTATCACAATACTCCCCTATACTTTCAAATTTGTTCAAATAACCCCTTCAATTTCAAAAACCTCCCTATACTATCCAACTTTATCAATTACCCATAGGGTGGCAAAAAATCCCGCCCCGCCCCGAACCCGCCCCGTTTATCCACCCCGCCCCGCCCCGTTTAGCTAACCGGGGGGGATATGGGGCGAAAAAAAATTCCCCTATTATAATTGGGGAGGGTATGGGGCACCCCCGCCCCGCCCCGATTAGCTATATATATATATTTATATATATGAATAAACATGTATTGACGAGTTGTTTATTATGCTTTTGAAATTTTTTATTTTGATTTCATATAGATTTATTGTTTGATTTTGATCTCTTATAGTTAGGTTTGATTTTGGAATTTTATTGTTATTTGGGGAAAAAATAATATGTAAACCAACACACATGTGTTGCAATTGTATAATCTCACTCCCAAATTGGGAAGGTGAGGAGTTCGAGCCTCTTATGAGGCATTGTGGGTGTGGTGTGTGAATTTCTTACCATTAAAAAAAAAAAGTATAATCGAGGCGGGGCGGGTCGGGAAAAAAAAAAATTAAACGAAAACGGGGTGGGGAAAAATAATCGGGGACGGGGATGGGGCGGGTGATACCCGCCCCGACCCGCCTCATTGTCATCCCTAATTACCCATGTCCGTCAATTTTGACTAAATCCATTAAAAGAAGTGAAAATTTATTAAAATACCCTTTAATAATATCACGTCTTTTAAACAAAATTGGACAATTTTCATAAAACCCATTTATACTTTTAATTTTGATAAACAACCCTTATAGTTTCAAATAAAACATACCATGATTTTATGAAATTATCCTAATATAACACATAGGGGTATTTTGGAAATAAAATAAATTTCAAATCAAGCATGTGTCGCTCACGTGACACCACCTTAACGGAGTTAGTCTGAAATTGACGAACAAATAGGTAATTGATAAAATTTGATAGTATAAGGAATTTTTTGAAACTACAGGAAGTTATTTGAACAAAATTGAAAATATAGGATTTTTTGTGATAATTGTCTGCTAATTTATTTATTTTGTGTTATCCAATTAATTGATCACATAACATCAAATTTGAAGAGGTAGTAACAAGTTGTTATTAGGAGTGGGAAAAAAATCATAGAAAAAGTTCAAACTGTTCCGCTTGAATTGATTTGGTTTGTTCCAATTTTTAGTTCTATTTTAATTTGATTTCGGTTTTAGACTGTTCAGAACCAAACCAAATATATATACATTAATATATCTTATCTATGCAAATAAAATTTATTTAATAATATTTTAAATTCACACAAGTTTATAATACCAAATAAATACGAGTTAATGTTTTAAATAAATCATAAATTCACCCTAATAATTTGATAATATTCAAACAAAAAAAATTACTCGCATATTCATAAAAGCCCTGTATTTTATCGCCTTTTCCTGTCTCTCTGGCCACTATAACCCATCTCAATCATCACCGGCTTGGATGCCATTTACAAAATATTCGTTTATGTTTATATTTGTTTTCCTTATTAAATAACTACTCACCTTGGTTATAATATCGAAATTCTCTATTATGTTTGAAATAATGTTTACTGTTTATGTGATTTTTGTTAAAAAAAAATGATAATTCTTAACACTTACTATTTTGATGTTGAAGTAATATAATAAAATTTTGATTCTAAAAATTAATAGTGTAGTTTTTTTATTTAAGAAATTATTATTTTTAGTTTTGAAATTTCTCGAATTACTTTTCACATTTTATGTTCATATAAGTAACATATATTTTTGAAAGAACATGTATAAGGAATCATGGTTAGGAACCAAACCGAACTGATCTTTTACGTTTTGGGTTAATTCTTTCAACAATGATTTCGATTTTAGTTCTTGTTTTCAAAGAGTTTTTGATAATGGGTTGGTTCTAAATTTATTAAGAATCGTAGCAAACTAGATTGTGTACCTCTCTATGGTTCTCAAATTAATTACTTTAATTCAATATAATTAAATTTTTAATTATAATGTAATTAATTATAAATTTAATATTAATTCACCTTTAATTATAAAGTTTAATATGTAAAAAATCATGATAAATGTTTTTAAAAAAACTACCAAGAATATTAAAATAAATTTATAGTGTTATGAGATAAGTTAAAAATTAAAATAATTCAGAGTAATTAAAATGATTTCATGCCTCTAAGTACTTTGCAAACCTCCGTGAACATTGGGACTAAAAATAGCATTAACCAAGATCTATCTATCGAGCTCAAGGGTGTCATTGCAAATTTATCATAATTGAATACACTGTCCATTTGCAAATCCACGTGTACTCGCAGCATGGAATTGCAAAAGAAGGCGAACCCACAAACAATTCCCAAATTTCCCAACTCGTCAATATTTTATAGGGTTAATTTCATTTACACCCCTTGATGTATGTCTTTATTTCAATTACACCCTCTCAAGTTTGAATATCTTCAATTACACTCCCTCATGGTATGAAATGTCTAAAATACCCTTGATCCAAACACCCCTTAAATCAATTTAATCCTATAATAGTGTTAATCCTATATCCTAACCCTAATTACCCCACCCCCAGTTGCAGAAATGTTGCTCTCACCCTGACCCACTTCCTCTTCATCAACCTAGGGCTTGTTTGTGAAGCAGAGTCAAGGCTTGGACCTTGGGGAAGAAGACGACATCGGATGGGGTGTAGAGAAGGGTAGCGGACTGAGAGAGCATCCATGATGGAGAAGAGAGGGTCGTGGAAGGGGATGATCCATTTTGAGAGAGGATAGAGGAAGGAGGAGCGAAAGGAAGGGGGAATGATTTGGTGGGGGTTTTTGGAAATTATGGCTTTCAGTGAACTAAAGGTCGTCAATAACAATGGTGCATTGCTTGTGTGTAGGGATGACAATGGGGTGGTTTGGGGTGGTTTTCTCAATCCCCATAACCAAAACCGCGAAAAATTTCATCCCCCATAACTGTTTAAAAATCTCACCCTTACCTCGAAAATCGTCCCATTAAATTAATTCCCCCCCCTAAAAATAAATAAAAATATAAAAATACATTAATATTTTGCTAAAATCTGTATAAAAAAACAACGAAAATAACTAAACATAAACATATATAACTATATAAATTTAATATAGTTAAGGATATTAATATATATAACTATAAATATAATTACATAAATATATTTAAGGATATTAATGTAATTTTAATATAAGAAGATAGTAAATAAATATATAACTATATAAATTTAATACAAATAATTATATATTAAAAATGCGGGGCGGGGCGGTTCCCCGTTGGGGGAACCCCTCAAACCGCTCCCTGCCCCATAATCGTCGATTTTTTTTTCTTAATCCCCATACTCACCCATTTTTAAATGGTGCGGTTTAAAATGCCATCACTACTTGTGTGTGTGTGGAGTGTATGACAAATTGGGATATATTAGGGTTTGCAGAGGTTCAGGAGGAGGAAAGAGGTGACACGTGTGTGGTCTTAATTGTTTTGTATTTATGCTAATTTTTTTTGAATTTTATATTTTTTTTTGAATTTTATAATAATTTTCAAATTTTAATATATATATTTTAAAATTTTAATACAAATTAAATGATTAAATTATTGGAGGGGTCAAATTGATAAAATAAAATATCCCTGTTTCCAAACACACTAGGTTATCCCATTGAGGGTGATTTAGGTATTTACAAAAATATTTAGGATGATGTCATCGTTAAGGGGGTATAAATGATGAGAATCTCAAACCTAAGAAGGTGTAAATAAAGATACTCAAATGTAAGAGAGTGTGATTGAAATAAAGAAAAACCTAAAAGGGTGTAAATGAAATTAACCTATTTTATAATTAAAGCATAAAAATCAGTAAAATATTGTCGGTACAATTGGTGGTGTACGGTTTTTCTTTCTCTCTAAAAACAAAGGGTTTGTTCAACTTCGTTTCTTGGTTTTTTGTTCCCACCTACCAAAAAGCAGAAATAGAAACAATAATAATGTTTAATAAATTATTTCTGTTTCAAAATAATGAGAAATATTTCACATGTTTCACATAAAATTGAAAAACATAAAAAAGTTGTTTCACTTGTTTCTCTACCGTAGCAAGAGAGGTGTTTTTTTTTTTTTTTCATTGTTGTTTTTATTGATTTTTACTATTGGCCTTTATGTTTTTTACTATTTTGCTTTATTCTCTCACTGACTCACCTTTCAAGCATTTTCTTCATTTAACTCAAAATTCACATTCGTTTCTTTCACTTTCAATTTTTTCCATTACAACTAATATATTATTTTAAATATATAATACATTATATTAAATAATAAAATATTCATTACACAATAAAATATTTTTAATTGATATAAAATAAATTTTATAGTAAAGTGCATTAAACCCCCCTGAACTATTTTCTCTCTCAACTAAGCCCCTAAACTACACATTTTATACAAAACTCCCTAAACTACACATTTTACACAAAACTCCCTAAACTATCCGAACTTTTACAATTCACTCCATTACGTTGTAATACCGTTGGTTAAATTATGATAATTTGCACTCAGATCCCTTGAGGTTTTGGTCAATTGCACTCGCTCCCTGATATTTCATTTTTCTTGCAATGACACCCCCTGAAGGGGTGAAGACCCCATGAAATGACTCTTGTGCCCTTCCTTTAGTGTAAAAGACATGTTGGCTAAATTAATAGACCAAACAACCCTTGTGTCTTAAGTTCAATTTGGAAAACTTTTCAAGTACTTTGGATACAATAATTTTTGAAATATTATCACATTTCTTTAAATTATTTTTTAAAATTTGTCATTTTTGTAATATAGGCCCCAAAAGTTATCATATTATAATTTTTTCCTAAAACTAATATTGTGACATTTTACATTAAATAATAATAATAGACTTTATTTATGATTATTATTATTTTTTATTTTAGAAGGTGATACATGTATAAAATATTTATGAGCTCATATAATTTAATTTATTTTGTAAATAAATAATATACAACTCTTACAATTTAAACAACTAGTAATACATTTTAATTATAATTTTTGTTGTATTATAAGAGGTGATAAATGTATAAAAATGTTACAAATGGTTTATAATTTATTATTCTTTGTGTAAAATCAATTTAAGCCCTTAAACTGTAAAATAATAACAAACTTTACTTATTGTAATTTTTATATATTTTTTAAAATATGACAAATGGTTTATTATTTATTAATGTTTTTGTAAAGTTAATTTAAACCCTTACACTTTAAATAATGTCAAAATTTACTTATTATAATTTTTTATATTGTAAAAGATGATAATGAATCGAAATATTATGTAGTTCTTGTGTTTTTATTAGTAGTATATAGATAGATAAATAAATATACAGTTTTCTGTATTTTAAGTTATATTATTTTTCCTTGCCGAAATATATTTGTCTTATATATTTACTCTATATCTTATGAAATATTCATTAGAGTTACATTTCAATTAATGTATATATATATTTTTTTTAAATATGAAAATATTTATAACTCCATGTCGTATATCTTTACTCTATATCTTTTGAAATATTCATTAGAATTACATTTCAAGTAATGCATATTAATTACTTATTATTATTTTTTAAAAGTATTGAAATATTTCCAACCATTTTCTTTTACATTATATCGTTTTGACATATTCCTTAGAGTTGCACTTCAACTAATACATATTAATTCATTAATTTTTATTTTGAAGAAATGTTTGAAAATATTCTCAACCCCTCACATTTTAGAATAGTTGTTATAGATATATATACATTATAAGGTTTTCATTTGGGGGCATGAAGGTAATTTCACCACCTAGATATTTGTCTCATGAAATAAGGGAGACAACACAAGGGCATTCGGTCATTTCTCCCCTTCAGGGGGTGTCATTGTAAGGAAAATGAAATCTCAGGGGGCGAGTGCAATTGACCGAAACCTCAGGGGATCTGAGTGCAAATTATCCTAATTTAACTAACGGTGTTATAACGGAATGAAGTGAATTGTAAGTTTTTGATAGTTCAAGGGGCCATTAGTTAGTTCAGGGGGTTAGTTGAAAGAGAGAAAATAGTTCAGGGGGATTTAACGCACTTTACCCTAAATTTGGATATGTAAAATTTTATATACTAGTTTGAATTTATGAGACAAAAATATATAATTTATTATATATTTTTTTAATTATTAAATATAATAATTTTATGTTAGTATGCAATAAATAACATACTATAATTCTAAAAAATTATTATAGAAAACTTGTGAAACAATTGTTTTATTAACATGAAAATGAGAATATCATACTTGAAGATGAATGATCAATTAGTACTTCAACATCTCAAATACCAGCAAATGTGAGGGTCACTCAAGATCAAATGCAACTAATGAATGGAGTTCGTGATTCAATCTCAAATGTATTGTGAAACAACTACTGAATAGAGTGATTCATATTATCATTTGTTTGAATATTATTTCGTTTTGTAGACTTTAAAAGTTAATGTTATAATTGATTAATAGTTGTAATAGTTTATTTAATTTATTTTATTTTATCTACACAAGTAAATGTCAAAATAAAAATTATAAAAAAAAATTACAAAAAAATAAATATGAGAAACAAATGTATTACTAAGGGTCCGTTTGGATACCCTGTTTTTTGTTTTTGTTTTTTTACTGTTCACAAGACTAAAAAAAAAAACACGTTTGGCAAACGCGTTTACTGTTCACTGTTTTTTCCCCAAGAAAACTGTTTTCTGTGAATAGTGTGTAAAAGTGATGAAAACACCAAATACAACTTTTAGTTGTTTTTTGAGTTTTTTCACTGTTTAGGTGGTAAAAATAATGAAAACATCAAATTCATAAAATACAATTTTCACCAAATAAAAGTGGTGAAAACACCTTCATCCAAACGCTTTTTTGTTTTTAGTTTTTTCCTGAAAAAACAAAGACAAATACAAAAACAGTTTTTATATTTGAAGACATAAAACAAATACAAAAAACAGGCTTTCCAAACGCACCCTAAATATTATTATTTGTTTTTTTTTCAACAATTGTGAGAATAATTGGAATTAACAAATGACATTTGTGTTTTTTCATTCCTAACATTTTTTTTTATATTCCTTAAAAAAAAAAAAGAAATGAAAAACAGTTAGGCCCCGTTTGGATACGGAAAAATAGTTTTTGTTTTTTTACTGTTCACCGAGTTAAAAAAAAAAACACGTTTGGCAAATGCGTTTATTGTTCGCTTTTTTTTTCCCAAGAAAACTGTTTTCTGTGAATAGTATGTAAAAGTGGTAAAAACACCAAATACAATTTTTAATTGTTTTTTAAATTTTTTCACTGTTTAGGGTACCCACCTCTGCTACCACCGCCGCCACCAAGCACCAACAGTCGTTGCCGCCGGCCCCCACCACCTTCGGTCGCCGTCAGTCATCCACCACCACCGCCCCCGCCGCCCACTAATACCATTTTATTTTTCAATACAAATTTTCATCTAAAAGTTTTTTATTTTTTGTTTTTTGCTGAAAAAAATAAAGACAAATAAAAAAACAGTTTTTATATTTGAAGACAAAAAAACAAATACAAAAAGCCGTCTATCCAAACGCAGCCTTACTGAACTGAGCCAAAAATTCCTAAATTTCTAGAGAGAGAGAAAGCCGCGCAAACCAGTTTAGTTCACACACCCACAAGCATGGCGGTTTTGTTAGGGTTTTGATAAATTGAGACACTGTGCTCTACTCGTTCCCATCCACTCCATGGAAATGCCCGGTAGACGATCCAATTACACTCTCCTCACTCAGACTCCCGATGAAAACCACCACCACCACCACCGCCCTCCTCCGCACTCCGGCGAATACAGCAACAGAAATTCGAACGATGGGGACCTATCCGATGATCGGATGATGCATCAGCCTGGTCGATTTGGGGCAGGATCGTTCCCGGCATCGACCGGCTCCACCGGAGGTAGTTTTGGCGGGAACTCGTGGGATGGGGATGCCTTCGGTCAGTTCCGTGATGATGTTTTCAGGATGGGTGGCGGTAGCGGAGGAGGGGAATTGGGGTTTAGGGCGGTGGAGGCGGAAGGGGGCGGCGGTGGCGCGTCGTATTCGAAGAGTTGGGCGCAGCAGACGGAGGAGAGTTACCAATTGCAGCTGGCTTTGGCGCTTCGGCTTTCGTCCGAAGCTACCAGTGCTGATGATCCCAATTTTCTGGATCGGGTTTCAGGTGATTCGGAGTTGAGATCATCACTGTTGTTGGGTTCTGCAGAAGCTATGTCACATCGATTCTGGGTAGGGTTTGTTATTTTCCATTGAATTACATTTTTCATGCTGAATTTCTAGTTTTTGTATAATTTATAATATATTAATTTGGTGCATTTGGCTCTTAGAGCTACTGAAATGTGGGTTACTTAAATTTTCCAACAGAGAGAAAGAAATAGGAAAATAGAAAAGGATATAGGTATTTTTCGGTGCAGGGAAATGATTTTAAGAAGAAAAAAAATAGTTTGAAGATCATTTGCTTGACACCATTTCATAGAAAGGACCCATTTTTTTTGGTCCTTTTTAGAGTTGGTAGAAACTGTTCAGGAGAAGTAAACCGGACATAATAATTTTTGGTAACGGGAGTGTGCTGATATTTTACAAGTGACAAGTGACAACTTGGGTCTTATGGAAGGATTGGGACTATGATCTGCAAACCTATTGTCTCAGCCAATCCTCATTCACGTTCTCTATATCGATAGTTAATGTTGCTTACCGTCCACTCTAAAAGTTCAAATTGTTAGAGCGGGTGTCAAGTTAGGATTTATCCTCTCTATATGTGATAATACATCCTCTCTATGTGTGATAATACATTTACATTGGTTCGACACATGATTGTTTATTTTAGGTCACTTGAAGTTTGAACTCAAGACCTGGTACAACATGATACAATGTTAACTGTGGGCATAGATTTTATTTTTAGGGAGTTCCAGACTCGTATGAGTGTCTCCATTAGGGCCCGGGGCCGCTGGGTAGGGTCCTGGATCCACCACTAAAGTTGGTACACGTGGCTAGCCCAAGGCGTCCGGATTCGGGATGGATTACTGGTGGAGGCTGTGACCTTCTTAGGTGGCATCTCATGTGGTGTTGCAGCTTGTGGAGCTGAGTAACAGACACATGGGCGATACCGCACTAGGACTGCTAAGCCTGATGCTGTGGCAATATCCTAGGGGCAATTACCACCATTATACACAGCTTGCGCAGTATGTGCACGCACAGCAAAGCCTAATGGGGAGTGATCTGTTGCACGCTGATCCGGCTGTAACAGGGCCGACCCTGAGATTTTAAACTTTGTGGAGGCCCTAGGCAAGGCCAAATGTGAGGCCCTTTATATATAACACTTCACGTGCTTAAAACTATCAGTGTGGAATTTTTATTAAAAAAATTAAAATATATGTCCTATTAATATTGAAAATTTTGAAAAAACCTCCATCTTGGTTTTGTCATGAAAATTTATTCCCATTGTGCGAGTGCTACAGTCGATGAGAGTACTAGGTGTAGTCGCGAAACGTTGTGCTAATACGACATATCAAAAACAATCTTCTAACCGTAATCAGAATAAATGGTTGGATTGTATTAGGCTTTAGTTTTATTGGATTTAATTTTTTAATTTTTGAGGGGCTTTAGTAGTATTGAGTGAAATATAAAATTTTGGGGCCTAAATTGTGGAATTGAATTAAGCTTTAGATTGAATTGGGTAGGGAAACAAATTATTTTTTGAGGGCCTATAGGAGTATTACTTTTTCTTTTTTTTAAAAAATGAGGCCCTAAATTGTAGAATTGGAATGAGATTTAGTTAGAATTAGACTACAAAACTAGTATATAAATATATATAATTTTTTTTATCTAAATTAGTACTATTTTAAAAAAACAAACTAACAAAATGGGCCCCCTCTGAGCCGGAGTTGCCTAGGCCCAGGGTCGGGCATAGGATGTAATCACATATATTATGTAGCATTTAGGGCAAATGTCCTATAAATAGATTTAAGGCACCATTTAGGGCAAATGTCCTATAAATAGATTGCCAAGGGGCTGGCCTAGGGATCCAAAAAACATTCCTTTCTTTCCTCTTTTGGAGCTCTTGCTTGGTGGTTGCTCCTCCTCCTATGGGGCTCTTGGCCATGGGGGTTTAGCTCCCTCTCTCTTCCCTCCACCCTCTTTCCTATTTACTACCTTCTTCCTCCTTCCTTTTCGTCTCTAGTTATGGGGGTTTCATTAGGGGATTTCAGCTCTACTTGTGCTCTCTACCCAATCTCTAGCTTGAGATGAGGCTATACTCTTTGCTCTCTCCATTTTCTTTTTCCCTTCTCTTCTCTCTATGCTTGTTCATGGCCATGCACTTGGGCTCACCTCTCATTGCATATTAGTGGAGTCATTTCTCCCATTTTCCATTTTATTTGGTATTTCTGCACACTTTTACCCACATTAACCACCATTTCTATTTTACTCTAGAAGTTTAGAGTGTGTAACTTAAGTATTTTATGTGATGATTTTGGTGGAAATATTACATGCAAAGAAAAGGTCTATGAGGAGAAATTTGATGACTGGAAACTTAACATTTTGACTTCTATGAGGAAAAAGTTGGTGTTACTCAACTCAACCTCATCAAAGTCTTTCCTCGACGATATGGTGCTGGTAACATGAATATTGTTCTCCCATTTCAATCTGATTAGAATCATAAGTTTTGCTTGTGGTTCCTTATTCTCTCATAACTTCAGTGTTGTCCTTCCCTAGTTACTTGAGGGTGTTGGAAAGCTTCATCGTCAACCTTTACTTCATTCCACATGAATTCTATCTCTGTTACATGATATTTCCACTACTGTGTTTTACATTTTAAAGCCAGTTTTAATCAACTCTCCCATTTCATTATTGGTTGCCCTTTCAATGTAAACCCTTGGCCCTTGCCACCTCTGTTCTACCGGTTGGAGCAAATGTTCCCATTCAGCAGAAAATAGATTGAGAAAAGTTGAATACTAAACACTCCCCCCCCCCCCCCCCCCCCCCCCCCGCGCAAAACACACACACACACTAGGGGTACAGATATAGCGATTATCTATTCTTAAAATTAAAATACTTACACGACAAGATCACTTAGGGGTGCTGTGGCAGTGTCGTACCTATCGGATACTCTCAGACACATGTCGGACATGGCTGCAAGTCCTGAAATCTAAATATTTCCTTTTATGGTTGGACACGGTTGAAAAAAGGGCAAGGAAATGTTCTTGATATTTTCAGGATATGTCGGGGTGACTTTGTAGTTATTTTTTTTTCCAAAGGATAAAATTCAATGCAATTTAAAATATATTATTGACTAATTTTAAAAGAAATATATGGTTTAAGAATTTAAAAATAACGAATATTTAATAATAAGCTCCAAAAGTTCTTTCATTCATGATTATGTGGTTAATTGAATAAATTTTTTATTTATATTAATTCCGATCCGTATCATGCTTTTTCAGATTTGCTGTATCACCTTATTTGTATTGTATTGTATCCATGTCCTTGACCGTGTTTTTACTTATTTGGTAACTAGTATATCCTTATAGAGGAATTATTAAAAAGCTGAGAAATTTATTTCGTTAACATAGGATTAAGTAGCAATCCAATTCACATAACTCGTTAGAACGTATTTTTTGAAAAATCTATTAACTTTTCTCTTTCTTTCTTTTTTTTTTTTTTTTAAATTCATTTTTGCAACAGTTCTATTGTATTTTACTTAAAAAAAGTTGCATTGTTGATGTTAAACACTTGTTAAACACGTGTCCTGAAGTATATAAAAATTATTAGATATGTCGCTGAAGTATCGTAGAGTTATTAGATATGTATTTGAATTAAAAAGATATTTTCAAATTATAAAGATGTTCAGGAAGTGTTGGACATTTATCATGAGTATCTTGTCAGTGCTGGATACAAACAAGTTATGAATATGTCTCCTGCTTCAGAACTGTACCTGTTTCATAGCTTCCTTTCTTTTCTCCCTCATTATCTGATACAAAGAAGTTATGGTGTTCTTGCTTATGCCCAAACTGTCTTAATCAGATTTGTCTCCCTTTATTTTCAAACTGAACACTTCAATTATGTCATTAAGGTTTTCCGTCCAAATATTCATTTTTTGGCCATCCATCTCAACACTTTCCTTTCACCATGATGACTACGGTTTTCTTTATTCTTTTCCATTCAACATTTTATGCCCTGAAAACCATGTTTGGTTTAAAGGTTGTTTCATCGAATTCTTCCAACTTTAACACATTGTATTAGATGGTACTTCTCCATTTAGGCAATCGTGTTCCAATTCTAGTAGTAGAGTCACTTTAGTCTCTCCAATCCTTTGAGTAATTGTGTTTGGAATATGAAACTCCTTTCTCTTATGCATATTTTGACCCCCGATCTCCACTAATTCTCATGTTTCCATCTAATTTTGATAAAGTTATAGTAAGTATAGTGAGTTTTTGCTCAGTTATCTTGAACTTCTTATGCGTAAAGTTGCTTCCTTCTATAATGTGACATTTATCCTTACTCTAGTTTCGCCAGAGGTTCTCCAGCAGATACTAGGCAAGGAATCATTTACTGAATACTCTCTTTTTAAGTTATCCAATCAATTCGTCTAAATGTAGAAATCAGGGTTGAATGCTGACTTTTGATGTGTGATATTAGCTTATAGGGAATGACACTTTTAACTTCTTTTTTTCCCTAGAGTTGTACTTACTATAGTTACAATTCCATTGTTTATGTCAATTACCCTGTTGTATTTCTATTTATTATAGAGCAGTGAAAGTATTTCTAGTGATGAGGAAGCAATTTCAATGGTTTGGTATGTATCCAAGCCATTTCTAGCAGCCCCTTCGTTTTGCTATGAAGACAGTTGGTGATGGATCTTCTTTTACCATCTCATATTCATAGGGACTAAATCATAGGTTCTTCAACAAATCTATGAGAATCACATTATGCGTAGTTAAGCACAGTGCTTTGTTTTCTGAGGCTACAGATATTGATAGAGATTTAATAAAAAGTTAAACTTTCTTTAGTTTTTTATTTTCTGTTTCCATTTTGTCATATCTCCTCAGTAATGAGATGGTGTACAAAGAATGGCCAAGTAATAGGGTAAATCATGCTTATGCCTTTTCATTTTATTGCTGGGGAGAATGTATGTATCATGCTTTCCAATTTAAATGCATCAGGTGAATGGCTGCCTATCATACTTTGACAAAGTTCCTGATGGGTTTTTCTTGATTCATGGGATAGATCCATATGTATGGACTGTATGCACTGACATACAAGAGAGTGGCCGCATTCCATCGATAGAATCACTGAAGGCTATTGAACCAAACGTTAATTCTTCAATTGAGGTAATTCTAGTTGATCAGTATACTGATCCCAGCTTGAAGGAACTACAAAACAGGATACATAGTCTTTCCAGTAGTTGCAATACCACCAAAGAGGTTGTTGAGCAGCTTGCAAAGCTTGTCTGCAATCGTATGGGGTAAGTATCCAGTGCTTTCCTACCGAAACTCCTGGTAATATGTGTCTAGTTTATGTGACAAAAATTTATTGCCATCAAGGGGTGCAGCTTCCACCGGAGAGGGCAGCCTTGTATCCTTATGGAAGGAGTGCAGTGCAGATCTTAAGGATTGTTTGGGGTCTGTTGTGCTTCCAATGGGTAACCTCTCTGTTGGCCTATGCAGACATCGTGCTTTGCTATTCAAAGTATGTTTCAGATACTATATTGTGCAGTCTTTTGTTTTGTTGTAGGATTTTGAAGTCACCCCTATAAAAGATATTTTTGTATCTATGTTTTGCCTTACCTTTATAAGCTGCGTGGGTTAAACTTCTTTATTTTCTCGGTTTGTTGTTGCTGTTGAGTAAATTATTCTTTTGGTTTCAAACTGGGTGAACATGGTCCAACATTGTTTTTTCTTTGGAGGGGGTTGGGGGATTTTATTTTATTTTTTTTATGAGCGATTCATCTGAAGTATGTGTATTATCTTTGCAGGTGCTAGCTGACACAATTGATTTACCATGTCGAATTGCTAAGGGTTGCAAACATTGTACCAGTGATGATGCTTCCTCTTGTCTTGTTCGGTTTGGTCTTGACAGGTATACCTCTGAAACCACCATGTCAATGATTTCATGTTTATTTTGGTCAATGGTAAGAAATGTATCCTAAAAATATCTCATTTTTGATGTCTTTCTAGCATGCTAAAATGGCTTAGGAAGAATGGCATCTATTAGTGCTATGACGTCTATTTACCTTGGCCAAAAGATTATCGTTTGGAGAAAAGTGTGAAATTGATGCAATCTTATCATGAAATATGTTCTCAGAAGTTGTTATTCATCTATTATTATTTTCTATTTTATTTTGTATTAGTAGATGGGTGACACGCAATATTCTCATGTATCTTACCTCAAAATACTTTCTCCTTCCTTTCAGCTACTGTCTGTTATTTAATTATTTCCTTTGTAGAATTTTTTGGATATTGAAATTGTGAATGATGCAGGACAACCAATTTTTTTTCCTTTCCTTGCTTACTATTTGATCCTACTCACGAAAACTACGGCCGTACTATTTTAAAAAGAATGGGAGGTTACATCATAAATAATGGCCTTGTAGTCGTATTATTTATTCCTGCAAGAATTTTGTTTTGCATCATGAATAGTGGCTTTCTACCGTATTATAGATTCCCAACAAAATTTGTTTTTGCATCTACTATGAGAGTATGATGTTGTAAGGGGATAATGATCAATCAGATCATTATCTTGATCTGTAAATAATTCTTCACAGCAGCTTGCTTGAAGTATGATTGTCATTTTGGAGCCAAGCTGGAAATTTTGATCCGTCTTGGTTTAGCCACTCTTGATTTCTCCAGAAAATTGTTTACGAAATTATGTTTAAACTTGGAATTGTTGCAGGGAGTATCTAGTTGATTTGATTTGGAAGCCAGGCTGCTTATGCAAGCCCGATTCTTTGCTTAATGGTCTATCTTCTATCTCAATTTCTTCACCATTGCACTTCCCCCGCTGCAGACATGTTGAACCTGCAACTAATTGTAGCTCACTGACCAAATACAATTTCTTCGACTTTCAAGCACTTGATATTGTCTTTGACGATTCTTCAACAGGTGATCTCTTTAGTTCTACACATTGATATCCACATTATGGTGACTTATTTTTATATTCATGCACTTCTTTTGCCTATCTAAACAACCTATCACGACTTTACTGTAGCATGGAAGTTGTTTTTATCGTTAGAATTGCCTCTATTATGCGCCAATTTTCCATTTGATCACATTCTCCACTGTATTTGTCTGCAATAGTTTGGAAGTTGGAACTGTTTTAGTGGTTGTAGTGTGTTAACAACCATTTATTATAAAATCTTAAGTTGTTAGAAATAGTGTAACTTTTATATAAATCCTTCAACATGCCAAGTCACAGATGATGTTATTGTTTAAATTGTAATTCTCAAGGCAACGGTGAGGTTTGAACACTGAATTTTACGTGCTCTGATACAATATTAACAACCATCTACTTAAAAGAGCGTAAGCTGTTAGAGAGTCTGTAACTTTAATATTAGATCGTTCAACATAGTGCTTAAGTTGGGATTTTGATTTAGCGCATGTACACATGCTTATATATATATATATATATATATATTCGTCTAGCTACCCTGATAAAATTTCTAGTTTCTCCTTATTCTTCACTAAGTGAAGCATATGAAAAGGTCTACAAGACCAAATTATGGTTGGAGCGTAATCACCGTTGTTTTGAGGGGACTGAGGTTGCGATTAGTGCTGTCAAGGATATTTTCATTTCAAATTTGTTTTATTAGGTGAAGGGTAGATTTTGTAAATCTATAGATGAAAAGAAGAGCTTTTGGGCTCTCTTGGCCCCTAGGGCCCCTCTTTTGTATCATGGGATGCACTCCCTGTTTGAGTGCTTTTTGTTATATATTTACTTATCAAAAAAAAAAGGACCAAATTCTGTCCATCCTCATGAGGAACAATATAATCTCATAATATCAGATGCTCCAGATCTCTCAAGGTGCTAGGATTTCTCAGGGTTTAAACACAAGGCACAACACAAGCATGTGGATTAATGTACTTGTTGGTGAATTAAGTCTAAAAATATGACTCAAGCTAGTGAAAAATCTTAAAGAGGGCATTTTTTAAGCTTTCTAAGCTGTGTATGCATTTATCTTAGTAAATACCACATAAAATGTTAATAAATAGTTTGCTACAATCATATTGATTATTATATGATATATTGCCATGATTAATTTTTTACACGTTTATTGGATAAATATCTAAAACTACGCATCAAACGCAGATGCAATTCAAGTAGTCAATCACAAACCTATATTCCTCATTACCACATAGCCAATATCATTGTACGATGATTCCCATAAAAGTATTGTACATTATAGAGTATGTCAATCAATATTCATTTAAAAGAAAGAAATCATATCATGGCTTGGGCTAGGAGCCTACTGTAAATGATTTGGTGAGTGTAGAGCCTGACATATAAATTAATCATTGGGTGATTTACAATGACACTCCCTCATGTTTGGGTTAATCACAAGTGGTTGCAACTCAACTATTCTTTAATAATGATATCCTCTCAGGTTTGAATGTAAAAACACAGCCCAAATAATATAAAATGACTACAATGCCCTTTGACATAGAAATTGACCCTTTTCAATGATAAAATAGTAAATTTAATCTTCTAGACTTCCATTTCTCTCTTCTATTTTATATATTAAAATGCTAATTCGACAACAACTTTTTAACCAAAAAAAGATCAAAAGCCAACTGAATACGTGTGGAACATGAATTGCTGATAATGTTATACATATTCTGAAGTAGTAGTCACGTGATCTATTCTGATGATAATGTTTTACTTTTCACAATAAAACAAGTTTTAGATTTTTCTTTATAAAGCTCGAATATCCAATATTTCCTTTGAAGAATGTTTCCTTTTTGATTTTTTCACAAAATTTCAACTTTTTTCTCCGTGATATGAGCCCCAAATGTTTTAAATAAGGGCTGAATGTCGAGTATCCAATAATAATTATACAATCATTCGGACCCTCTGACGTAGTGGGGGGCTGTTTTTTTACATCACAAGGTTATCATTATTTCACACTTAAAAAGTAATGATGTTGAAACTGTTGGGGTTCTAATTTATATTGATATGGAAATGGTTTCTACACGCAAAAATAGAAATGATGATGATAATTTTATTGCTTTTTCCTCTCGATTACAGAACTGTAGAAAGAAGAAGAGAAACAGTGCAAACAACTTGAAGATCACTCTTTCTCTCTCTAAGTCTGAAGTCTTCCAAAATGAAGACATGGATCAGTATTTATAGACACGGTGATCGAGCTAGTCCTCACGAAACACTTTTGCCACATCAGCACTGTGTCGCGCCTTAGATGATACACCTCGCGAGATCCATAAGGTATCTCGCGACCCATGATTCGCGAGGGCTTCTCGCGGATTCTCCTTCCCCATTTAGTGCTTCCTTATCCAAGGAACCACAGTCCTTTACTGATGTTATAGCCTTCTCCGGGGTCATGTCCTTTCGCATGCATACCCTTTTCATGACCCTGAGTATTACTGGCCTCTCTGAGGTACTTTAGTTTTGGATGATACAAATAGGGTGACGACCCTCTATTTGCATACCTAGAGCATTTCCCTTTATTTCCACATAGTACTCCCTACGCGAGCAACATATAGGGCTATGTGTTTAGATGTTAGCTATACCCACATCAGTCCCCCCATAGTTACCTCTGTGCAATGCTTCCACTCGCGTATAAACCATTTTGGGCCAGTTCCCAAATAACCCTTTCCCCTATGTCATAGATATTTTGTTAAAACATGTCCATGTCCTCATATTAGAGTCACCCCCTCACATAAACTAAAAAATGGATTAATTCTATTTTAAATATTTATTAAAGTTGTTCCTAGAAAGAATGAAGGGGTTCAACAATTTGAATTCAACGTGAGTGAGCCAATTTTATAAGAAATTGTCAAAATTAGCATTTTCTTACATAAAATAGAGGAGAGAAATGAGAACCTAGAAGGTTTAAATTTTTAATTTGATTATTGAAATGTGATCAATTCATAAAGCAATTTGCACTCTAGTCATTTTATAGCATCTGGGGATGTGTTTGTCATTGCTCAAAAATGGGTCAAGTTGCATCCGCCTATCATCTACCCAAACCTGAAGGGGTGTCAATGTAAGTTGCCCCGAAGTGACTTCTGACTTCTTCCATTTTGATCATCAATAGTGCCAAAACAACAATGGCTGAAAAGCGTTGTGCGCTAGCTTGTGATTTAGGGGTATACTAGGGCTTCCCCTTTCTAGCGTTAACTTGTAGTTTAGGGGTATAGTAGGGGTTCCCCTTTCTAAAAAATTATGTTGTCGTCCTTAATTATTTTAGCGACTTCGATCTACTTCCGCTTTATTCTTCACTAAGTGAAGAAGATGAAAAATCTGGAGACATCATTGTGCCCACTCCAGAGATGGAGAGAGACCAAGATGATCTCATTGCTATTAAAAGCTCCAGATATATTAAGGTGCCAGGATGTCTTGGAGTTTAAACACAAGGCACCGCACATTACATGCTTCTGATATATGGATATTAATTATACTTGTTTATGAGTTAATTAAAAAACTTTGACTCAAGCTAGTTAAAAAATCGAACACCAGGGATTCTTTGACATATCAATGAGGAGAGTTTAGTAACTCAAGCACATTACTTTTCAACTATCGGATGCCTATAACTAAACAAATACCAACAAATGTTCAAAAATAATATGCTACAATGGTATAAATTTTAAATATATATCATACCATCAAAATCCTTTTTACCAATAATTAAATATAATATTCAGAATTGCGCATCAAATACATGTGCAGTCAAGTAGTCAATCAATTTGTCCTACTAAATTTAATTTTTCAAATCAGTTCTTATCTTTTCATTCCACGTTAGTTTCGGTCGACCTCTTTGTCCCTTAGATTGTATGTAAACCAATCTACCTCTTGATTATATGGTTAAACAATACAATTATTTGTATAAAAATACAATTTGTTGTAGAGCATTTTAATCGATGTATTCTAAAGAAAGAGGAGGAGAAGAAGAGTATGTGTGCTTCGCTCGAGTGTAGAGCCTGCTGCAAAGCGCGCGTGTGGGTTCTTAATTCTCTGCCTGAAGGAGTTTTGGCCGGCACAAAATAAGGTAGAAATAAGGGTTTGCGGCTGTGTGGGTTTTAAGTTTGCCTGTTCGAAGGAGTCTTGGATGGCACAAAATAAGGTAGAAGAAAGGTATTTCGGCTGAATCTTGACATGTATAGGGTTTATTTGAGCCTTGGCGGTCTTTTAACAAGTCTGTATCATCTCAACAGATAAGCCAGCTAATATTTTAGATGTTGAAAGGCACTTGGGTAGCAAATTAGCAATGGCACCTCCATAGCCTCTTTCTTTACTCTTGGTTCCATGGTTAGTTGGATTGGTTTGAGGCCTTGGACCTGGTCTATAATTGTGCAAGTTATATGTTCGCATAACAATAGTTAAGTTGGACTTGGGTCTGATTGTCTGAGTCCTTGGACTACATCTATACATGGGTGATATGTGGTTCTCATGAAACTATTTCTGCACACTTAAATAAAGTAGCGTTGCTTTCAACCACTGTAAAATATGGCACGGCTTCTTTACCAGAGAAAGATTAGTTAGTACTTATAAAGCAAAATTCATATAGTAAAAGAACTAGTTAATAATATGTCAGTCACTTTGGGCACATCAGTCCCTGACATAACATTGCTAATTTTGAACCTTCCATTCTCTGTTGCAACGTAAGAAGAGATGCATATTTATGTTTCAATTGAAGTGCGAAGAAACCCCTGCTATATACAAATGTGCAAAAAATGCCCCTGTTATTTAGTATGTGGACATAAGCTCCTATAGTTTGGAAATTTAGAGTAAATTGACCCATGTTCGTCAATTTTGACCAATTTGCTTATAAAACCCCCAAACCCCAATTGTGTAATATTAGTTTTTGTTTGTCCTTTCATTTTTTCTCGAGGAAATTTTAGGTATTATTTTAGTGTACAAATTGAAGAATTGTCCTTATTTGCACAACTTAAAAAATTTCGGGGGTTTAGTTGGTATTTGCACATTCTAATACATAGCAGGGTCTTTTTTCTTTTGGACTTGATCCAAATTTTGAAGTGTTTTTCTCCTAGTATATAAGCCCCGTGCTTGTTTTCTTGTACCTAACAGAATATCCAGCTTCCTATGTAAACCCCATACTTGTTTTGGGTTATACTTAACATTAATGTTCATTTTCCTATATAAACCCTGTGCTTGATTTCTTGTTGTACCTAACATTAATCTACATTTTTCTTCTGTTTACTGAGAAAATAGTTGCATGTGAAGTTTATTTGACACATTAAGTATGATGCTTTGAATATATATATATATATATATTTATAAAACTAGGAGGAGTTTTTGGAATTCATGATTAATTCAGTGGCTAAAAGGATTCAATGATCATCCTAGTGATTTGGAATTAATTCATTTCGAATGTTCCAAAAAAATAATGCCACAGGTGTTATTAACAGAGATGCTGGAGAACCCATATTTCCAAAGGCATCTGATAGGAAGTGCATGCCTAGGTTGAGCAACAACAATGACAGTTTTCAGTTACCACTGCCATCAAGAGTTGCCTGGCCAATTAATCGAGATAGAGATTCACAGCAGTTTGAATCATGTAATCCTCGTGATACTATGAGCTCAAAACAATGACCACAAATCCTGCCCCTCTAAAGCACATCCCACTGTTAGGGCATAGATAAATTCAATTACTAATGGCCTTGTCTTATTTGTGAGTTTTTACAGTTACGGATTCGAGGTCTGTGGGGGGATGTCAACCATATCCAAGTAAAGCACTTACCCTTGGTGTTGACGATTTGCACATTCCATGGAGTGATCTTGTTCTAAAGGAGAGCATTGGAACAGGTAATATCTTTTCCCAAGTCATAAGAACATTACAGAGTGCAAACGCTGGAGTTGCTTTGTGGGATAGGGATGCGATGCATCTTTTTCTTTGCTTGCATTGCAGTTCTATCCAATTAACTTCTAGGAAGCTATGCTGAAACAGTATGCATTTTCAGGTTCTTTTGGCACTGTCTATCGTGCTGATTGGAATGGCTCGGTGAGTTATTTGTCCCTTGTTTACTGAGTTATTCATTTAGCAACAGATATCCATTTTGATGAGTCCGTGTATTTTACTTTGGCAATATCTTCGTCTCGTATCGCTAATATGCTGCACCTTATTTGGTCTCTACTGTACAAACCGCGGAATAATCTGGATATGGAAGCCCATCTTGGAAGGGATGAGGAAATTCTCTAACTAATGAAATACACCATCCAATCTCTAGCCTCACATTCCTGCGTATTCTCTCGTTTCACTTTCATTATGGTACGTTATGTTATCTGAAGTCTCTGCAATCTCCACACTCCATAGCAGCTGGGAAGATAGATAGGATAGATATTATTAATCTCTTCTGGTGGGCAAACAAAGTCTTGCATAGAGATTTTTCTTTTAAGGGTTTTGTAACATTGTATTTCACTTTTCACATTCCCAAGGTATTCAGACATGATGTTGCAAACCAGGACAGAAATTTGACAATATTTTTCAAATTGTATCTCTCCTATTAAATACTGTTATTTATATTTGGGTTAATATTAAAAAAAACCCTTTGTAATTTGGAAAAACAATCAGCTTAGCCACTTTACTAAGGGAACTATCTAAAAAGTCCTACTAGTTTCGAAAATTCTCTCACAGCTCCCATTCCGTTTGTTTGCCATAAGACCAGTGGAGTTTTTTTAGATATTTTTCTTAATATAAGGGGTTGTGACTGATTTTGGATAGTTTAAGATTTTATTATTTTAACCCTTAAATTAGTACTAAAATGTGGAGATTTTTTTTTCATCTCCCACAAAGTTAACAGCTGTGTTAGGACTGGGGGTAATGTGATAGTTTCTTCATAGTTTGGGGGTTATTTGTTATTACAGGTTACAAGATGTCTGAAAATTGTGAGGTACTTTGTGATTTTAACACTTTATATTTTGGCTACGTGGACTTTCTGGAACTCTTGATACTAAACTCATCAAATCATTCAGGGACCATTTGATACATAATTACCTGTCCTATAAGCTATACCTCGAAATTTTATTGTGTTGAGAATTAAAAGCCACTTATGCACATGTGACTGGGAATGCCTCTCTATAGAGTTGGAAGTTATTCATTGAGATTGGCATGTGACCATCTAGTATAACTTTCAGAAGGTTTGTGCCTTTGCATCACTAACTGTATCTTTTATGATAGTTAAAATTGATTTGGGCTCAAACGAACTTCAGGCAATACAAGTAAACTACTGGAATATGGTCTGTGGTTGCATTTTCTTGGGGTTTATATTATCTCTGAATAAATTGCATGTAATATGTTCTCGCTTCTTTTCTTGTTCTTATTAATAGCTACTTTTGGTACCCCTCTTCTCGATTTCCGTTTGAATAATGTTTAATTCATTTCTCTGCCTCTTTGCCATGCCACTAAAATATAGATTCAGAGTTGACCTGTAATTATCAAGTGATGTCCTAGGCTTGCTGGATTCATCCTTTGTATTTTGTAAGCTTACAATAGCTGTAATTTCCAGGATGTTGCCGTGAAGATTCTCATGGAACAAGAATTTCATGTTGAGCGAGTTAAAGAATTTTTGAGGGAAGTAAGTTCGGGATGAATTTCTGGAGTTGGACTGGCTTGAGAATATAAGCTCAATCAATGTTATCACTATTTCTTTTATTGTTTACTGCTAACTGCTAACTTTTTATTCTACTGCTTCTGTTTGCTAGGTTGCAATTATGAAAGGCCTGCGGCATCCAAATATTGTCCTTTTTATGGGTGCTGTTACTCAGCCGCCAAACTTGTCCATAGTCACAGAATATTTGTCGAGGTTTTATTTATTTTTGTTGCTTTAGCTTCCGTCTCCCTTCTGTAGTTGCGATCACTGTAGTATCTTAAGATATTTTGTCTGCTTTATAGCTGATTAATATATTATCTTGGAACTGCAGAGGTAGTTTATATAAACTTCTACATAAACCTGGTGCAAGAGAGGTGTTGGACGAGAGGCGTCGTTTGTGCATGGCTTATGATGTGGTATGTGTTTACGTTTTGAGGACTTCAAATTTGGTACTTTAATTTCTTTACCCTAACTTCTTATTATGTTATATTTCTTTTATGAACATCTTGCTGATTCATCAAAATTGAAATAACCTTTCCCCCCCCCCCCCCCCCCCCCCAATTTGTAGTCGGTTTTATTGTTCTAAGTTGTTTTTGCCTTGATATTTGTTATTTGTATAGGCGATGGGAATGAATTATCTTCACAAACGTAATCCTCCCGTAGTTCATCGAGATCTGAAATCACCAAATCTTCTGGTTGACCAAAAATATACGGTGAAGGTACAAATAGGTTTTTTCAGCATAGCAGATAATAACCTATTCTTTTACTTTAGGCCAATAAATGATAATCTGTTTTATGGGAAAAACTAATCTGTTGCAACATATAAATTCTAATTATTGGTTAAAAACCTATGCAGACCTTGATGTGGATACTTTTTTGGATACGACGTGGATACTTTTTGCAAATCTGTTTCTCTCCTTCATGCAATGTTGGCTGCTGTCAGCAGTTTTTATTTTTACGTGTTTTGCCCTGTTTGATGATGGAAGTTATGGAACATGGCTTATCAATCTACGTTGATAAATGATTGAATGTTTTACGACAAAGTTTATATGGGTCTTTAATTATTGACATTTGAATTATATTAACATTTAAATTACTGCATTCGAGTTCATATTATTATAGGATACAATAAAGATGTATTCTTCTTTTTTATATATAAAAAAAGTGTTCTATTTTTGCTGTATTTTGCCGTACCCATATCTATTTTTCTAGATTTGCTGTATCCATGGGTTCGTGTCGGATAGTATTTGCACCCTGTATCAACATCGGTGCTACATTGGATGGATCAAAGCCTCGGGCAACGCAACATATTTCCCTTGGGCACCTCTACTTTTTTCTTTTTGTCAATATATCCCTATTAACACCCCCAAGATTTAGCACATCCTAATTTAATGCGAGTTTTTTTACTTTTTCAGTTCTCACAAAATGATTTATTATGAGAATATTCCTGATATTGAAAGGTGGCATCAGGTGCCCCATGCCTTCCATAAAGCATTTAAATTTCCCTCCACCCACCCAAGAGTGCTGATTTATGCATTTTTTGCTGTATAAATTATGTTCATGAGAAACATCCGTTGGGAATTTTTTGGTTGGATAGTGGTATTTACGAAGGTTTGTGGGCGAAACCTACCTTTTTCCAACTTCGGTGGTATCCAAGTAGATTGAAAGTTAGCTGATTTTTTTTTTTCAAGTTCTGCTTTTTGCTCCATTTTCAGTCAGATACCGATTGTCAATTAATGTTTTGAGGTTAGGATTGGATTCCACTAAATAGGTAGGTTGTGAAGGCAGTCAGTTATGGATCTAATGATCTATTAGAAGTATGTAGATATAATTGGTTTATGGAAGTACCAGCAAGTAGAGCTGATTAGAATTATAATAGATGTATCTTTAATGCTATTACTGCTTATTTGTAATGTATGCCCCCTTATAAGATGGTTAGTTTAGGATAGGACCCTTATCCATTCATGGCATAATTTTGCATCTATGTAATATTTTCCGATCTCAGTTAGGGTTATGTAATCTGAACTTTGGGATTTTAGTTATAATCAAAATTATAGGTGGTGGTTTTCCTTTCCAGCCCTGTTGTTGCCTCTTGCGGCCACATGTGCTGGTTTTATTATGAATTTTTATTTCAAGCTGACAAACCTGATCACATGGATTCGATCTTAGAGCAGCCACGGCGAATAGTGCCAAATGTTAAGGTTTGTCTCAAATCTTCCCCTCCCAGCACTGGCTTAGGCAGGATATACAATGGGAACTGCACTTTTAAACTTTTAGACTAGTTTCACCTTGAACTCTTGCAGTTTGACTCCTTACTTTATTATCTTTCCAGCTTTGTTGAAGGCTCCTGTTTGATTCACAATAAGAGTGGATTTCTGCTATGGCTTGGAAATTGAAATTATCTTCATAGTATCTGTTGCAGTTTCTCAACTAGATTGTTTCCTAGAGATTCATTTACTTATTCATTCATTTAGTTTAGTCCTTTTTATGCACGATATCAAATGGTATTTATTTGGAAGTCAGCATGCTGATTTACATTTTTCCAACTGCATTAATTTGGCATATCTTCAATATAATAATACTCATTTTAATTTACACTTCCAATTGAAGTCAGTGCACATCTACTCCTTATGTGTGTGCATCAGGCATTGAAATTGTTCCTTTTGTCGTCAGGCTTTAGTATTTTTCACCAAGTTCTTGTTCCTTGGTCCAAGGATGCCATTACTCCTTCCTCATGTATCTAGTGTGTTTAACCAGGTCTGCGATTTTGGTCTTTCCCGTTTAAAAGCAAACACATTTCTTTCATCAAAGTCAGCGGCAGGGACTGTAAGTTCTAGTAGACTTAATAATTCATAATCTCATGTTATCTTTAGATGGTGCCGGACACTTTCTGTAACAAAATATAATTAACTTATTCATTCCTTTTTACAGCCCGAGTGGATGGCGCCAGAGGTTCTTCGTAATGAACCTTCTAATGAAAAGTCAGATGTATACAGCTTTGGTGTGATTTTGTGGGAGCTTGTGACATTGCAGCCACCCTGGATCTATTTAAATGCATCACAGGTTTGTATATTGTAGCTATATTTCATTGGTGAGATGCTTGAAATGAGATCTAATGTGTTTGCTGTTGTGGTTGGTGAATCTGATTTGTGTACTTGGTAATGGACGTGAGAGGGGTTTTATAGCCCCGGTGACCATGAAATGGAAAAAAAAAACACCTTGTAGAAACAACATTAATTTTCTTAGCTGCATCAACAATAAGTTTGAGCTGGATTGCTATAGTGCAAATTGCTCTCTATTTTACCATTTTAGAGATAAAATTAAGTGCATTGTCAAACCAGAGGCTGAAAATCTGCTTTTTAGCTAAACTTGAAGTAATTATGTGAAACTAACGCGATTTAAAATTTGATTTTCCTTTGTAAATGTTAATGAATTTCTTTCTGTAGAAGTATGATTGGTTGCACCCTTGAAGGCTAAATTATTATTTTTCCTGATGTGGGTCATTGGTCTGACTATATAAATAAGTGTAAATTTGGATTGAAGGATTGAAAATGAATGGATGTTGATTAACTATACAAGTGTATAGTTTTAGAAATAGATTTAATAGTTAGGTACAGCTGTTAACGGACAGGTTGATTTGAGAGCTATAGTGTGTGTGTGTGTCTCTCTCTCTTTCTCTATATAAATTTGAAATAAGACATTTCACACTACATTCTAAAGTCTTCTTTGACCTCCCAATCTGTCTCCAGTAGCCAATCTGTTATTCAAGGTTCTACTTCTTTCATAAATCCATTGATCAATAAAAAATGCACTCTTACCTGATATAGGAAGTGGCATCCATTGGATTCGACCCCCAATACCCTGGTCCAAATAAAAATTGGACCTCGACTGTTGGTTATTATTAGTTGTAGCCATTGGATTTGAACCCCGAAACTGTAGGTCGTATAGAAAATGTACTGTAACTGTTTGTTATCCTTTTTGCTTGAAATACATGTTCGTTGTTTAAAATAAATATTTTCTACATTCTGTAAAATTAAAGAACTTTTCATAAGATCCTAACGTGGCATCTCTTGCTTAACTTGTCAACACTGAAAATAGTGGAGCTTAGTAATAAATGCCTCTCAACTTGTGCAAATTGTGGTGAGCTTATTAATTAAATATATCTCTATGTGTACTGTCTTGAAGGTTGTTGCAGCTGTAGGCTTTAAGGGGAAAAGGCTTGCGATTCCACAGGGATTAAATCCTCAAGTAGCCTCCATTATTAAGGCTTGCTGGGCCAAGTGTGTAGAAATTATCATTTTAGTTACTGACTTTTCAGTCGTACCCTTTTTTGTTTCTAATTCTTGTTCTGTTACTAATGGAAACTCTGATTGTGCTTCAGCGAGCCCCGGAGACGTCCTTCTTTTTCAAGTATCATGGAATCCTTAAGGCCGTTAATTAAACCTTCCACCCCTCAACCTGCTCGTTCAGACTTGCAATTACTCATGTGAAGGTGCGCAACACCTGGGAAGTTGTAGTTATGTTCATGTATGGCATTCTCTTGATGATATGATTTCACGCTGAGCACACTGCTGTGATAAATCAGTTGTGTCTATCTGGAAATCTGAAGTTTTTTAGTATAATTTTCATACTAATTTTCTCGGTACATTTCTGGTCCAAAGCTGGTATTTTCCTGTGAAAGAGTAGAAAAACTTGGATCTAGAAACAGTCATGAAATTTCTGAACTTAGTGGTGTTTTATTCCTTTCATTGCGCCCTTTTGTAAGTTTCAATTTTACCACTAAACAGTCAATGTCAATTCTGTGATATGATACAGTTGTATGATTTCCACCATTGGATCTTCTGCATTTTGGCGATGTATACAAGCAAAATGTATGGCATAACATGGATAAATTATGCATTTTCTCATCAGTCATGCTTCTTCCTCTCCCTATCCTCTTGAATGATTTTATGAGCTAGGCTACAATGCAGACAGTGTGTTTTGTGTATATACACATACATTGTAGCACAGACAGTGTGTTTTGTGTATATACATATACACACAAGTCCTTGCATTTGTGTGTTTTGTGTATATACACATACACACAAGTCATTGTTTGGTGCAATGGCAGTAGTGTGGGCTGATAATATTAAGGACACTTTTGGATATGAGAGCAGCACTTTGCATAAAATAATACCGACGGTTCTTTACTTTCCCCACCAATGCCATGTCTAGGCAGGACATACATAGGATTGGGCCATTTATCTTTTTCTTAGGTGACTTGTAGGTCTCATGTTAAATATTCCTGTAGATCAATTTTTTCTTTTGTCAAGTTTGATCTCCATCCTGAATCCTATTTGCTTCTTTATTGCACACTTATATAGGATCATCAGTTGCTCAAACCTATTTCTTCCATGATTAGAGTAGAAATTCTGTTGAAGCTTTTATGCTGATTTGAAGTGTTAAAAATATTTGTGCTTTTTCCTTCTGGCATGAATTGTTTGGGGATGATAATTTGAGATTCACTATCGGGGACATTCAATTTCTGAAGTCATCAGTGTGCTACATATTTTGATTGGGTCAGGTAGTAGGATTGGAGCGCTTCACATCCATGGGTTGGAAATTTAACCTAATAGTTGATAATCTGTTGAATTTATGGAGTTCTAAAATTTTTGTGGCAAAGTCATGCAGATATATGCCATCTTCTGTTCTTTCTTCATTTTTCATTTGCCTGTCTGTTTCTTGGGTTCAAAATCCTGATTTCTGTTATTTTCTGCAGGATTATTGTTGTATATATGTTCATAGTGGCCATTGAGAATTCATGCAACTGAAGAAGCTAACAATGCTCTTATTGGAGATCAATTATGCATTTCCATTACATTTTCCAGTGAAATATTGCTGCACCAGGTTAGCTTATCAAATTCTAGGATGGACAGTAATTTTGTATATGCGCTATTGTAATGAACGCGAGCTTTACAAGAATCAATTTTAGCATGCCATTTAAGGGGGGTGCCACACGTTGTTGTATTCTTTTCACTCCTGAAAGGGTAGTTGGTGCTCAGCTCTGTGTGTGTGTGTCTAACCCTTTGACACACACATAATGTGTCAAATGTAAATTTATGTTTAGCATCCGCGATAAGATGTAATAACAGTTTTGCATTCCAAGTGAAAGCATGTCTTATGTATCTCCCTATTTGAAAGCTTACACACTCGTGGCCTCTACGAAGATGGGTGTTACATTTTCGTTATGCATGCTATAGTTACTGATGGCTATTTCTTCCCTGTACTCGAAAGATTTTGTAGGACATTTTCTTCGAATGCAAGTGCCCGTTGCAATGCTAGTGTCCTCGAGTTGTAACTTGCACTTAGAATCAATGTTTGAACCTGTTTGGGAACTTTGGCTACCTGTGATAGCAGGCGAAAAGAGACGGTGTCTCTCTAAAGTTTGAGCATGAGAATTGGATCCCCGAGAACGGCTACTTTGTGTGAATATATTGCTATATTTACAACCAATTCATGGATGTTCTCAGTAAAAGTATGTGTTCTTTTCTCACTATATTGGTAAGTAAACTTTCTCACCGTTCTACAAAATGCTTTACATCAATCCTTGTGCGAAGTAACGAAATTCAGCCAAAAATTTAACTATCAATTGATACAAAAGAATAATTCGATTACAAGGATTAAGTAAAATAGACAATTTAAGAACTGCAAATAATAATATGGGTAAATTACACTTTGACCCCCTATTCTTTGGGCATATTACACTTTGACCCCCTCTAGTTTGGACAATTACAGTTTAATCCCCTCTAATTTGGATATTAGTTACCCTCTATATTGCCCTGCAAATCATGTCAAAACCTATTTGTCCTTCCTAAAAGAAGTAAAAGGATATTTTTACCCTCCCTTTATATATTTTTATGAACAAATATGCCCTTGTGGGTCTTCTTCTTCCTCCATGTGGGTCTTCTTCTTCCTCCACGTGATTCTCACACTCTATCTTCTCAAATAATTTTATTCCAAAGTCATCGGTTTCAAAAGCTCAATCCTCCATGGACTTGATTGATCATATCATGCTTGATCAAAATGAACTCGATTAATTATATGTGAAAGGAATCTTCGAAACTCTAAAAGATGGAACTGAAGTATATAAATCCATTCCAAACCCCATCTCCATAACATGTTCATGAGCATTCTTACCAAAATCAATATTCATGCTCACTTGCAAATACACACATGTATACATATATATTTATATATATATAGTAAAAATAAGTCTTCAACAATTTAGAATTTTTTTAGGGTTAAGTTAGGTTTAGGTTAGGTTAGGTTTACTGAGGGTATATTATTAAAAACAATATATCAACTATTTTGACATAAAATTAGAATAAATTATCGTGGGTAATTATGTAATTTCCTTTTCTCGACCACCGGATTTAAACACCATAACTTTGAGGGGTTGAAATTGTAATTATCCAAATAATAGGGTGAAAATTGTAATATATTCAAATAATAGGGAATGAATGTGTAATTTACCCTAATAATATTTTTCCTCCACCCTTCTACATACATTTGATTCCAAGAGTCAATACGCCATCACGCAACCAAAGCTTCTATTTCAACTGATTAAACTGTCAGACTGCCTCAAGAGTTTAACATAATTAGCTCATCTCTTCCTTAGATGGACTTTATTTCAAATTTATCAGCTCTTGTCAAAACAAAGAGTGACTACAACATACCAACAAGAAAAAAAAATGTAATAATAAAAAAATAATTACGAAGAAAAAAAAAGGCAAAAGAATATGGCAAAATGCAATACTCAAAAGTATGACGAGGATAGAGTACTGGAGAGTCTTGTACATCCATGGTGAAGATTGGATCATTAGATAGGGTACAAGACCTTTCTCATTGCTATGAAGGATTGAAGTTCTCCTAAGAATCTTATGCTAAGAATGAGACCATCTGCTTATGTGGCGACCTTGTGGGCAGGTGCGGCTGTCATTGGCAGACTACCACACTGTGCAAGCTGCACAATCTCACATTGCTCGAGTGCAGAATGGTGAAGTGCTATATGTTGGTTTCTTACCCTTCTATGACACGTCGTGTTTTAAAGCCGTGATGACAGTAAACCTATCAAAACTAGAGTTAAGCGTGATTGACTTGGAGCAGTACCAGGATTGGCTACTCTGCTGCTTGGAGCTTGTCATTCACGGCCTCCAATCCATATGCAGCATGGGATGATGTTGCATTTCTATCACCTCCTTCATCATCACTCTCTTTTTATCTTTAAATCTATCATCTCATTTTCCAATCCAGCATTCCCTGTTCCACTAGAAGAGCCACCATAGCTCTCAATCCGTTGCGTCTGAGGCGACTTATGCCTGTGGATTGTTCTTCAATTGATGCATCTATCCTTTCAAGGAACCTTCATTGAAGCACTCCCACCTATCAGTATCACCTTGCGGACTCCCTGAATACAATCAACCCAAAGTGATTAAACGATGAATTCTGCAGAAACTGGAAATGAAGTTGTCATAAAAAGACAATTGAAGCCGTTAAATCTCATACACAGAAAGAGCAGCATTTCGCCAGACATAGACGTCTGTATAATGCCAAGTCAGTACTCGAAAGGCAAATAATTAAGCAAGATTGAACAAAGATACGCGATAGTGAATGTTAGACCAGAAATTCTACCTGCTACAAAGATGGACCTTCCCACTACAACACATGTTAAAGGAGAACGATTTCATGAACAAAAATTCAGCCTCTTCGACCTAGCCGGATTGATGAGCATAGAATCTTTATCATGTTATCAACCATATTTTCAGCTTCCCACTAAGAAAGATGAATATGAGTATAACATGAACCCCTCTGAAATTCAAGAAAGTTCATACATTAAAACAAAATTTAGTCTCAGCAGCACGAAGTACGGAATCACTATGATTACAGGAAAAACCCTACACCTGAATAGTAGGAAAGATATTATATTCCATAAAATCAGTTAATCAAGATACAAAAAAGAAGAAGATACAAACTACTTATTATAGTTGTTCTCTGTGACTGCTTCTCAACATCCTACATGCCCACATTTAAATTCGAAGTTCATTTTTACCCCCAACTAAAATTGATTCTAGAGAAGGAATAGGCCTTGATAAAACCCCAAGGGAAAATTATAAGGACATATGAATGCAGGCATTCCAGCCAATAGTAACCGGTTTTTTCCATACAAGAAAAGCTTACCAGTGAATGCCAGAGAGAACAATATGAAATCCGACCATAGCTCAGCGGGAGCATGCTGCTAGATCAAGTGCGACAAACCTGCAGATTTGATAACTCGAACAAAGTATTCATTAGAGATAAGATCCTACAGTGATTGTGAAGCATATGAACATTTCACAATGAAGCAAATGAAAGGAAAAAGATCAAACAATTAACCGATAAGTGTAATTAAATAAATCACAATGGCAATTTGGAAAGAAAATATTATATGAAAGCAATAAAAGAGAGTAATCAACTTAATATAATCATAATAAATTGTTCAATTTAAAAAAAGAAACCCATCAACTAGATTAATAACTAGAACTGCAAGGGCACCAAGTGCCAAAGCAGATCCGTTCCTATGGGTCCATCCTCTTATTGCTATCATCTTTTGGCTGGCCAGCTTGACCCTAAGGCTCATCAGAAGGGGATTCATCACCTGGCCAGTTCTGAATTCCCGAGCCTCCCGCTTCCTGCAAGGACCCTAAATCCCAGACATCTGAAAGCCCACCTGTAACTTCCATGTCCGGCATATCATAGTTGAGATTATCCCATATATCATTGGTAGAGCTAGACATACCAGCACCGACTTCAAATCCTATGCCCCAAGCATCCTCTTGTTTGACGATACTTTCAATTCCAGGAGACAAGAATTCCGGGAAAGTCTTCTCCTTTGACAAGTCCTCTGGGAAAGACACAAAGTACTTGGGAGTTGCCTCTTGTTCGGGGTTCACTACACTCTTCCCTTTATAATGAGCATCTCTAGTTCCACTGCTTGAAGCTCCCACTCCAACTTGTTCTGGAGCTTGGATTTCATATGCTACTGCTAATTCATCTGATGTAACATACTCAGGTTGAAACGGCATATTTTCTCCACCTAAACCCAGATTTCCTACCACATCTTGCGAGAGAAAATCAGGAAATTGTTCCACTGCGTCTGGATTTAAGTCAGGGGTTATTAAAGATGCAGATAGGTCCGTCAAATTGGCTTTGTATTCAACTATCTGCCCTTCCATGGATGATGCTGAGATACCCAGTTCACGTTGCTGATGTTTCGAAAACCTCCTCATTGTTTTTGGAGCCTCAATTTTCCTCTGCTCCTTTTGCCGAAGATGGGCTATGAACTCTGGGTTTTGAAACAACTTTGCCAAGAATGAGACCATCTGCTTCTGTCTCTGCTCTGCTACTTGGAGCCTCTCATTCACTACCTCCATATGCTGAACTGTCCCACGATGCTGCTGCTGCAATTCGATCACCTCCTTCATCATCGAACACTTCTCTCTCCTTAACATTACTATCTCACCTTCCAATCCAGCTTTCCCTGTTTCAGTAGAAGAGCCACCATAGCTCTCAATCTGTTGTGTCTGAGAAGACTTGCGCCTGTGGATGTTCTTCAGTAGATGCCTCTTCCCTTGCATGAAACCTTCATTTGCGAACTCCCACCTATCAGTATCAATCTTGCGAAATCCCTGAAACACAATCAATCCAAAGTGATTAGAAACTGGATAATGCAAAATACAAAAGCGAAAGGATAATCTATTTGAATCATCAACGAAGTTGCTACACAAGACAAACCGAAGCTGTCATATCTCATACATAGAAAGAGCAGCATTTCACCACACAGGGACATCTGGATAATGCTACACTGCTTGTAAGGAAAGTAATGATGCGAGATTGAACAAAGATACATGATGATGAATGTTACACCAGAAAGTTCTACCTGCTACAAGATGGACCTTCCCACTCCTTGAGGAGAAGGATTGGCTGAACGAAAATTGTAGCTTCTCAGCCCTAGCCGAATTGATGAATGAAGAATCTTTATGATATTCTCAATCATAGTTTATGCTTCACACTTACGAACATCAACATAAGAATAACATGAAGCAAGAGAACAACATCAATAACGATAGACAAGAAGAATTTCCATTTCAAAGGAACACACAAAATAAACAGTATGTTAACAGGCTCATTTCCACCTGTTTTTCCACAAAATTCAAAGAGAGCAAGACAAAACCAAGCAGTTAACAATAAGAATGTATATACAAGCTCAATAGCACAAAATCCATTGCAACAGAATGAGAGACAAGATCGCAAGCTGTCTGAATTTGAGATATTTGATATATAATTACATTCAGGAACTACAAAATTTGGCCCCAGCAGCATCTACAAGGATTGATCATTGTCAAAATTACAAAGATGAACAATTAAATACAAGGAAACAAAAAAAGAAAAAAAATACAAGAATATACATAAGAAGCAAATTGACAGGGGAAAAAATATACATAGGAAACAAGAAAACTAATTAAAAAGTAAAAAATTACATAGAGACCAGATCAGCCATTGCTGGCTGTGCTCATACAATACCCACATATGTATTCAGTTGCCGAACAAAGCTTGAGAAATTGTTGTGCTTGAAATTCCGAGGAAGGATTTGCCTGGCGAACTCCATAGGATCCCAAACCACAAAGCTCTGCCCAGTGGAGCTCCAAGATATTATTGGGTCCAAAATAGGATCATCCACGAGATCGAAAGTTTTCGACAGAAATGGAGGGATTGGACTTTCCTGTAGACATTCAAGCGGCTGAGGAACACCCAAATTCTCTCCCTCACAATCCTCTCCTGTCTCAACTGAAAGCTCCTTCAATATAGACCCATGTGTATATAAGGATGGTCTTCTCTCAGGAAATTCATCGAATAGATAGGGTTCAGATGAAGATGACCCGGCAAAGCCCATTGATACAGGGAATGGTTGAGAAGGTATTGCAGACAAATTGGGTGAAATCGTCGAAAACCCAGATGGGAATTGAGCGAAAGAAGAGGTAGGCAAAGCAATTGGGGCTGATATTTTCGTTTCCGAGTCTGACCCGGGTGGCGAAGACGAAGAATAAGGCGGTTTTGAGGAAGGAAATGACGATTCGTCCCTGGGTTTCATTGTTACAGGGCAAGAAAATTACAAAGTTTTCTCGAGAAAGAGTGAGAAAGTTGGAGAGGAAAATAAATGTCTGACGGGGTTCGTGTTTGGGAGTGAGAGAGAAATGGTCGGTGAGAGAGAGGGGGTTTGGGTTTATATGGTGGGGTTTTATAGGTATCGCCGACATTGTGTTTGATAAAAATCTTTGCCACTGTGTTTTGGTAAGTCGGTGACATGGGCTGTTCACGGACGCGGAAGTGACTATACACACATATAGATATATATAGAGAGAGAAATTTTACCAGTTTTAGAGAGAGAAAGTGAGAGGATGACCGACCTTTGGTCTGAGAGGTTGCATTTCCTGGTGGCTACGCTGCCTGAAGTGGGACTCACTTGAGCTAGATATTTTTGGGGCATTGATATATATACTTATATATATATATATATATATATATGTATGTATGTATATGTTATATGTATTTTGACCGTTTATACTGTTGAGAGTTTGAAGATGATCATGAGGTGAGTGAAGTTGCGTCAGTGTGACCAATGAGATTGTGAGCAAGTTGGGGAGGGGAGCAAAGGATTTCCATGGGGACCACAAAAACTTGCACATTAAGGAACTTTATGATTGGTCCATTAAAATTTTAGTCACGTCTTTTAATAATGAATTAATATTAATTTTGTTTGAAAAAATTAGAGTTCAAAAATAAGGCAAAAATATTCAAGTTAAACTTTTATGAATTTCGACGGAAAAAATTATATAATTATTTTTAGTATTCACTATTTTCGGAGCAATGAATGTGTCTCTTGAAAAGAATCTATATTTGCAAAATATTCTTATATTATGAAGATGGAACCCATTTGTTCACTCCTCTTTCATAATTGGTCGAAAGTACCAAGATATACTGAATAATTTTTCGTGATGGTACATACTGATTAATTTTCCAACAAAAACATAATTGTGAGACTTAAACCTGAATTGAAAATTTTCATGTTAGACTCCGTATTATTCGAGTCCGTTTCATACACTGGTACCACGAACCATACTGAAACCGAACCATGATTTCAACTCAACACAAAAGCAAATGCAATCTAAGAAGAAGGGCTTTAGAGAGGAAAGATACTGCAAATGTCGTCGGCAACAACTAGTAAACCAAGAATAATAGATAGACTTAAAATTGCACCCATGAACCAGTTGATGGTATTGCATGAACAACATCATTATATTTGCCTTCTTCTGAAATAACTGATTATCAATACCAATTTCAAAAAGATCAAACTCACTGCAATGACATTCTAGTTAGATACATACCCAACCATATTTGATTGCAAAAGGGAACGAAACGTATAAATAGACGTAAAGAAACCTATCTGGACATCTTCAAAACCCTTCAGTTCCGATGGTAATTGAATTGCCCCAACAACAACATCTACAGCTGACTGATGGTCAAACAAAATTGTTAAGAATCTTGCTTCTGCTTCTTCACTACATCCTTGCTACCTTTCATCTTAGCTTCACGACGCTCCCTCTTTAGCCCCTTCGATTTGTTAGGTAGTGCCACATCACCGACCTGGACACAAAAGAAAGTCATTAAAACAAAGGCAGCACGAGCATCACACATGCAGTGTTTACTGTAATTTTAATGGCCAATGATGCAAGAACTGCTAAATACAACTTTGTTTATTTTTACCTGTTGGTCTGGAATATATATCTTCCCAATTTTTCCCTGTATTGCATCTCGGCTAACATTTTTCTCCTGTAAATGAAAAACGGAACTTGTCATTTACAACACGGGGTGGGAGGGAATGAGGGAGAGAAGGTGAGAGGAGGGAGAGGGAGGGTTTTAATTAGTCAAACCTTCTTAGCTACTAAAGGAGCTGCTTTCATAGCTTCTTTTCTTAAATTGTCATCAGGAAGACGATGACGCCGAACTACCAAATCCATGGATGGGCCAACTTCAACAAGCTCCATCCTCGGGACTATGGTACCAGATCTTTTAAGGCGCAAACCACAATGAGTAAAGAACACCTTATTTGAAGAGACAGCTGTACATACATAAACGCGATCTAACCCAGCAAGGTTCAAGTTTGTTACAACCTGTGCATCAATAAAATCCATGCTTCTTATAATGATCTCCAGATTCAAAGAAGAAAACACAAAACATAGTGAGGCACGAGGACATGGAAATGGAGGGAAAAAGCAGCATAGACATACCTGCCCTCGAAACAAATCGAGCAAAACTTCCTTCAAATGTTTCAGCTCTTCTACGCTCTCAAATTCTTCACCAATAAAAGCAAAAAACGGTTTTGAACCAATCTGGGGAGCCCATTTCTTATCGTATGAGAAGGATTCCATGCTTTTGAAATTTTCAACCCCAACCTCCACAAGATCATAAATATGGTGATCATAAGTTCGCCCTATAACAAGATTGTCAGGTCGCTTCTTTGAGTGAGAACCATACTGCAAATATAACCATAGAATCCATATTAGATAGATGTTGCACACTAACAAAATTATCTGCAGATGAGAAAAACCATCATAACAATTTCTTTACACAGACCCATGTATCCTGTACAGGCGTTTCAAGGGTGATATATGAATGCATAATGCAAGGAATAGAACATGTGCAACCATTTGCTGATCCTAGAAATAAAAGCAGAAATATTGGTACTTTAAACATTCAATTCCATTCTTCAACCAGTATGATATCAAGAGTGGAAAGGGGGGGGAGGGTTGTTCATACAACACAATATTGTTGAGAATATAAATGATGCTAAAAATCAGGAAAAGGGACATCCATTATCCGTGAGCATACATGAGCAAAATGAAATTTATAATTATACTACTTAAATGAAGGGTTGTTAGCTTTATAATAGCTCGTATAAAAGACTAAAGGTCTTCGGTGGCTCAAAGTAGCAGCATAATCTATTCGACACTTCGAAGCATGGAGAGTGACCTTTGAACTATATTACAAGATCGACAAGGCTAGTCAATATGATTTTAGACTCTAAGCTTATACTCACCCTAGTGAGAACTTCAGATGCTCGGTATTGGGAACAATAATACCAAAAATATAGATAAAAAAATCTTAAAATATGACTTCCTTGTCATGCATTTCAAAACCTCGTCTACTAAAAGGATCGCGTAAAATACCTTAGACACTAACAAAATAATTATAAAAAAATAAAATAAAATTGCAAGTCTCATTAACAAGATAAATGTAAAATACTAAAATTTAAGCAGGTTTAGAAAGGTAAAAGATCCACCACATACCCAAACTCCCTACCATATATTTTATTTGTATCCCGCAAGTGGTGAATGGCTGACAAAATGTGTTAGGGCCAAAAAAATGATGAGGATCCTAAAAAATAACATGGTATAATGCTACAAGTCTCATAAACATTAAATTATGTTGGACATCCATTTTCCCAATCAAAGATCACTTAGTTTTAAAATGGTTTCCACAACTACCACATTGTCAAGTTCCATTTGTTTGGATGTAATATATTTTCCTTCTAAAAGCTTTTTCACCTATTTTTTTTATGTGGAATATTTACTGATTTTTTATTTTTTAGTATTTGCCGCTTGTACTGGAAATATGTTTTTGGTGTTTGGCCTAAGAATAAGTAAAAAATCAAAATTATTTATTCAAAGTCTTTGATTAGTCCAACTTCCCATTTATCTCACCATTAGTCTTACTAGTCAATTGATAACTATTTGAAAAGAAAATACAAAAGAAAAAAATAATAAACTAAAAGTTTAAAAATAATTAGCAAACCAACACAAATACAACAAGTGAATTGTCTTCCGATTGATTTTGTATTTTTAAAAAATAATTGAACATAATAATACATAAAATAATATTGTTTGAAACCTTCTCTTTTGTTCCAAGCCTGTCAAAATATGTAGTTAACAGTATGTAATATGTATCACAAATATTCTTGTTGTTTGTTTGAGGTTTTCGTATGCCACAAGGTCATGGATCCTTTATATGATTGTTGAAAGTAATTCACAGAAGTTCTCCAAATACTCAACCACTGGAAGAAAAAAAACAAAAACAAAACACCATATTCAAATCACCAAAAGACATCACAGAAATTCCAAACCACCCCATGAAATGAGCCTTTTTCAAAAGAAAAACAGAGAGATAAATGGGAAATGGGTTATATTTCAAAGTAATTCACAGAAGATCTTCAATTATACAACCACAGATAACATAGCCAGTAAAACAAACTTCAAAATCACCAAATGGGTACATGAAAACTGTGAAATGAACATTTCAAAAACAAAAACGTAGAGAATAGAAACAAAGAGACCTGAAGGAAAGCAGAGTAAGAACAAACTAGTTCAAAAACCTAATAGAAACAACACCCAACAATAAATCAAATTAAGAATGAAATTCGGGAAAAAACACACATATAAAATATATGGTTTAGATACATAGGTGAACCAATTCAAGAAGAAAGCATTGAAAATTTTAAAATCAGAGGGTCACCGTTCTGAATCGATCAAATCAGAAAGACGGAGATTGTAGACTATAAAAAAATTACATAAAATTCGTCGGTAAGTTATTCTGTAAGGTCTTAGAAAAAAAAAATTACCTGAAAAATATTTGTTGAGTTTGGGATTGCTAAACACCAACAAATGCCGAAATTATTTTCTTAAAAATACTTTACGGGTAAACAAACACAGCCTTAAACACATATATCTGTACCAGTAGCAAGGATCAATTACTAAGGGCTCCAAGTACTTTCCAATGTCATCCACTTAGCCCCTGAGGTCTTAACTGGAGATAGATCATCAGTATCAACTATCAAAAGCTACGATCAATTGGGTATAGCGCAATGTGACTGCAACAGCAGGTTTTTGCCTTTACCGTATTGTGACATGGACAGTGAAATGATGTGCGACACAACTTCAGTTCACTGACATGCATAATTCAGCTTAACAATATATTTTTCTAAATTACTTCCCATTTGAAGTTCAACGCAGCCACTGAACCTTCTAACCTACAACAAAAAACCAAACCTTTCCCAGTTACTCTTCCCAATTAGACTTGGGAGGTCAGCTACACGAGTCCCATGTCTCTACTACAATCTAGTTAAGGCCATAGCCTCAGTCGATTCACATGCTATCACATTCATGTGATGATATTATAAAATAACTTCAATCATTTATCATAAATTTTCTAATAACGTGCATCGCACCTACTCTTTCCTAGTATTTGTAAATGAGCAAATGGCGCTAAACACCCCTATGGTTTCAAAAGTGTATATAAAAACAATTACCCAATGAACCTTAGTACTCAAAAAAATGTTCATTTAACGAATTGTTTAGCCTCAGTCAATTCACATGCTATCGCATTCGAGTGATTAGATTATATCAAAAAGCAATTACCCAATGAACCTTGGTACTCGAAAAAATATTCATTTAACAATATGTTTAATGTTAAATGAACTCAAGAAAAGTAAAAAAAAAAAAAAAAAAAAAAAAAAATTCAACATCTAAAACTAGCAAATAAAGTTTTCAGATTAAGCTTACCACAAAAAGACTGCAATCAGTTTTGAGAGAGTAAAACTCCAAGGAAGTTTCACCACCGGCCTCAAATGGCCTGATGTTATCATTCCTCCGAGAATACTTTACCGAATTGTCCTTTTTCAGATGATAGATTTCGGTCAATACAGCATTCAATGTATTGCTCGTTTTGGTGCCATGAAGTATTAGGGTTTTCTTCCCATTCTCAACCTGCAAACAAACATTTTTTTAGCATCACAATACTAACATAGACATATACATACATATAATATATATACATATATGCAGAATGGTTCTCAATAATTTCAAATCAAAACCCTAGAAAGCTCACGAGTTTGGGGGCTCGTTTCTCTATCTCGCGCTTGGCTCTTGCTTTTTTGGGTGTTCTTATTTCTAGCATCGTAAACTGCTGAAGCTTTGATTTGGCGGTGAAGATCACCGGTGACGAAACCGGCGGCTATGGTTTTGAAGAAGACGGCTATGATAGGGTAAGGTGTGTAGAGAGTGGAGATTTAATGAGGGTTTATGTTGTCACATTCGGTAACCGTTGGATGAGAATTGTCTAGTGTGATAATTAGAGAAAATTACACTTGCCTTACATAGTTAGAGTTTATTACACTTTATTACCCCTCTAGTTAGAGTTTATTGCCCTTGTTATGCACTAACCAATTTTGAAGGGTCCATTACATGGTCCTCTCCCGTTGTTTGATATTGCACGAATCTCCCAAATTAATAGTCAAAACAGGTTAATGACCGAATTTGTTGATGTTACATGGTAAAAATATTTTAATATTAGTACTATGACCATGTTTGGATTGACTTTTTAAATGTAGGATGCGTTTGAAAATTGGTGTTTTCGTTTTTGTTATTATTTTTTTTACTGTTCATGGGAACAAAAACGCGTTTGGGAGCCTTTGATAGTTTTTATTTTTGTGAACAGTAAAAAAATGTTTTCTTACCCTTAGTTCAAAATTTGAGAACACCAAAATAGTATTTTTTTTTTTTTTCGGCACTATTTGTTCTCAGCCAAAAAAAAAAAATAATTGTTGCAGATTCCCTAACCGCCATCTTCAACCTCCAAACTCTAACCTTCATCTTCAACCTCCAAACCCTAACCCCCCACAACCACTGCAAATCGACACCACCACAAACACAAACTCTTACCTCTGCAACTTGACATCCCTAATCGAATTAGAGTGATGAGGTATTTATACACGCTACTACTTATATATTTATATATATATATATTTTTTTCTTGTATGATAATCTTTTGAATAACAGTAGAGTGGTCTTGTTCATTGTTGTATGGAAGACTTGGAAGTGTACATTGTAGTTGGTTTGTATAACGGATGACAATCAAGTCAAACTTAATCTCATCCTTTGACAATTTGTTTTATACTTTTTATTCCAAATAAATCTCAAAAACGTGTTTTTTTTTGTTCCCGAAAATTTTTTAGACAAAATTTTCAACCAAACATGTTTTTGTTTCCGGATTACCTTTAAGAGAAGAACAAGAAATTTTTTTTGTTCTCAAGAGATAAAAAAACGAAAACAAAAACACTAGTTTCTAAACGCACCAGTAGTTTTTGGCTTTCTAGAGGGAAAAGTTGTTTTGAACGGTGTTTCGCAAAATTTTCAGAAAAATTTCAGAGAGTTAGAAGAGCATTTTAAAGAATCTGGGGGTACCAGCTTCTCAAAACAGTTTCTGCTTATCTTTTTCTTCTGCAAAAAATCAGAAGTAGAAGGTATGCCAAACAGGGCTTCAGTGTATTAGATGTCTTTTATATTCCTGTAAAATACATATGCAATGACTGTTTTGACCTCTTCTCTTCCACTATTATTATTGTCATTTTATTGCAGAAGCATTGCATTCAATGCATTGCATGAAATCCAATAATATCAATTTCATCGTCGAGAATTGAAAGAACAAATCAAATACAAGTATTTATAACATATAAGATAAAGCAATTGCAAAACTCATCTAGAAATGAATTGAAATTACCTCACTAAATAGCATATCTATATTTCTTGAGAAGTTCCAAAACCTAAACAATGTTTGAGACCAATAAACAGTGTTGGGCCGAACCGACCAGATCGACATGGGCCGAGTTCGGCCCAATAATATCATATCCTCTTAGCTCCTCTTGTCGTCCACCACCACCTCTTTTCGTCTCTCGTCTCCCAACGAGACACTTCATACATATATGTATATATATACACACACACACACATATATAGTTCATTGGTTATATACGCACCCCATATATGTCTCAATTCATACAGATGAATAAAGGGATTGACCAGTGAGCCGATTCGAAAACCCTAAATCTCGAATCGAATAAGAGACGAGTTCGAGCTTTCAGTCAATCCCACCTCAAATCGCAATATAAATAGTGAAGATTCCATCTTTTTTTTGTTTTTGTTTTGTATCAACACACATGTACTTTGTTTTTCTGTGTTTATATTTGGGTTAGGGTTTCTGATTTGTAAGCTTCATAGAATCTATGAAGTCCTTTGAATAATGAGCTCGATTTTCAGTTTCTATGTTTTATGTAACCTAGACTGATCTAGGGTTAGGGTTAGGGTTAGGGTTAGGGTTAGGGACTTGACTTGTTCTAATTTTTGAATTTTCAACTGTATGTGTAATTGGTGATGGAAATGGATAGTTCACGTAGACCATTCGATAGATCTAGAGAACCAGGTCCGAAGAAACCCAGATTGGCCGAAGAGGCCGATCGGAATTTGAATGGACGGCCTTTCGCGGCCGCCGGAACTGGTTCAATGATGTCCAGGTTTCGGCCGAATGAGAGAGAGCGAGATTCAGAGAGTGGTGGGTCAGTTCGAGGACCTTTTCAACAGCAACATGAGCTTGTTAGTCGGTACAAGACTGCTATTGCTGAGCTGACATTCAATTCTAAACCCATTATCACCAACTTGACGATTATTGCCGGCGAGAATTTGCACGCCGCAAAGGCGATCACGGCAACTATCTGCACCAATATCATTGAGGTGATTCCAGTTTACACTGTGTTGCTGTTTGTGTGTTCAATTTAGTGATAAGTTGGATGAATTGTAAGAAAAAAATGGGTTCTTTTATTTTTTTCCCTTGAAGTAGATTACATGTAGCTGAATGGGTGTTATGCAATCAGTGCCTTATTATGCATGTACTTTAGTGAAATGGGCAGAATTTAATTGTAAATAGATGTGGGGATTAATGGATTCTTCATGGTTTCACCAAATTACTCTCTGTTGTGTATTTTGCAATTTGAGTTTGAGTGTGGATATGGGCTTCACTAAGCAGGAATTTTTTTCGTCTTTCATATACTTTTAGGACCCAAGCATCCATGGTAATGATGACATGACCAATAGGCACTAGGGAATGGATCTGTAAAATTGATTTTCATTTAAATTTAGAAACTGTTTCAACTTCTGGATGTTGCCTTGTTGCCATCTTTTGTTCCCTGCTCACACGCTACGGAACATCTGACTTGGGAAAAAAATATGCCTATTGTGGATCATGGATGATATTTCATATGTTTTGTGTGTACCCATCCGGTTCTCATGTGTGCTTCATCCTGTACACAGTTGCCTGTAATAACTCCATAAGTTCACTGTAATCAATTGCACTCATCCAATAATATGGAAGACTTGTATACAATTTTGAAGTGAATATTCAACAGTCTATGGAAGCATTTCAGGTGGTTGCTCAAGAGAGCTTCCATCTTGGGTAAATTTGAGGGGTATTATATGATATTGCTAAAAGAAAAAGATTTTGGACTCAGATGGAATCTATTTCATCCTTGTGGATTTGGTTTGGCACAAAAGCTGCATCAATATTCAATGAGATATGCAGCAGAAGCCATGGAATCTGGTTTGGGCAGGATTTTACTATTTCGAACCACCGATCTTTATGTCTCTGGTTTTTGCTTTTCTGTTTATTTTCTTGTTTGTAGTACTTTGGAAGAATTTGATCTTCTGCAGGTATCATAGGTGCATATGATTGCATTTGGTGTACTTTTCATTTTTGGTGTTTATGATCTATGATATCAACTTGCAAGGATAGTTGTAGAATACTATACTCCTTTCACAAAGCAGGTTGAAGTTCTGCATCAATGTCATCAATCTCTGGAATCATTATTGAACTTTAAAATTATTAGGACTCCCTCCAAGTCAGTCTGACGTAGTTATTCTACAGCATTCTGAGAAATATTCTAGTTTTTTCCCTCTCTTCAGAACGTGCTAGAAGAATTCTCTAGATTCCACAACTCCAAATTTGGCGTGCTCGTTTATTTATAAGTTAATTATGTATTTGTGATTGAATCAGTATTCTTGTATCTTGGAAGAAGATGTTCATTATTTTGAATCAAGAATAGGTTCAAGGTTTGCTGGAGGGGATACTTTTTCGGCTATACGTCATAGTGGCAGATGGGTTGGTGCACGGTTGATACTTGTTAAACTGTATGTGAGCAGCTGGTTAAAAAGTGCTAGTGATTTGTATAATGGAAGATGCTGATGAAAGATATGCTGCTCTTCAATAATAGTGTTTACTGGAACAATTTAAGATATACAATAAACACAGTGATATGGGATAAAGTCCTAAATTAAAGAAAAATAGAAAAGGTCCCTTTCTTGAAAACAATAGTAGTGGTCTTAATCCTGTATGACAAATGAGTTGGGAGGCTGTAATTGCAGTTCTTTCCAAGACTTGAGTTACGGCAATCTTGTCCTATATTATGAAATCGGGAACACACGACATTTATTTTAATAAGAATGAAAGATTTTGCTGGTTTATGTTTAGTTGCTCTTACTAGGTACTATTGTTATAATTCTTCTTTTCTTCCACAAATACTTGGAATTCTGGTCAGTGATTTTATTTTATTTATTTTCTTTTCAAAAACTGGAGGATTGAACTACTGATGATATATGTCTTTTCTTGATTTGGTTGCTATTGTGTGATCATCAAATGGTTTGGGGATTTGTCAGTCAATTTCTACTGCTTTCTGTGCTTTTAGTTCGTAGTCCCAACGTTAAATTAGTTGCTCACTATGTTATATTATCTGATCCTAAATACTATTTGCAGGTTCCTAGTGAGCAAAAACTGCCATCACTTTATCTTTTAGACAGTATTGTGAAGAATATTGGCAAGGACTACATTAAATACTTCGCTGCCAGGCTACCTGAGGTGAGAATATTGTTCCAGGAGCAGTTTCTGAAAAAATCAACGTTTTCTACATATGTTGTACCCTCTCTTCTTTACACAATATACCTAAAGTTAAATGCTACATTTTTTAATTTGGATACATGCTATATCCTTATTGGGTGGAATACTTGAGAGTGAAACAGAAACTTTACTCCTAGAGGAACAAAGACTACTGTCTGCTTTTATTCTTTCCGTCCCATGGGGTCTGTCCACTTATGGTTACTTTCTTCAAGCTAGGGGTGCAACTTGCGCAAGTCAACCCGAACCAAACCCAAATTTTCATGGGCCTGGTTTGACAACCATGTTTACAATTAGGGGTAGGTGTTCACTGAAAATGTCAGCTCGAATTGACTTAGGGTTGGGCTTGCATTAAGTTGTTAGAGAGCCAACACCGTTCTCAGACCTGAATTTCGACGAGCCTTTATATATTTGAAATCTAATATATTGAATATAAATAATTTGGATTAACCTTATTTCTCAGTTTCTTTATCTTAAGATCTTAATTTATTGTGTCTTAACTCTTTGGAGTATTAGTCTCTTGAGAATTTTGCTTATGAATTTGTATACATTGATGTCCAGTTTATAGATTTTTTACCTGTATGAATAACACAGCCCTAGGCTAACCCCAAATTAACCATTTTTGGTCTGTCCTTTCTTGCCCTAGCTCAATTCAAGTTCAAAGATTAGTATTTGGGATTGGCTCTGATTGTTTATGCTTTGGTCGAGAGGTTCATCACACATAACAACCAAGTTGCACCCAGACTTCTAGCAACTACAGAATGACTTTGCAACTTATGTTTTTCTGCTTTAATGCTTGATGTTACATTGGTGATCACTCGTCAGTTTCCCAATATTTTGGTGCATTTTCTAGGTCTTCTGCAAGGCATACAGGCAGGTTGACCCTTCAATACATTCCGGTATGCGGCATCTATTTGGAACTTGGAAAGGTGTATTCCCTCCTCAATCACTTCAGGTGATTGAGAAAGAACTTGGTTTCACTGCTTCTGCCAATGGTTCGTCTTCAGGACCTACAGCACCTAGAGCTGAATCTCAGTCTCAGCGCCAACCGAATAGCATTCATGTAAATCCCAAGTATCTAGAGGCAAGGCAACGTCTTCAGCAGTCGGGCAGGGTAAGGGCAAAAAACTGTAAATCTTTGGTATAGTTATAAAGATGTATGGAATTAAGTTACTCTCACTTACTATCACTTCTCATACTCGTAAAAACTTTACTGTCATTTCTAATAGTCATAGAAAATTTATTATCTTTTCTTATATTGAGTTGAAGATTTTGTAAAATTCTTATTGAATTGCGGAGTGTATGCTTATATCACGTCGTATTATTATTAAGGTATTATTTAGATCATTCCAGCTCTAGCCTGTCGATCTCATTAACTCGTTTCACTTGTTGAGTGTATTCTGAATTATATTTCACATGTGGGGCAGGGGTGGAGTGAGGAATTTTATTTTCGTCTATTTTATGTTTCATTAAGACAATCACTGCAATGTGGTTTAAAGAGCATTGGTATACAGTATTGATTGAAATAAGGGAGCTATGTAGTTGTTTTTCGCATTAGTGCATCTCTTACAGTTCATTCCATGCTTTCTATGCATTTCTTTGAGGTTTGTTTGCTTGTTACAACCCGCCCCAACCATGTAGATATTGGCCGCTTTGCAATCTCTCTACTTGGTGCTCAAGGTTTTGCCTAAAAAGATTCAACATGGTTAGGGGTGTCCACACAAAAAAACTTCCGGTACCATTTGTGACAACCTGCCCCCAACCTGTGTAAAATTGTCCACTTTGGACACTCCGTCGCGGTGCTCACAGATTTGCGCAAAATGCGTCTACATGGTTAGGGGGTGTTCACACATAAGTCTCAACCAACATCACCCGTAGGCAATGTGGGATGACACAATCTGCTTCTCCCAGCTGCTTGAGGAAAAATGGAATACACAGGGGTTGAGCGTAAAATTTAGTATGCATCCTCATCATACATATGGTGAATAATTATTTCCTCTCTGTAATCACCAAAGAATATGGGTCTGTGGCTTGTGAAACTTCGAAGATAGCCTTAGAAAGGTATATTCACACTGTCCTGGGCCTAAATTATTCTTCTCGTCCTATGAAAGCAGAAAGTGTCTTGATGATCATCTTAGATTAACTTGTGTGATTGTTTGTTTAAGTTGATTTTCCTGGCTGACAAGTCATATCTGTGTCATGGATAAGCATTTTCTATACTAGTGATGATATCCAACCAGTGCAGACTGGACATGAACATAATTTCAATAGCACACAACCACATATGCATAAAAACACATGTGAACTTTGAATAGAGCATCACCTGCTTCAGTGTATGAAAGATGAATGGTTCTCTTCCCTAGGAATCGTCCTGTAGAAAATTCTAAAAATGTTTCAGTTTTAAATTGCCTTGGGAGTAATTCATACAAAACTTTCAGGCAGATTATTTTTCCTTTTTATTCCATCTCATTTACTTGTCTTTTTGTGTGTGTAAAGGCAAAAACAGGAGCGGATGGTATTATTGGAAGCATGGTTGACTCACCTGAGGATGTGGAGAGGCTAGACAGAACCGCCAGTATGAGTTCAGGGAAGCCATGGACGGATCCTCCAGCTAAGATGCGTGTATGGAAAGTGATTTTCGGATTTTTATATTTTTATATATCCCTTCCTATGGTCTAATGGAATTGCGATTTTTGCAGAATAATCACCTTCCTCAGAGAGATGCCCTAACTGAGCCTGTTCAGGAGAAGAAAATTGGTGCAGCAGGTGGGGATTATGAATATGGTTCTGATATATCCAGGCACTCAGGCTTGGGAATTGGAAGAGCCAGTGAGAGAGTTGTGGAACAAGGATTTGAGAAGCCTTGGTTCGGAGCTGGTGGCAATGTTGTGGATAAAATGTCCAGCCAAAGGAATGGCTTTGACTATGAACAGGGATTCCCAGGTTACCCCGCTCCCAGGTCTGCAAAATCTGATGCAAATGTAAACCCAACACAGAGAATTGCAAGTAGAAGCAGCAGTGGGATGAACAAGAGCTGGAAGAACTCTGAGGAAGAGGAGTACATGTGGGATGACATCAACTCTAAAACCACAGATCATGGCACTGCCACTGCCAGTAGCTTGAGGAAAGATCGTTGGACATCTGATGATTCCGAAAGATCGGTAAGCTTTCAAAATGGGAGTTGGACCATTTAACAGGGTTTTATTTTTATTTTTGTAGCCTTACTTTATTTCTGTTCAATTAGTATTAATTTGACATACTGTGTCCATCCTTACCATAAAGAAACAGTGCCTATTGAGTTTGGTATTTAACACAAGTTCCTGTTTCTTTGCTATTCTTCTTAACCAAGAGTTACAGCTCATGAGAGGGAATTTCTTGGGGAAAATATTCAGGAAAAAATTCATAGCATATCAATAACTCAATAGGATATCAGAAGTTCCACCACCAAGTCTTAGCTTGTGTGGCATATCTGCTACTCCTAAAACGAACAGGTGCAGGCGTAACATCCAGTTTTGGATTTTGATGTGTCTTACTTATGAGAAGAGAAAGAACTTATATAGGGTATGCTGAGTCTCTGCTTGTGCATATTTAGAGTCTGATTGATCTGAGGCTCAGACACGTGTCCAACACTCTAAAAGTATACTGTTGTTTAATAAATTGGACACGCCCGAACACCTAGTTGCACGCTTGGAGATAAGCCGCCAAAGTCCTTTACCAATGCAGAGAAGATCGATCTGATAGTTGATCTAGTATCATATATATGCATATAAATAAATTGATTATTGTTTATTTGTATTCATATACCCAAATCAAGTATGTGTGTGTTTGCATTTAAAGAGAGAGATCTGAAGAGAGGGAGGGAGAGAGAATGTCCAGAAAAGAGGGTGCAGAGAGATGTGTCTTTGAGAGAGTGATAAACATTAATTTTTTTTTCCGTTGTGGACACATTTTAATTGTTCTTAGATTAGAATTTTGTATTTGTTTCTTTTCTAACATTAAGGCAGTTCACTTAATATTTATTATTCGAGAATTTGATGCTAAATTCTACAACATTCACCACATTTTTTGATAGAGATCTACGTTTTTCATGTTCAGGACTTCCAGAACCACCTCCTAGAACCACAAACAACATATGATGTTGGATCAAGGGTCGATAGAGAAGCTTCAACTGATTCAGAATCAACGGAACATAAGGAAGAAGCAACTTTTGGGCACAAGATCTCATTACCGTGGATGCAGGACCCCCGTTTAGCAGATGGGCTGGTCCATTCAGGACCTGGTAGAATTATTTCAGGTCATTCGGAAGGCCACCTTAGCTCTTTCAGTGGATTGTCTACAAGTACAAGCTCTTCCCTGCCCAGGATGTCATTCCAGTCACAAACAGGGGCATCTCATACTGGTGCCTTAAGCTTTGGGTTTTCTACCAAGGCAGTGTCTGGCTCTTTGGGAATCATTTCGCAGCAACAATTGTTAGGAGCTAATTCACCTTCTGGACAGTCAATCATGCTCCCGCGTCCTCCCTCGCCTTCTTTATCAGAAGGAAATCCCCGTCAACTGTTGCACAGTTTAGCAGATCAAGACATCCCACAAACTAAGCCCCTGCGTCGTGCAGATCCAAGATCATCTCTGTATCACCAAAAGTCAAACATGGGACCTGATTCAGTGCCAATGCCTCTGCACAGCAGTCATCCGCGCAACTTGCTAAAAATGCAGCCTCAGGACCTACATAAATCATCTTCATCGATGCCATCTCTTCAATCCAGACACAATTTTCCCTTTTCACAGCCACCAAAGCCAGATATGACACATTTTGAACCTTCTGGTCAAACTCAGAAGCCCCAACTGCATAAACTTCCAGGTCTTGGGGAACCCATGACCACAGGGAGCTCTTTATCAGACCATACAAATTCTGTTGCTGCAGAAATTCCTGGACACTCGAGCACAAGCAGTTTGTTGGCTGCGGTTATGAACAGCGGAATACTCTCTAATATTGCTGTTACTAGCAGCCTTCCTGAAACGAGTTTTTTGGAGGATGCGGGAACGTCGTTTTCCAAGTCGGGTGTAAAGCCTCCCCTGCCCAGTGGCTGTCCGCCTACCCAATTTACATCTGTTGGGCCCAGGGCTGCATTAGCGTCTCGATCAAGTCCAGCTTCCCATGATAGGGCTTCATCGTTTTCAACTCTTACCCAGGGAAAGGTAGAAAGTCCACCATTGCCACCTGGTCCTCGACCTTCCTCTCTTACAGTCAATGTATCAGCACAAACTTCAAACACGCTGAAAGCTGTCTCTAATCCACTATCAAGTCTTTTGAACTCATTGGTTGCAAAGGGCTTGATAACAGAAAAGACAGAGTCACCTACTTTGGTGCCATTGGAGAGGCCTAACCAATGTGAAAACCAGATCCCAAGCATTGGTACCATCAGTTCAGAAGTGGTTTCTTCTGTTGTGCCGCTTTCATCTTCCAAAGACGAGAAGCTTTTCTCTGAACCTGCTGTAAAAAGTTCTGTTGCTTTACCTCAATCTACTACAGCAGACATAATAAATCTTATAGGCTTTGAGTTTAAGCCAGATGTTATTCGGGAATCACATCCATCTGTGATCAGTGAACTAATTGATGACCTCCCACATCAATGTGGCATATGTGGCCTTAGACTTAAACTTCAAGAGCGACTTGATAGACACTTAGAGTGGCATGCATTGAAAAATCCTGAATCAAATAGTTCATACAAGGCCTCAAGGAGATGGTTTGCTAATTCAGGTGATTGGATTGCTGGAAAGATTGAACAGCCATCTAGATATGAATCAACTGCTCATTTGAAAAACCCTGACATCGAAATGGAGAAGAGTGAGGTCTTAATTCCTGCAGATGAAAGCCAATGCGTATGTATTTTGTGTGGTGAGCTTTTTGAAGATTTTTACAGTCAAGAAAGGGATGAATGGATGTTCAAAGGAGCTGTTTACCTGAGTATCCCGTCTGCTGATGGTAAGATCGAAGCTATAAAAGAGGATGCTGCTCAAGGTCCTATAGTCCATGCAAACTGTATATCAGAAAGTTCATTTCGTGATTTGGATATGGCCGACGGTGATTAAGTGGTAAGTCTAATAATCTTTTAAAAGGATGCTGGGGAGGATGTCAACAAGTCTGACCTTTATGATGATGTCATACCAATGCAGCATTTGATTAGAACATTGGTCTTGTTATGCTGGATGTTACATTCTGGATACTGACCATATTTTGTTACTGGTTTGCCAACAATAGTTTGGTTTCAAAATCTTCTGCATCTACTCGCAAAAAAGTAATGAACAGGTATTATGAACTTTCAGAATGAAAGCTGTCCAAATGATGGGTCGAAATTCTGCATGCTTGTTTGTTTGTGGAATTGTTGAAGTATGTGACAGATTGGTTATAGTCTTGTGGTACTCTCTGGAGCTCTAGATGGTCTTGGTTATTATTAATGTTTTCATCTCAGGGTGCTAGTCATGTTAGCATCCGAGACCCACCCACGATCTGAATTCCTTTTGTAAAGAAATATTTCTCAAAACTATTTCATCCTTTTGGATTTTGGCATTGTCTTAACTATAGAGAAGGGTGCATGGCATTTCGTAGCTAAATGTGTTATGTTGCCTCAATGACTTGGTAGCAAATAAGATTCTATCCCTGGTTCATGTCCTATTTCACATTCAGTTCTCAGAAATTGAGTGGGCTCTCTTTGGCTGTATGCAGAAGTGTTTCCTATATTGTTATTAGCAAGTTGTTATCAAGTACCTGCATATAAAGAACACAATTCAATCTCATAATTACGTGCGTCTCACATATAATTTCATGTCCCTTTTGTACAATGACATGTATGGATGGAACACCTTGGGAATTTTAGAACCAGGTTGTGGATTTTGTACTTGCTGCTTTCGGAAATTTATGCCTTTTTTTCTCGTGGATGGCTAATAGTATATCTTTCTCTGGTGGCAGGAACGGATGCATGATGATTCGAGGTATCATGATGAGGGAAGAATTGGTAGCGAAAGCTGATTGAGAAAATTCAGGTTTACTTTTTGTAACTGGGCAAGTAAACCCGTGTTAGTTAACCTTGTGCCTTGAAATGCTGCCAAAATCTGCTTATCTATTTTGTAGGATCTCTTTTCCTTTTCACAGTGCAGAAATGAAAGAGAGATATCTTAACCAATTTCTTCTCTCATATGGTTGGTGTGTAGTTCGTTATGCTTGTTTTTCATATTGATAAAGCAAGATTTTTGGCTCAAGCTCCGAATACATTCATAACAGCAAAACAAAAAAGCTCACGCCATTTCTGCTCACTGTTAAGCTTCCCATTCAGTTGGAGGCAAGCAACTTATTACTAGTAAATGAGCTTCCATGTTATTTTCTCCCCCTCTTGTTTATCTCTGTTTCATATATTGTCTGATTGTCATTTGAATATTTGTTTCCGGAAAAATAAATGTTGAAGTGTACTTCTCCTGCACGAGAGGTTTTTCGTTGGCTTGTGTCAGTGTTGGCTCTCTCGCAGTATTGGATTTTCTGTGCCTGAGGTGCTGTTGAGTTCTTTGCAAGGTCATCTTGTTTTTACCAGTAGTACTTGGTTCTGGGAAATAGCAAAGTTTAAGTTGTGTAGCTTAGGACTTGCAACTTCGAAGTTTTTTTTTTCTTCAGAAAATAAGATGTATTTACAAGTAAAAGATAGATACAAAGTAATGTAGTAGTTGATAGCCCACTATCTATCATTCATTTCTCAAGTACAACCCATCTAGGGATTTCAAAGGGAACTTTGGAGTTTATGGAGTTTGTGTTGAAGGATATAAAATATTTAAGTTACACTCTAATAGTTTAAGCTTTTAGAATAGTTGGTAGTTAACATGGTATCAGAGCCAAAGGTCTCGTGTTTAAATTTCTCCTCCATCATTTGTTGAAATTGTTGTTCCACGTGTTGGACTTGAAGGTTACACGTGAGAGGGCGTGTTGAAGGATATAAAATATTTAAGTTACACACTAATAACTTAAGATCTTAGAGTAGTTGGTAGTTAACCGTTTGGAAATGTGGATTTTGTATGGTTTTATCATCTTCTCTGATTTAACCACTGGACTGCATTTGGATTTTTGGAAAAAAAATTCATGTGACCAGGAATCATTTCTTCCCAGCTCCCAATTGAATTTATCTATCTTTAAAGTTTTGTAATAAATTGTTCTTTAATTCATTAAATAAATTTTCATTTCACAACTTATAACATCATGACATGTTATTTGTTCAAGCATTGTTATTATGCAAAAACTATTTGAAACCTGGTTATAAAATTGTCATATTCTTATTTGGTGAGGCCATGGTTTATGCAAACTATTTGCAGCTTTAATTATTGGTGAGGCCATGGTGGGCAAAGAAAAAAGAGATTGACAAATATACCCTCGATTTGACATCATTTGAAACAATTAATTGAAGTGTGTGGAATATAACAAAGTCAACTATGTTCTGGACAATTATGGATGAAAATTGAAAATGACCCATCTTCTTACTTTGAGAATGCGGTCCCTCTGTTTCTTGTTGGATTGGTGTGAGTGCCCATTGATTTAATGCAACAACATGCAAAAGCTGAGTCTGCGATGGTCCACACAAAGACTGAACCAGTTTGAGTTTGATACTATATTTATTTTTAAGATATGTATTATCTGGGTAGGTAATACCGCAATTGCACAATAACAAATATTTTCATTGTTAACCATGATATAAATACATGATTACCCCAACTTCTTATGACGCTGTTCCAGGTCCAAAAACTATTTTTAAAAAATTATCAACTATCGGTCAAAACAGTTTTTTCCTCCAGCTTTCGAAAAAGTCAATCCGGGCTACGTAATGATTCAATGAACAAAAGGGGATTTGAGTTCTAAACCACTGTGTTTGTGTGTTTCTCTTAAGGGAGAATTGGGGGAATGATTCAATGAACAAAAGGGGATTTGAGTTCTAAACCACTGTGTTTGTGTGTTTCTCTTAAGGGAGAATTGGGGGAATGAATCCATGTTTATGCCTTAAAATTGCATTTTATTTATTTATTTTTGGTACACTAGTGCATAGTGCTGTACCGTAAAATTAAGATGTGTACAGACCAGATTAAATTAGAAAGAGCAGTCTCACTTGTATTTCATATACATATAGATTATAGCGTTACATTACATAGGATCTCAATAATCCTATATAAAATACATGAAGCTAGCTTATATAAATATATATAACCAAGGAACTCTATATATGTGTTCCTGTAATTCTATGGTGAACCCTTGGGCTTGTGGCGTTGGGTGTAAATATAGTCCAAGTGAGCCTCTGCAGTTACCCTTCTCTTCACACACTCTTCATCTTTCTCATCACATTCCTCCAATCCCATTAGCTGTCAATAATTAAAATCATCAAAACACAAAGTGAAATTACTATCAGAACCAGCCAAAGCAAAAAAGAGGAATTTTTAGTAATAATGGTTTAGATACATACATACATACTATATGTATATAAGTAATTAAATAAACATAACTCTACACACACAAAAAGAAAAAAAAGGTGTACGTTCTTACATTAAAGAGATCGTCTTCTTCTGTCTTTAAGGCTACATCATGACTCACTCCATTTGCTTTCATCATCTTTTCACCTGTAGTTTTTTTTCAAATTATTATTTTTAATTACCTTGCACATACTTCAACTAAAAGGGAATAAAGGAATTCAACACACACACACACACATTGACATGAAGAAAAAGCAAGCAATATATATATATATATATAGATATATATAACACATAAGATAAGGAAAAGAAATAAGAGTACCTTGATGGGGTGGTAGGAGACGAGCAGAGGCTGTTGAGTGGGAGAAGATGAGTAGCAAAACAAAGAGGAATAGGAGAACCATATGCTGATTTTGCTTCATTATTTCAGATTTTTCTTCTTTTTTTTTTTCTCAGAGAGAGAGAGAGATATGTAGGCTTAGAGGTTTGGAGGAGAGTGTTGGAGTTGTGTTTGTATATATATAACAACAAAAGTCTGTAACTTGGGATTATTAGTCACGTGAAATTCCAAAAGCAGTCACTTCCATCCAACCTTACAACCATTTTCGGTGGGCCACAACAATTTCCATATTTTTTACTCTTTTATCTCCCACAACCCTTTATATCTATCACAAAGGTTGGGCAACATTTGTTCCGACCTTTGTTATGGACACAAAGTTAGTTAAAATCATAGTTCATCGTCGCTGTATGGGTACAAATTGAAGTCGCACTAATAATATAGTATAAAAATATAATATTTTTAAAAAATGTTATGAATAGAACGATATATATACTTAAAGTATGGCAGATTATGATTAAAAATTGTTAAGAAGTATTAGCATTATAGAGTATGGTTGATAACCACCTCAAAGATTTTGGTTTGTTATTATATAGGAGTGTTTGACGTGAGTATTAAGGACATTGATATGATGAATCTGACTATTTCTAAAATAATTATTTAAATGGCATATCTATGTATAAATGTAAAAAGAAAAAAAAGGTTAATTCCACCAAAACTGTCTGAGGTTGGTTCTGTTCTAATCTCAAATAGACCCACTTGGTTTTTAATATTCCTCTGAGATTTGTGTAGTTGTATCTATTAGACCCCCTCTATTAGTTAATCAAACGGAATTTGTTGATGTCATAAAAAAAAAAGGAGTAAATGATTAATTTTGCCCTTAAATGATATGAAAAGTCACATTTGTCTAAGGTAAATACTGAAGGGTGACAATGTAAAATCACAATGCTTTATTAGGTGAATAGGCAATGGTTAGCTTGAGCCTTGAGGGGGTATAGGTGGGAATTTAAAAAATCTGAGAGTTTACTTGAGATTAGAGCAATTAACCCAAAAGAAAAAGTATGTGTATGTAAAACAGATATAACAAGTTAAAAAAATTATGTATTATCATAAGGATAAAAAAATAAATACAATACTTGGGTTCTTATCGGGGAGGATGAACTTCGTCATTCCCCGAATATGGTCTAATAGCATTTGAACATGTTGTTAAAAAATTTTAAAAATTAAAATTGAACATAAAATTCATAAATCCATAAATTAATCTCAATTTCTTTAATAAAATTTTTTAACTACCGCATCATGGAAGGGGACAAAGTTCATCCTCCGAAAGACTCGGCTATTGTCCTAAACAAAATTGTTTTAATTATATAGTACTGTCCGTGGAGGAGATTACATCATAGGACGCACATTGGTGATCCATATCTAGGGCTTGTCAATTTGTGTCCGTGCATCGTATTCGTGTCGAATTGAGATCGTGTTAGGTTGAAATGAGTTGTGTTGAAAAAGACTTGATTAATATATTATATGTGTCAAATATGTTCAATCCTAACTCAACTCATTTATTAAATAGGTTACTCGTATCGACTCATGTAACCCGTTTAACCTATTTATTATAGTATATTAAATTAAATTTGACACAATTCAACACGAAACGAATTATTTAACCTATTTATCAACAAAATTAAATTGAATTTGATACGGTTCAATAATAACTTATTGATATATTTCAAACTATGATCAATTAGAGAAGAAAAATAAATAAATATAAATATAATAGAGTCAGATAGATTGTTTGGGTTATTCAAATTTGACATTAATCCAATATTAATATTTTTGTGTCATGATCGAATCCATCTTTATACAATTTTAATTATTTTATAATTAATTATAATCATTTTAATTCATATCGCGCGTTGGTATTATACTACGGTATCGTTCCTCGTTTAATTTATATCGCGTCAGATATTATCGAATGATATACCGTCTCCACAGGTTTTGAAGTAAAAACAGAAAAATGATAAAGAAACAGTGAACGTTTACTATATATAGAGAGTTAACAGGTCAACCGTTGGACTGCCAACGGTTGACAGCTGTGTTCCACATCGACACGTAATAACCTTCCACAGCTTCTTTCACACGTGCCCACAACTTTTTATAGCAACAACCAATATATATACACACACGCACACACGCACTATACACACTATATAGTCATACAACTTTGACTTTCCTTCTGATGGCTATGGATGGAGGCTCATATATTGTGCCTTTCACATTATTCGTAACGGTTTTTTTTTGGCACTTGTTACCTTGCACACCGATATAGGGCTGGTTTTCACAGTAAAATTGATATTACGGGCATTATGGCGACACTTACCCCGATTCTAATTTTTTTTCAAAATATTGTAACGGTTGAAATAATAATTATATTATTAGATTTATTAATAATTCCTTTTTTAATTAAATATCTTTAAAAAAATTTAAAAACTTCACTTAAATTTATCAAAAAATCATCTTTATTTATTTATATTATTAAAAATATCTAATTAATATATTTTAGGTATCATGTGCAAAATTTCAAAAAATTCATAATTGCTATAATCGAATCCGTTAAAATATTATTATCATTTCTTTTCTTTTTTCTCATAATTAATATTATCATTTCTTTTCTTTTCTCTCATGTTTATTCAAACGAAACCTTAAAGTTTCTACATAAAAAATATTGATATGAAATATTGTGATGGATTTAATTGTATATTCGATATAAATGTGTAATATAGTACATGTAGGCGTAGTAGTAGGCCCAGAATTACTTCTGATGAAGTAATATTATACATATCCAAGTACTATATTCTTGAATTACATGTGAATAAGGAAATGGTAAAAACATAATAATTGGATCATGTCTCATGAGTCATGAGGAAGAAATTCATCATTTTCATTAATATGATTCAATATAATTTTGATAAATAATTAAAATAATAATTGATATTAGATCATAATTATCGGGACGGACCAACTTCATCCTATAATAAATTGCATTCTCTGTCAGCATGTATGAACATTAAAGACCTCAAAATTAGCGTTGGTTCAGGTACGTATCCCATAATGTACAATCTTACATCAGCTCTTAGATTAATGGACTGTGACAAAAACTCAAAGTCCAATATATAAATGCAAGAAGTGTACTTCTGTTATTTAATTCAAAGCACATAGTGGTATACAACTGATGTAGTTTTTGACGATAAAATTAAGTTCAATTCAAAGAAGCTTTAAATGTCAAAGCAATATAAAATTTGATAATTGGATCTGAGATTATCATGATCTGATATTAGTTAGAGACGTTAGTGGGTTTGGCATGGTAAGATATGAATCTCACTATATATATATATATATATATATATATATATGCCGCCAAATTAAATAAAATTAACGTAGTGGTGATCAAGTGTTCAACGTTAGACTTGGTGTGGATTTTAGTGATCAGTTAGGGAAACCAACTTTTTAGTGGTAGTGCAGTGTTGGTGTTCATCTATTACATCATCCACTTTGGAATGTTGCGACTTGTGAACCAAACTAGTCAAAAAGCTACCACAAATATTATTCTTTAGTCTATAGCCACTCACCATGCCAAGCATATGCCCAAATCACTTCAATATGTTATGCTGTTGAAAGCTGTCTATATTCTTACGTAAGATTGATATTGTTTATATATATATATATATATATATATATATTTGAGCAATTATCATAAAACCCCTTTATAATTTCAAAATTGATCAAAAAATTTATAGTGGTTTCAAAAAATCTCTCAATGTGTTTGGAACCAAATCATTTGGGAATTGGAATTGAAATTGGAATTGAATTATATTTGTGTGATAGTATTTCAAGTGAAATAGAATTCTGTGTTTGGATGCTGAAAGGAATTGGAAAGAATTTTACTTTTTTACTTTTTTACCCCTATCACTATTTGTACACATGTAAAAAGCATATTTAATATAACTTTTGACCCATCATAAAAAAAATTGTAAATTATATATATATATATAAGTGCACGTAAAATAAATATTAATATGTATTAGTATTTTTTTCTCTCTTTATAACCATCTACTATTACGATAAGTTTCATTACCACCATTGTGTAGAAAACCATGATTAAGCATCCGAATTCTAGCTCATATTAAATAATCATAATTGTACAAAATAATATATTTATTCCATCTAAGATAAGAATTTAGAAC